>CAKOAT010242488.1:32953-55929 GCA_932364175.1 Eruca vesicaria subsp. sativa | reverse complement strand
GTCCTCACTTCGAAGCTTGCAGATCCTCCCATCTTCGCCGCATACACTCTCCATCCACACGCTGCTCCCCTACAGTGTAGTACCATTTTCCCTGGCTCTGACTTCTTGATGAGGAACCTAAACTTGTTTGTGATTGCATGTAGGGTCATATGGAGCTTGAAGGCTTCCCTGCTCTCAAATATCTTCCCCACAAAAAGCTCTCCTGTTGACTCATCTGCCACACGTCCTGATAAGCACAAACAAAATCGTATTTATTTCACCATACTATATTACGGGTAACCCTTTCCATTTCAGTAAATATTTTAGTTTTCTAGTAATTCACAGTTTAACCGTAAACTAAATACGTTCCATATCTTATTGTTACAATGTATCATTTTATCCTCCACTATTAAAAATATTTTTATACCTCCAACTTCAATACCACAAAAATGCAGCCTTGTAGTATCCTTTCCTTTAATGACCTTTCCATAACCTTTGCTACCCCCCGCCTTGTCAAACTCTTGACTCAAGTTTCGCATCCACGCCAATGAAACGTCATCCTCAGCAACAGGGTCGTCAACTCCCAATGCTAGGGACAGCTGTGTCGCTGAGCCAGTACCTGATAATGCTTATGTTATCCCATAACTTTTGCCTTACCTGTTAACTAATTAATTAACATAAAATAATTATTAAAACATTAAGATTATTACTCATATTTGACGCATTCCCTCCAGACAGCAGTTGATCTCCAAATTGGAAATTTGAAGAAGCTCCAATTTGAAATGGTCTCTCTACCAACTCATCACTCATCATTACTCCCTTACCCTTGTCCCGTATTATCTCCTCCACTTCATTACCTTCTGCCCCTAGTAATTAGTGTTCACAACTTCCGGTTACATTAAATTATCTCCTTAACGTATAATTTGATATTTTTCCTTTAAGAAAATAGTATTACCTAACGCGAAGGTGATTTCTTCAGTTTGAACTTCCGCGTTTGTTTCCTCTGCTTCTCTTATACCAGCCCCTGTTATTATTGCCCCCGCCTAGTTAAGAGGGATGCCAGAAGAACCCTCTGACGATTCTAGGTTCACTGTCATCGTTGGGTCAAGCTGTAGATCATTTGGTCCACACCCAAGGGCCGTCTGCTCCAGTATGCTCATTTCATCAGCCGTGCATATTCCCCTTAGTATTTCCCCGTACACAACCATGTACCCTCTCGCAGTCAGATCTGCAAACATAAAGCACAATAATTTTCTCAGTTAATACATGTGTTCCCTAGGTTTTCAACAGACATCGTCCGAGTTAATTACAGTTTTACCCGATAACTACATTTTTAACTGCTAAATTAATATTTTCCTGAAAGGCCTACTTTAACAGATACATTCTTTTCCGATAAAGAAAACATTTACAGAAAAATACTTCCTTAACGGGAAAAGAAAATTTTACCTTCGATACTCACTAACCCGCGCGCTGGTGTTAGTTGTTCTGAAGCTGTTATTCCATCTTCCACCTCCCTCTGCCTCCTGTAGTTGTAGACATCCTCTCCACCCAATGTCACATACAGCTCCTGCCACACATTGTCAACCCTAACAGCCATGAACACAGCCACGTCTTCGTCCTCATTTATTTCGATGGGTGGTGCTGAGTAGTCCTCAGGCTCTTTTTCAAGGTCTGGGTAGTGGTAAGTCAGCAGCACAGGGGCGTTGACTCCATACAGTGGGTCTACGTTGAACTTCTCCCTCACCATACCAACAACTGAGATGAAACTCTCGTTCTCCTTAAGCTCGACGTCAGCTCTTATCATGGTTTTATCCACGTTGAACCTCCATGCGCCTTGAGCGCCTCGTTCCCAGTCTCCAACAACGACACGAACTTGGTGCCTCATCTTCCAAACCTGTTACGGTGTAACATTACAATTATCAGTAACTCAAAAATTTTAAGGATATCGAACAACCTTTCCTACGTGGGATATATAGACAAAGCTTACAACTTACACTACGAGAAAAAACGATTTCTGTCTCTTGAGTTTATCTTCTACAAACACCAAATCACAGCTTTCGTTCTCCCTCTTTCTCCCACACTTTTTTTTGGTTCTGAAAACTAAACTTTTACCCAACTCAACCTTCTTTTATCTTCAAATTAGTATGGTATTACGTACACTTAACTTTTCCAAGGTAGCTTAGGATGTTGCGCTTAAACAGAAATCACGGATAACCGAGGAAACGTGTTTTAATTGCACACAAGTCGTCCTAGGTTTCAGAGTAGGGTAGGCAGCTATTAGAATCGGCGTGGATATCTTGTGTCANATGGTATTACGTACACTTAACTTTTCCAAGGTAGCTTAGGATGTTGCGCTTAAACAGAAATCACGGATAACCGAGGAAACGTGTTTTAATTGCACACAAGTCGTCCTAGGTTTCAGAGTAGGGTAGGCAGCTATTAGAATCGGCGTGGATATCTTGTGTCAGTCGACTGACACAAGCGCCGAAGATCAAATCCTTTCTGCGAGGATAGTTCCGTCTTTTTGCCATCGTCAGGGTATCTCTCGGGCCCTATATGTCAGTCAGTGGGTACTTCACCAATTTAGGCCTCTATTTGGGGCAATACACTAAATCACTCTTTTTTTTTGTCTTTCCAGTCACATATTTATTTAAAATTATGTTTGTTTATGTTGTTTACATCAATTCGGTTTTCCAGCTTCTACAGAGTCTTCAGCTCATCCTCTTCTGTGCCCTCTCTTCCTCCTCCACAAGATGTCAGGCTCGCTGAACTAAGTACGAAAGCATCAACAGCTCTGCCAGGTGACTTTGTAATCAACATTTTTGGTATACGCTCCCCTACCAAACATGCATCTGTAGCTCTGATTGTCTTACTTGGGCATGGACTATTGATCTATGATGAATGTTTTGGCAAAAATTTCAGGCTCATTTATTCCTTTTTGTCTCGAGTTATCACACCTCTGGCTTCACCCTTTGCTCATGTGTTCTTGACATTTAGCTACAAATATAGGCAGATAAGGCTTCTCTCTACCACTGTTGGCTACGGTTCTGGAATATCTTCCTAATGATTCTTGGCAGTCGAAGATGTACACCACCTCTAGATGAGTCCTTTACGATCCTTGGCTTTGCTGCTCATCTGTTAGTAGTACTCGCTTTAACGGATCGATGTTATCCGACAACACACCACTAGTGCCTTACAAGCAAATCTATTCAACTGAGGAACAATCAACACCTTTGAGGAGAAGACATCATCATCAAGCTTTAGCACAAAGGAGAAGACATCATCATCATTTCTATTTTTGGGTTACCTAAATATTACAAGGATCATATGTTTTAACAAGGCTTTAATCTCTCTCATATTTCATGGATTGTTTTTGTTGGTATTATGAATAAACGTAATTGGTTTACCTGTTACATGTTTATTTAAACGAGATCAATACGGGAAAGAGAATTATCAATATAACACAAAATCATTTGGTGTATATTGATGAGCTGATAGATATTTGTGTCATTGTAGGATGATAAGGATGATGTTGATTTATATTATAAAGAGTCAAATCAAAGTGAACATCTTGTGCTAGCAATGCTGGTCCTAGGGTGTCTCAGACCAGAAGTAAGTTTAAAAAAATCGGCCTCTCTTTTGAAGATTTGAACCTAGGTTGAGCTAAGAGAGAATGTAGATTTCAAATATTGCCACTAGGTCAGAAGACAATTTTGTGATTTTGTGGCCAAAAGAATATTTAAAATAATATGGCCGGAAGCCACTACTTCTTTTACTTGGCTCAAGGTCCGGTTTTGGCGTGAAGAGATCTTCAGAAAAAAAATGTAAGTTTTTTGGTTATTTTGTCATTAAATCGTTATTTTTAAGGGTTTAAATAGTTGAATAGTTTACGATATAAATTTTTTTTGAATTTCTAATTTGGGTTGCCTAAATATTACAAAGCTCATATTGCTAACATATTACATTTTTATTAACCAATACAATAATATTTAAATTACATTATAAAAATGTGTAGAAGTCGTAAATGGTATAAATATCTTCATAAAATTTATACACCACAAACCAAAGCAGACTTCTATAAATAAATATATATCAAATTTAACAATTAGTATAATGTAAATGTATTAGGTTAAAAAAATTGACAATTAGTATATTGTAAATGTATTAGGCTATAAAAATACATAATTAGTTAGTTCATAAATCCTTATAGAATTGAAAAGGAAAATAAATTCCGTAATTTAAATGCGCATATCAAAATTCAATTGATGTGTTAAAAATAAAGTTGATACCAAGGTATTGAAAACCGGATCAGATCGTCTGGTCGAACCGGTCCGACTAAACCGAGTCCGGTTTGATCCAAAATCTAGATTTCATAAAAATTGGGAAAATCGGTTCAAAGCCGGAAAACCCGGTGGTCCGGGTTAACGTTAAAACCGATTTTACAAAAATAGTCACATATTTGATGAGTTCTTAATTTTAATTAGGGTTTTATTAACTTAATATTTAGTAGCCGTTGTTTGGTTCGATGTAAGATAATTAATTCATCCGGAATGCAATTCTTGGATTAGATTATAGTTAAATTGAGTCAAAAGTCTATATTTTACAAATACAGTACTTGGTATGTGCGCTTATAATCCAAGTCAGTCAGGCTTAGACAATAGGTATTTTAAGTTTAAGCAATGATAATTCATCGATAATGCAATCCTTGGATTAGATTATAGTTAAGGGGAACTGAATCAAAAGTTTATTTTAAAAAGAAAAAACAGTGGAAAA
The DNA here is from genome assembly GCA_932364175.1 of Eruca vesicaria subsp. sativa. NCBI lineage: Eukaryota > Viridiplantae > Streptophyta > Magnoliopsida > Brassicales > Brassicaceae > Eruca > Eruca vesicaria. Next base: position 51,177 of record CAKOAT010242488.1, on the reverse strand, counting down.
TGAGGTTATATAATATGTACAAGCTTTAGATATTTCAAAAGAGTGCGTAGACTATTAGGATACATGTTATATACTGGCGATAGAAATACGTTCATCTAATAGAAACATTCTAATAGACACATTCAGAGGGCTAACCTCGTAAATAGGCCGGCTCACATAAAAAATCACTATATATATAACGGTCTTGAAGCTCAACACACGAAACTTATGTAGATGATTATGAAAACAAAGAAAATACGATCATCAGAAGAATAAGGTATTAGGTATTACACAGATACGTAAAACAGACAGCACAAATAGATAGTTCTAGAAAGAAAAAAAAAACAGAAACCCCAGCATCTATTCATGGACAGATGACTCAGTTGTCTTATTCAAGAGTTGTTTACGATACCTGGAGTATGCGAGAAGAAGGAACAGGGTCAAGATAAGTGTCAGTTTATTTATATATATAAAAGCAGAAAGAAGTTCACCTCAATTTTATCTTTCTGTTGGTAAAATACTTGTCACTCCCACCATCCTCCCAACATCCTCCCAGACTTCTCACGGGAAAGCTGATGGAGTTCTTTGCACTCCTCTTCGATTTTTGCGAGTCTTCTACTGTGTATGATATACTTGACAACATCTGCAAAAGAATCAGTGTTGTATTTGAAAACGAAAAAAAGAGTCAATATATATATATATATATATATATGTTCATACCAGTTACGCAGTAGAGGGTACTTCCACCGATAAATGTGGCTATAAAAAGACCAGGCATCCCAAGAGAAGTATCCTTGGGGGGACGATGTGACAAGGAGCTGAAGCCCCGATCTGTATGTTCAGTGTGTTAATCAATTAAGTATAAACGTTTCTATATTTCAAAGCAGAGTATAAGAATCAAAGCTAGCTTCTTGATTGATTTCATGCGTAAATGTCAAGAATGATCATCTCAGGAATGGTATGAAATATTGAATTAAAGTCAGTTTCTTAAGACAGTAAAGGTCTCGTTTTTTTTTTGTTTTTTCCGGGAATCAAGCAAAAGGGTTACCTTCACTCCTGCAAGGGGAATTGGTGGCGCTGCTGCGAGCACGAGCGTACTGCAATTTCACAGGAATCAAATCAAAATCGACCCCTTTGTGATTCAGAACAACCAAAACTCATAGAGACAGAGAGAGATCTAACCTTGGAAAAAACAGATTTCACCATCATCATCGTCTTTCCCCTTCTCTTATCTGTCTCCAATTAGGGTTCTTCGGCTAATCTACTCATAATATTTGAACCGTTGATAATTTCGTTTATATATCATATTTTAAATATTTATATATATTTTTTATTTATAAATAAAATGAATTTATATGAATATATCATATTTTTAGAAAATAAGATAATTCTTGTGAATTATGTTGTTATCTTGAAATATATTGTTATATATATAAATTAAATTTTAAATTAAGAAATAAATACTATTGTATTTATCTAAAATGAATTTCTATTAATATTTTAATATTTAAATATAAATAAAATGAATTTATATTAATAATTTATTATTTTCTAAAATAAGATAATTATTATGTATTATGATGTTATGTTGAAAATATATTTTCCTATTAAAATTAAGATATAAAATTATATTATTAATAATTAAATATAAATAATCAAAAAAATTATTTGAAAAGTGAATTTGTTGATTTGTCTCCGTGATCTTAGGTAGTTTTGATTATTTATTAGAATTTCTATAATTTTTTTTATTATTATTGTATAATTAAAACTAACTTATATTAATAATATGATATTTTAGAAAATAAGTTAATTCTTATTTATTATGTTGTTATCTTGAAAATATATTTTCTATTATAAAATTTAAAATTAACATGTAAAAAAACTATTTTATTATTTACAAAGTGAATTTGATGTTTGCTGATTTGTCATATTTTCCATGATTTTAGGTAATTTTGATAATTTATCATAATTTATATAATTTTATATATAATTTATTATATATTTAATTAATAGTATAGGATTCTTAGAAAATAAGTACTGCTTATATTAAATTGATGTTTTGAAAATATATTTTTCTATTAGAAATCTAAAATTAAGATATTAAAAGTTGTAGTTATTCTATAATTGAAATAAATCTACACTAACATTATTATACTTTTAGAAAATAAAGTAATTCTTATAAATTATGTTGTTATCTTGAAAATTTATTTTTATATTAAATAAAAAGTAAAATAATAAAATTATATATTATTAATTAAATATAAATCATCACTCAATAAAAATTATTTAAAAAGTGAATTTGCTGATTCATTAAGTTCTCCATGATTTTAGGTAATTTTAATTATATGTCATAATTTCTATAATCCTATATAATTATTATATAATTAAAAAAATATGCTATTATATTTTTAGAAAATAAATAACTTATGCATTATATTGTTATCTAGAAAATAGGTTTTTCTATTATAAAATTTAAAATTAAGATCTAAATATTATAATTAAATATAAATCAAGAAAAATAATTATAGAAATATATTCTTTTAAATATTTCTGATGTTAAAGTTTTGTCATTGATAATTATTTGATGTTTGATTTTTACTTTTTGAAAATATAAATAATAACTTATTATGCTGATTTTTAAATTAATGAAACATCAACTAATAAATTTTCATAAGAGAATTATGCCTGCAAGTGCGGGCAAAACACCTAGTCTTACAATATATAAATACAAGACCAAAAGCCAATAAATGAATGGACAAGTTTTTCCCAAGCATTATAAGAACCCGTCAACAACTATACCAACATTAGAGCACCATTAACCCAAAATCCAATTAGGTGCTTTTTTTTGCTGATTAAATAAAACAAAATTAAAAACAAACCAATCGTAGGCTGTCACGTGTCAGTGAGATCCGTAAACAGTGTAATCATCAGTGCTTAAATAGGCTATAGAAGCACTGGTGCTTAAAATATTTGTGACACCCATCTACTATTATATTAGTTGTTCGTTAAGCACCTTCCCCTAAGCACTTTGGATAATAATGCTCTTAGTGGCAGTATATCATAAAGCGTTAACTATTTTATTACTTTTGAATTTTTTATTAGTTTTAAATTTTAAATTTTGAATATTTCTCAGTTTTAAAAATTTATATTTTTTTAAATTTCACAGAGATTTTTCCAGTTTTAATAATTTTCAAAATGAAATTTTGGATTTTAAAATAAATCTTTTACTATAATTTATTTTTTTGTAAAAAAATTATTTATTTTGAATTTTTTAAGTTTTAAGTTTGGAATTTTTTTAGATTTTATTTTTTTAATATTTTTATTTTGGCCAAATTATTCAAAATTTTATGTATTTTTATTATTATTAATATTGTCAGAAAAAAATGTAACCGACACGTCATGATTTAACCTACAAATAACAATAATGATCACATATTTAACTTGAAGAACAAATAAATTTTTGTGAAGGGTTTTAATGATAAAATTAGATTTTGATACGTGTTTTCAAAGCATGGAATGAATTTTCGGTAAAAACATTATTAATGTTTTTTCTCTTTATTTAAAATATGCTTATATATAAAACTTATAACCCCAAGTCCAAAATCGAGCCCAAACTACAAAAACCTCGGTCTAAAATATATTAAAAAACAACAAAAAAGATCTTGTAGGACAGTAGTGGTACAAAACATATCAAAACCCAAAGTGTTATTAGCCAACCCAAACAAATAACACAAAAAATCTGTAAAGTTTCAAAAAATCGATCTTAATGTTCAAATTAATCACAAATATGAATATTTTTGAAACAAAAATATATGATTTGAATATTTAATTCTATATTTATTTTTGAGTGATATCTAGAAATCAATTATTAAATTTTAAAAGTATCTTAAATATCTTGATTCTATATAAATAATTATTTATTTATTATGTTTTTCTTTAAAAATTGGATTAAACTTTGGAAATATCCGGAACCAATATAAACCGTATTTTACCGATATATGATTATTTTATGGTTTTCGAATGTGATAAAAACTAGAACCAAAACCAATGTAATATATCCAAACGCCAATCCGTATTTACAATTTAACACAATGAAACTTAAGATGTGATATAAATTAGAACTAAAATTCAAAATACCCAACTCGTATCCTAACACATACATGAACGCTCAAGTCTAACTTTTTTTGTCATCAAATTTAGATGGTCTAGAAATTTTTAAAATTTTATTTACCCAAAATATAAATTATATATATATATATGTGTGTGTGTGTGTGTGTGTGTGTAATTTTATAAAGAAACTTTTGTTTTTAGAGTATATTAATTAAATTAAATTTTGTAGAAATATAATTTTATGAAAATAAGATAATTATTCATTTATATAACCCACCTAATATTAATTTTAATTTTGTTTAAAAAATCAAAGCCATAATATGAATCTATTTTTTTATTGTTTACATTTTTATGAAATAATATGCAAGAAACTATAATTGTATATCATAATATACAGTTAGCATAACATATAATAAAAAAATATTAATGTCAACTAAATTTATTATTGTATTTATATATATTAATCATACCCTAATATTTTAATTAAGATAATTATATTAAAATATATAATTATTTCTAATTTCAATTATTTTTTATTTTTTTTAATAAGTTGAATTATGTTATAAATTACATAAATATATTTTATTCTATAAATATAATTCATTTAGTTTATAATCTACAAAAAAAAAATATTAAGTTATTGAATAATTATTATTTAGCATAATTGGTAAATACAAATATGAAATATTTATATATAAATAGTATAGAGGGTTATTTCTTATTATATAAATCCAAATGAGTTAATACCCATTTGTAACTGAATTTAATATTATTTGCAATTTTTTATTATTAAAATAATATTAAAACATAAATATTTATATTTTATATTAAAAATATATTAAAGGACATTGTTAAAATGCAATCTTAAAAAAGTAGTTAAGAATATCTTTTTGATGTCTTATTTTGAATATATTTAAATAGTATGTTAAGATTATGTGTTTATTTAAATAATAATAATTTTGTTATATATAAAATAACATAAAATTAAATAAATGTAATAGTTCAACCTAGACTACCTGCAAATAAATAAAAACTGCTTCTGTTTTAGAAGTATTAACTAGATTTTGACCTGCGGTTTGAAAGCGCGGGATAAAATTTTGGTGAAAACATTACATAATAGTCTTTTCTCTTTATTTAAAATATGTTTGAGCATAAAATCCATAACCCAAAGTTTAAGCCGAACCCAAACTACAAAAATCCTATCCATACCCGATCTGAAATGTAAAAATAAGAGGTCTTGTACGGTGGTACTGGTACATAAAATATCAAAACCGAAGTGTTATCAGTCAATCCAAACTAATAACCTGAAAAAACTTGTGATATCACTCAAATGTTTAATCCTAAGAAGTGAATTACTCTCTCAAATAAGAGGTTCAATCGTAGTACTTAGGAATCGAATCCACAGAGAGCAGGAGCACACAATAGACTATAGAAATCAAAGTTAAGCTAGGTAAACAGTTTATAAAACAGTACATAAAAGCAATGTGAACAAAGTTGTTCGATTGGTTGAGTTTATAAACAATAAGGAGAAATAGCTAGACCTATGGATTTATCAATCAAGAGATTCAAGACAACAATTCAAGATGCTAACAGCTTATAGATTCATTCTAGAACTCGATTTTAATAAGTAAGTAATCCATCTATCAATGCAATTACTAATCAGATGTCTAAGTCCTTGTTCCACCTTTCGCATGCAAACAAGAAGTGAGTATCGATCGATACTATGGCCTGAGTATCGATCGATATTACCTCAGACAAGCATTAACGGCCTAATCGATTATGTTTAACTAGATTCCTAGACCAAATTCTCATATGCGCCTAAGTATATAATCCAGCAAGATTCGGGTTCCGTTAATTGACTGCACTTTCGTGTATCTCAATTGTCCTACGATTCTTGGTTCAAGCAATCAGTCACATTATCGTGGTATCCTAATTACTCCAGATCCTAGTATTACAAATCACCCTGATGTAGACATCTATAGATATTCTAGCAATCCTAATTGATATTCAGTTTGATATTAAGCTCATGAAATCCCTAGACCTAACAAGATGAACTACTCAGACATGATAGAAGAAACATAAATCATAGTCTGAATAATAATAGAATAAAAAAATAAAGATAATTCCAATGGAGTTCCAAGAAGACTCTGAAGGAGTTCCCCTCTTCTCTCCTAACTAAGAACAATGAAACAAATATGAAAAGAAAGCGTTGATAGCATAGCATAGCCGTCAACAATGGCTTGCAAAATAACATAAATAGGGTTTCTGGTCGTCCAAGGGAATTCTGGTAATTTAGGTTTCTTCTGAGCTTCAATTGGTCATGAAATATACTCGGCCCGCATTCTGGAATCCATATCGATCGATATGAAATGTCTCTCATCGATCGATATGCATTCCTCTTCTCGACAGCCTTCTCTCGCGAGGCAGACTGACCACTCTTCTGTAAAATGGGCATAACTTCTGATCTAACCGTTGGATTGACCTCAAACTGGTACCATTGGAAAGCTAACTCAAAGCTATATCATGTGTCAAAAGATCAGCTAAATCGCACCAAAGGAAGGTCTCAATCCATATATAAACATCTGACGCGTCTGCGCAGTTCTGCACGAAAAGGCTCCAAAAGACACCAAAATCACCATATTTCTCAAGAATGTTCGTGAACCTGTAAATACTCTAAATACACTCTATATTGTAGTAAATATACATAAAAATATCAATACCATGACTAAAAATGGGTCAAAATCATGGTATATCAACTTGTAAAAATTTGAAAAACCGATTTGAATGTTCAAATTAATCACAAATATAAATATTTTTGAAACATAAATATATAATTTGAATCTATATTTATTTTCGAGTGATATCTAAAAACAAATATTCAAATTTTAAAAAAGTACTTTAAATATCTGCTTCTATATAAATAAGTATTTATTTCTTGTGTTTTGCTTTAAAATTTTGGATTAAACTTTGGAGATATCCGGAATAAACTAGTATAAACCGCATTTTAACAATGGCTTGCAAAATAACATAAATAGGGTTTTTGGTCGTCCAAGGGCATTCTGGTAATTTAGGTTTCTTCTGGGCTTCAATTGGTCATAAAATATACTCGGCCCGCATTCTGGAATCCATATCGATCGATATGAAGTGTCTCTCATCGATCGATATGAAGTGTCTCTCATCGATCGATATGCATTCCTCTTCTCGACAGCCTTCTCTCGCGAGGCAGACTGACCACTCTTCAGTAAAATGGGCATAACTTCTGATCTAACCGTTGGATTGACCTCAAACTGGTACCGTTGGAAAGATAACTCAAAGCTATATCCTGTGACAAAAGATCAGCTAAATCGCACCATGGTAAGGTCTCCATCTATATCTAAACATCTGACGTGTCTGCGCAGTTCTGTACGAAAAGGCTCCAAAAGACACCAAAATCACCATATTTCTCAAGAACGTTCCTGAACATGTAAGTACTATAAATAGACTATATATTGTAGTAAATATACATAAAAACATATCAATACCATGACTAAAAGTGGGTCAAAATCATGGTATATCAACTCCCCCAGACTTACCATTTTGCTTGTCCTCAAGCAAAACATACATGCAGTCTCTTTGAAAGAGGTTTGAAAATAGTAAGGACACAAAAGATTTTAAAAACTCAGTCACCATCTCTCTAGTAGTGCAAACCAAATCATAAAAATTCTAACATTAGAAGCAGATTATACAATATCCTAGTATAGCAACCAAATTCACCTAGTCAACAACTCAACAGATCCTGTCTGACAATCCCCTCTACTAACTTCATTTCTTGCATAAAATAAAAGTGCAGGCTTTACCTTGGGAGTATCGATCAAGGAACACTTGGATTCAACTCAAGCAAGTTTCTGAGTAAATAGGCAGTCTTATTATGGTTTCTTTTCTCCCTATATCTCCCTTCTCTGAATCCCAAATTTTTCTTTTTCTTTTTTATATCAATCCCAATGAACAACTGATGTTCATCTTATTGATCTTTCTACTTTTTGTAGCTCTTTTGACAAAGTGTAGGCAAATAGTGGGGTCATAGGTAATTTGCCTCTCCCTTGCTTCCACAATGTGTGATCATTCCTTTGATTTAGAATAGTGGGGTCATGGGTAATGTACCTCTCCCTCTGCCTCTCAGGAAATCATCTCAATCTTTTTATTTTTCTCTTTTTGGATGCCAAAGGAAGGAGAGAAGGAAACCAAAAATTTACGGACTTGTACCTTTCAGACTTGCAGGAGGATTTCGATCCCTTGTATACCAAGCCCCAAGACAAGCAATTCAGGTCAATATTAGGTTGGAGGTCAGCTTTGGTTCCTTCAAACATTCTCAGCAAGTGCAAACATAGTTGACAGGTTGATCCACTTTAGTATCTCTAGTACTTTTGCAGTCAGTAAATCTAAGACTGGTCTAAAGAGGGTTTAGATGACAAGTAATAGATCGAAATATATCATCATCCCCTTCTTGACTCAATAAAAACTTTTTGAAAACATTTCAAATAAGACCAATAAAGTAGATAAACGTTAGTAATCTCCCCAGACTTAAATTACATTGTCCCCAGTGTAACACAGTTGGTGGTAAGGTGAAAATCATAAAGCAGAAATACGAAATTTAACAAGTAAGAACGATATACCTGACCGGATTAAGTATCGATCGATGAAAAAGAGTTACCATCGGTCGATGTAAGTGATGTACTGTCGATCGATATCGACATGCTCTAATCGGTCGATATCCAAGGAAATCGTCTACTCAGGTTTTTATTCTAAATATCTAACTTAAACATAATATTAGTAGAACCTCCCCCAGACTTAAATAACACTGTGACCAATGTTATACAGCCTAAGATTGGTGGGACAATAAACCATAACGAAAATATTTAACAAAGAAAGATTGTATACATGCGTTGATGTGAGTATCGATCAACACAGTTAAGTGGCGATCAATACTTGTGATGATCTGTCGAGTGACACCGGTCGGTTGTCTGTCGATAGCTGGCGCAGAAATTATCTTCCTTGAATCTTTTTCCTAATACCTGAAATAAATAAAACACTAAACTGTAAAGGTTAGTAATACATAATTGAGAAAACCAATTAATTTTTTTCGATGAACAGTGATCGTGCTACAGTAACTCTGCTACAGTGATCGCAGCTACAGTGACTCCCGATTTTCTGCTACAGTGTCGGTCGATATTGCTGCTACAGTGTCGCTCGATGTATGTGCTACAGTGCGTTGCTACAGTACCATCGTTACTGTTCATTCATTTTTTTTTACCTGAAATTATAGAAAATAAAATATCAGTAATAAATGAAAATATAACCATATTGAAAATTACCTAACAGTGGGTTGCCTCCCACTCAGCGCTGAATTTTAGTCATTAGCTTGACTTCTGGAGATCTGTTTTAGTCCGGATGAAGATGTGAACTTGCTCCAGAACAAGTCTCAGTGTCTCTCTTCCTCATTTTGTTGATGTAGGTGGTAAAAGCTCTGGCAGATACTTCTCCTTTATCTCTCAGCTCTAGATCACATAGCACCCTAACCTTGGCAAAAGGTTCAGAACTTCGTATGCATCGCACTTTATACTCAAGACTTCCCTCTTGACCTTGTGAAGGAACTAGTGATAGGAAATCTGCATCCGCATTCCCTTTCTTTTTCTTCTTCCTACTCCTTGTCCTTCCCCCAGACTTAGACTTTTCAGTCTCGGTCTGTTCTGAAATACAGAGGGTATCGATCAATGCTGAATGCTTCGTGTCGATTGATTCTGAAGGCTGCTTGTCGATCGATGCTGAATGGTGATTGTCGATCGATATTGATTCTGGCTTTGCTGACTCGCGGTTTGAACCATCTTTAGGTGCTGGATCATCAAACATTTCGATGCATGAAATAAACTTCTCATCGGTCTTCTTTTCCAAAGGATGATAGAAGACAGTTTCATCAACATTAGTCAGGCACATCCTGTTCTTCTTAAGATCACAAACTGCTCCCACTGTAGCCATGAATGCCCTTCCAAAGAGAAGCGAATTTTTTGTACCTGGTTTAATCTCCATGACATGAAAGTCCACTGGAACAGTGCAATCCCCTATCTCCACTTTAACATTTTTGATGATGCCTTATGAATCAACTCTGGTGTTGTCTGCGAAAGTGAAACTATCTTTAGAAGGTTCCACCTCTAATCCTATTACTTCAGCAGTGTCTATTACCATGATGATGACTGCAGATCCAGTATCGCAGAGGGCGGTTGGCAAATCATGGTTATGTATACAGCATGGAATCAGGAACTTCCCTGGATCTTGCTCCTTCTTCAGAGTTCTATTAGGCTTACGACATACCTTGTTGAATAGCAGCTCAATGTCGTTATCTGTCTCTCTGCTTTCTCTGAAGAAATTACCAAGTCTGTACTTATAATATGCATCCTCGAAAGACATATTCTTGGGAACCCTCTTCACCCTTTTGTGAAATCCAACAAGTTCCACTTTGTTAATTTCTCTCCTGAGGTGCTTGGGAATATAGGTTTTCCTAGATTTCACTCTCGTCTCAATTGGAATCTCATCTTTTGGTACATGACTCTCTATGGCAGTGTCGTATCCGTCTCAATGGTGTCGTTCGATACCTGGTGTATGTCGTCGATCGACATTCTCAACAAAAGAGGTTTCACCTAGGGTTGATTTCCCTTGCTTTGGTGCTTCTGCAGATTGCTGATTCATCTTCTCTTTTGTGTTGAAGAAAACTGGAGTCTGAGATGGGGTTCGAGTTGCCTTCAAGCGGTGTGCATCAAGATCTGGTAAACTAACTTGACATGGCATAGGCGGATGTCGATCGATGATCTGCTTCTCCTGTCGATCGATGTTATGCTTCTCCTGTCGATCGATGTCCTGCTTCGCCTGTCGATCGATGTCCCCTTGTTGTTGTCGATCGACGGCAGTTGCTTTAACTCGAAGTAGGGTGGGAGGATGTGGGTGTTGACCGGTAAAGTCGGAGTGGTTTTGAATGCCAACAAACTTATCTGATCCCAAAAGTGGTGTCGATCGATGCATATCAGATTGTATCGGTCGACGCTCAGGTGATGATGTCGAGAGATACTCTGGTGTTGGTGTCGGTCGATGCTCGGGTGTTGGTGTCGGTCGACACCAGTACGAGTTGCCTATAGACATGGAGCTTTCAACTTGAAAAGCATCTTCTTCTAGCTTCTCCTGCTAAATATCTAGGATGTCATCAACATGGTGCCTCTCACTTTCCACAACTTTCTTTTTAACCAAAGCTTCTTGCTTCACAGCTTCTGCAGTATGATAAGCTTGGGTGCGTAGCATCTGAAAATGGCCATCTAAGGTTTCTAACCTTCCATTCCAATCATTGCAGAGAAAATCCAATTTCAGATTCAAACGCTCAGTCATCTCTTGCTGTTCTTTCAAGAGCTTCTCTAGCATAAATTCCATCTCATCCTCATCCTGGTATGTAGCTTGTTGCACCCATGAAACTTCATGTACAGAACCAATCTCAGCCTCAACATTCTTGTCACTATCCTTTGCAGCTGATTTTATCCTGTGTATATCCAGATTTTTGACATTGTTGCTAGACACCATGTTCTCAATCAGCCTCTTAGCTTCCTCTATGGTCCTTGTCTGAAAGTTTTCGTCGCTTGCAGTGTCCATCATAACATTGTATCTTACATCAACGCCCATGTAGAACTTTAATAACTAAATCTCCGTAAAACCATGATGTGGACAATCCTTTAAGTATCCCATAAACCTCTCCCAAGAGCTTCTGAAAGCTTCTGTAGGTCCTTGTGAGAATGTCCAAATCTTATCTCTTATCTCTTCAGCCCTTGCATCACCGAAGAATTCATTAATGAATGCATTCCTGACATCATTCCATGTAGTGAGAGATCCTGGTCGTAGACACCTCAGCCAACGTTTAGCTTCCCTAGAAAGTGAAAATATGAACAACTTGCAGATGATGTAGTCTCTCGTTGCTTCATTCTTTTGGATTCCAGACGTATAGTCTTCTAGTGTCTGAATATGGTCCAGGGGATTTTCATGAGGCAGACCGCAATAAGGGTGCTCACTCACATGAAGGAGGTGTTTGGGGTGTACCGGAAATTCTGGGACTTCAAGAGGTATTCGGATAGCAGACATGTTGGTATATAACACTCCAGGCCTGATCAACTCTGCTAGGGTTCTCTTGCGAGAAACTCTAGCATCCTTAGTGGTAGCAGATGGCTCAAGGATTGCAGTTCCTTCCCCATCTATCTTCTGACCTGCTGCATTACACAGATGACCTTCCTGGTCATGCAAGTCTCCATTCTCATCTTGTACAAGTGATATCGTCGCAACCATGTCTCGCTGCTCAGTATCGATCGATCTTCGAGGTGAAGTATCGATCGATGTTGGGTGGGAAATATCATCCGAAAGAAGGGTAGCTCCGGTCGATGTGGGTGGGCGAGTATCGGTCGATGAAGACGGTGTCTCGGTCGACTGTGGTTGGCGAGTATCGATTGATATACTGTTGTTGTTATCAATCGATAGGGAACGTTTTTCTTTACGGATCGAACGCTCCAATCTTGTAGGATCTGAGATGAAAAGTAATTCCTCCTTGCTGCTTCTGGTACTAATAGACATGTATGTACCTGAAAGACAAGAAAATTTTTTCAGTAAATAACTATAACAGTAAATAAAACCTAGACTAAACCTATTAATCAAGTCTAATGGTGAATCCTTGCTCCCCGGCAACGGCGCCTAATTTGATATCACTCAAATGTTTAACCCTAAGGAGTGAATTACTCTCTCAAATAAGAGGTTCAATCGTAGTACTTAGGGATCGAATCCACAGAGAGAAGGAGCACACAATAGACTATAGAAATCAAAGTTAAGCTAGGTAAACAGTTTATAAAACAGTAAATAAAAGCAAGGTGAACAAAATTGTTCGATTGGTTGAGTTTATAAACAATAAGGAGAAATAGCTAGACCTAAAATTTATCAATCAAGAGATTCAAAACAACAATTCAAGATGATAACAGCTTATAGATTCATTCTAGAACTCGATTTTAATAAGTAAGTAATCCATCTATCAATGCAATTACTAATCAGATGTCTAAGTCCTTGTTCCACCTTTCGCATGCGAACAAGAAGTGAGTATCGATCGATACTATGGCCTGAGTATCGATCGATATTACCTCAGACAAGCATTAACGACCTAATCGATTATGTTCAACTAGATTCCTAGACCAAATTCTCNTGTCTAAGTCCTTGTTCCACCTTTCGCATGCGAACAAGAAGTGAGTATCGATCGATACTATGGCCTGAGTATCGATCGATATTACCTCAGACAAGCATTAACGACCTAATCGATTATGTTCAACTAGATTCCTAGACCAAATTCTCATATGCGCCTAAGTATCTAATCCAGCAGGATTCGGGTTCCGTTAATTGACTGCGCTTTCGTGTATCTCAATTGTCCTACAATTCTAGGTTCAAGCAATCAGTCACACTATCGTGGTATCCTAATTACTCCAGATCCTAGTATTACAAATCACCCTGATGTAGAGATCTATAGATATTCTAGCAATCCTAATTGATATTCAGTTTGACATTAAGCTCATGAAATCCTTAGACCTAACAAGATGAACTACTCAAACATGATAGAAGAAACACAAATCATAGTCTCAATAATAATAGAATAAGAAAATAAAGATAATTCCAATGGAGTTCCAAGAGGACTCTGAAGGAGTTCCCCTCTTCTCTCCTAACTAAGAACAATGAAACAAATATGAAAAGAAAGCGTTGATAGCATAGCATAGCCGTCAACAATGGCTTGCAAAATAACATAAATAGGGTTTCTGGTCGTCCAAGGGCATTCTGGTAATTTAGGTTTCTTCTGGGATTCAATTGGTCATGAAATATAATTGGCCCGCATTCTGGAATCCATATCGGTCGATATGAAATGTCTCTCATCGATCGATATGCATTCCTCTTCTCGACAGCCTTCTCTCGCGAGGCAGACTGGCCACTCTTCTGTAAAATGGGCATAACTTATGATCTAACCGTTGGATTGACCTCAAACTGGTACCATTGGAAAGCTAACGCAAAGCTATATCATGTGTCAAAAGATCAGCTAAATCGCACCAAAGGAAGGTCTCAATCCATATCTAAACATCTGACGCGTCTGCGTAGTTCTGCACGAAAAGGCTCCTAAAGACACCAAAATCACCATATTTCTCAAGAATGTTCCTGAACCTGTAAATACTCTAAATAGACTCTATATTGTAGTAAATATACATAAACATTATCAATACCATGACTAAAAGTGGGTCAAAATCATGGTATATCAACTTGTAAAGATTTGAAAAACCGATTTGAATGTTCAAATTAATCACAAATATAAATATTTTTGAAACATAAATATATAATTTGAATCTATATTTATTTTCGAGTGATATCTAAAAACAAATATTCAAATTTTAAAAAAGTACTTTAAATATCTGCTTCTATATAAATAAGTATTATATTTCTTGTGTTTTGCTTTAAAATTTTGGATTAAACTTTGGAGATATCCGGACTAAACTAGTATAAACCGCATTTTAACGATATATGATTGCTGTATGGTTTTAGGATGTGATACAAATTAGAACTAAAACCAATGTGTTAAATCTAAACCCCAATCGATATTTGCAAATTTAGCACAATGAGATCTAGGATGTGATATAAATTAGAACCAAAATTCAAAATATCCAACCGATATCCTAATGGATACTTGAATGCTCAAGTCCAACTTAAAACCTAAGTTAGATGGTCTACAAAATTTTATTCATAATTCTATTTACCCAAAATATAAATTATATATATATATGTGTACTTTTTGTTGCTAAGAATGATAATATAATATTAATGATGTTCAGATTTTACAAAATGCTAAATCTAGAGGATACTCTACCTTGGAAAAAAAAGAAATATATATATATATATATATATGTACTTTTGTAAAGAAACTTTTGTTTTTAAAGTATATTAATTAAATTTAATTTTTATAAATATAATTTTATGAAAATAAGATAATTTATTTATATAACAGGCCTCACATTAATTTAATTATTTAAAAAAAAATTAAAGGTGTAATATGAATATATTTTGTATTGTTTACATTTTTATGAAATAATCTGCAAGAAACTATAATTTTAATCATAATATATAGTTCCATATACCATATAATCAATAATAATAAGAGAAATTAGGAGCTACACCAACCAACTATTGCGTATTTAGCAACATACCAAATGGGGACTATTTGGTACCTCTCTTCTTATACTTATGACATTTATACCCCTATAGATGTTTGCACGTAAAGTGGTTTTGGTCTTGTGTGTGCTTTATTTGTTTCAAGTTTTTTTTGGTACCTCTTTTTCTTTGAAACTAATGTCAGTGTAGTGAACCAGGTTGTTGTATTCCGTTCCCGGCGTGTTGTTGTTGTATAAAAGTGAAACTAATATCTTGACCCTTCTCTAATATATTTATATATATATATATATGTAAACTAACAACATATGTGCTTGTTCAATCTAACAAACATTCTACATTCCCAGAAATCACTGAAAATACAACATTAGGATATTATAAATTTATAGAATCTCAATACTATACTTGGACATCCAAAGTTCGGTGTAACCGGCTCATGTATTTTTTACACTTTTGTTTCTAATCGGTCAGAAACAACTTCTAACCTTCTAATTGTGTATTAGCTCGATAATATCTTATTTGCTAAGTGTGAATATGACCGTTAACTGTCCAACCAAATACTTAGCCAAAAGTGGTTCCATGTTAGCTGGATAATATAATTATACTGAAGCAGAGTGCATCGGCGTTGTCTACCTATATGGCATGTAAGGCTTGATATAACTTTATTTGCATGGCCAAGTTGTTGTTAACCGGCTAATTAGATTGCACTAAGGAAATCTTCATCATACTCAACCAATGTGGATCGGTGTAGTATATATGTATTGGATGGTAGGCTTATGGTTAAAGAGTCGTCGTACACGGCTGTGAAGTGTGTATCGATTTGCTTTAATTCATTGGATGGTTTAGATTTGCAGGGATAAAGATTTTGTATGGTTTTAAGGTTAAGGGATTAATGGGTTAACTGGTCTTTAGGGTTTAGGGCTTACGGTTTAGGGTTTAGGTTTTACTCTAAGGGTTTAGGCATGAGGGTTTAGGGTTTAGTTTAAGGGTTTAGAGTTGAAGGTTTAGGGCTTAGTTTTTATGGGTGTAAGGGTTTGGGATTTATGGTTAGCAAACGTTGTCAAAACAACTTACAATTAGTTGTTAACTTGATAAATTTATTTGCATGGCCACAATTATTGTTAACCGGCTAAGTAGCTCATTATACTCAACCAATAGGGAGTAAATAAAACTGGAAGATTTTACATGAAATAGAGAAGATAATAACCGACAATTAATATTTTTTAAAGGGTAAGTGTTTTTGTTAGCCGTCCAAATGTGTTTCGTAGATCTTAAAAGGCAAGTGTTTTTGTTAGCCGTCCAAATGTGTTTCGTAGATCTTAAAAGGCAAGTGTTTTTGTTAGCCGTCTAATTATATTTACTATAGTAGGGAGTAAATATAATTGGAACATTTAACATGAAATGGAGAAGATAATAGCCGACAATTATTATTTTTAAAGGGCAAGTGTTTTTGTTAGCCGTCCAATGTGTTTCGTAGATCTTTGTATGTACATGTTAGACTAGTATTGCAAAACTTAATGCCTCACACCATGTATGCCAGTGTGTGTAAATAGAGGAGACAAATCTTTTAGTTTGATTCATTTTTGGCATGCGCCACTTGCGTCAGAAAATATGTGGACGGGAAGTCGCCTAAAGTTGCTACTATTTCTGTTTTCTTTACCGATGCAATCTGATAATATTCTCCAGTATCTACACAATATCTATACAGAATCTTACTAAAATCTAAATAATTTTGATACACCTATAAATCCTATATACCAAAAATCGACGGAAGTTCATTGTGCAATTGGAATGGCTTTTTCGTCATTAACTTATGCCTATTACTATATAACTTTTCTATTATGGGTACATCCTTAATTTGAGCATTTTCTATGGTTTTTCATCCAATTTTCTCTAATATTAATGTAAACTAAATTTAGTATTGTATTTTATATTACATTATATCCTAATTTTTTAAATTTAGATATGTATATTATAATATAAAATTATTTCTTATTTTAAATCTCTTATGGTAGTATTTTGTCTTAATAAGTTGAAGTATGTTGTAAACTATATAAATATATATTATTCTGTAAATAATTCATTTAGTCTATAATTTATAAAAATAGATTTAAGTTATTTGATAAGTATTATTTTGTGTAATATTTAATTACAAATATGAAATATTTATATATAAATATTGTAGAAGTTTATTTCTTATTCTATAAATAAAAATATTAACATGAGTTAATATTCATTTTTAATTGAATTTAATATTATTTTAGGTTTTTATTATTAAAATAATATTAAAATAATAAATATTTCTTTTTTAAATAAAAATATATTAAAGATATTGTTTGTGATCTAAAAAAGTAGTTAAGAGTATTTTTGATATCTTATTTTGAAGATATTTAAATAATATATTAATAATATGTGTTTATTTAATAATAAATAAGTTTGTTGTATGTGACAAAACATAAAATTAAATAAATGTAATGGTTTTACCTAGACTACTTCCAAGTGTACAAAAAAAAGTGCACAAAAAAAACTATTTCCAAGTAGATAAAAACTGCTTCTTGTTTAATATTATTGATTGTCATTTCTAAAATTAATTAAGAACCATGACTCATTTCCTAGATTATTCATCCATTCACCCAAAAGAATACTTTCCTCTTAAAACTTCAAAATAGGAGATTTTATTTGCAAAATTATAAAATACTAGGGTCTTTCCCGGGCTACGCCCGGGTTAACTTTTGATAACATCATTATAATATTGATCGTATACATCGAAAAGAAAATTATATGTCTATCAAATATAAACATGTTAAATGATAAGATTGGAACAAATTTTGTTTATGAAACATAGAGTGGTGAAAGATCTAAATAACTTTATAGTTTGGGTAGATTTGGATTAT
>CAKOAT010242488.1:18163-28514 GCA_932364175.1 Eruca vesicaria subsp. sativa | reverse complement strand
AACCGCTCCCATCCCCTAACCCATTCTTTTTTCTTTGTTACGACCCCAAGGAAAAAAATGTTAGAAAAGTTGTGATTGATGGAATTGGAGATGACTCTGCTAGTATCCAAGTCTTTTTCGATCATGTAGAGAGTTATATGGTTCTGTGAAAGGTATGTACTTAATCCCTGGATGATGCATGAACCTTCTTGTTTTATTTATTACTGGAATTGTGACCTTTGATTCACCAATTTATGCAGTCTTTTCATCAGTGACGTTGTTTGCTTGTGGATTATTAATGCAAGTATGAGTTGATTAAAATTTCAGTTTTTGGTCTAGCTAAAAGGATTTGGTTTTCTTTTATTTATATATATTTTGAGTGAAAAAGAGTTTGTTGTGGCTAGACTGATTTTGGTTTTTGGTGGAGCTAACAAGATTTGGTTTTCTTTTTTATTTATTTATATTTTGAGTGAAAAAGAGTTTGTTGTGGCTAGACTGATCTTCATCGTCATTTTTTCGCTACTTGATGAAGTTGCAAAATACATTGATGTAGATAAGTTTGGCAAAGCTTACAAGTGTAGCTTCTTTAGTTTCCACTTGATGTAGATAAGACGTTTCCTTGTTGTTGGAATTGAGACATCTGATTTGAACATCTCATCATGTCAAAGAGTCATGTTTCTATGAAAGTCAACCTTATTCTTTTGGTGTTAACAGAAGTTTCTCCTTTTTTTATTTTCGGAATTCCATTTTAGATAACTCGGATAGCATTAGTAAAGTTAAGAGAATCTTTCTACTATATAAAGTTGTTACGGCGGTGTTGTAAAAACAAACGCTATTTGAAAGCTTTCAAAAGGCATCTTCCGTCTCGTCCATGCATGTGACATTATTCCACAACCAACCCCTCCCCCACCCCAAAAGATACGGTCTTGTTCACCGCAAGTTAGTTGAGAAAAAAAAATCAACAATGAACATTGTTAAAATAAGGATGCAATGCAATAAAACCATATATCCATTTCCTAGTCGGATAACTTTACCGGACCGAACCTTGTGCTGTGTAAATTTTAGCATAAACAAAGTTCACACTGCCCATTATCTCTAACCACCAAGGCACTGACCTGTATAAGTAAGAAAAACAAAGGCAAGTCCTCTCACTTTCAATACTTCTTAATTTTTTCAAGAGAGAGAGAAAGAGAGAGAGTTAATGGCGTTAGCGAATAACTTGACCGCGATACTGAACTTACTTGCGTTACTATGCTCGATACCTATAACGGTGTCAGGGATATGGCTTGCCTCAAAGCCTGACAACGAGTGTGTCAATCTCCTCCGTTGGCCTGTTGTCGTCCTCGGCGTTCTCATCCTCGTCGTCTCCGCTTGCGGCTTCATCGGCGCATACCAGTAAGTTCTCTATAAGGACAGAGACTTTTGCTTTAGTTTGATTCAAACGTTTGAGCTCAAAGCCTCAAATGATCACTCTGAATAATTCTCTCAGTCACAAGGAGACTCTTCTGGCTGTTTACTTGTGCTGTATGGCGATACTGATCGGACTTTTGCTGGTGGTTCTGATATTCGCTTTCGTGGTGACCCGACCCGACGGGTCGTATCAAGTTCCGGGTCGAGGTTACAAAGAGTACAGGCTTGAAGGGTTCTCGAATTGGCTGAGAGAGAACGTTGTGGATTCAAAGAACTGGGGGAATATAAGGGCTTGTTTGGCTGATACAAACGTTTGTCCTAAGCTCAGCCAACAGTTCATCACCGCTGATCAGTTCTTCTCTTCCTCTTCCATCACTCCTCTCCAGGCATGTTCTCTCTCTCTCGTCTTTTATTCTCATTATTCTGAACTTGAAACTTCTAGTTTGTTACATTTAACCCCACACTTTACATCTCATACCGCTTTATTTTACCTTATATTGTTAGCAATCTGTGGTTATTAATGGAAGTAGGTTAGCAGTGATAAATTACAGTAAATGTAGTTAGCTGCAATGTTGAAGTCACTAGCAGCAGTAAATATGTTCCCTAGTTAATCAAAACCGACATAATTGTTGATGGTAATTTGTACACGTAAAACTTTAACTAAGATTAGTTGGATACTTAAGTCCACATCTTAAGTTAGTGCCTTAAAATGGTACCATTTGTTTTCAGGAAAATTCTTATTAGGTAATAGGTAGCTCGGAAACGACTTTTAAGTTATAATCTGGACTGAATGTTAACTTGGAAAGATGCCAAAGAATCATCTTCCTGATTAGATCTTACAACACTTTAATAATTAACTAGAGTTTCACCCGCACATCCGTACGGATATATTTTTTCATTTTATAAATATATAACTAAAATTTTTAAATATATGATTTATATTTTAGTTTTAATTATAACTATATCTAATAACGAAATAAAGAAATACTTATTTTATAAAAAAATATATTTAAATTTGGGAAGATCTTTTTAGATTTTTTCAACAGATTTTGTTATATTTAAATTTATTTATTATTAATATCCTTATTAGCTATTAAGATATTTTGAAAGTAATATATATTTGGTTGTTAATGTAACCATCAAATATGTCAAATTAAATAATTAATGACATGGTCCAACATGATTTCTAAATAGTAGATAAATTTGGTACTTCTCTTTTAATAGAGAAGATATTAGATCATTAATTAAGATTATGTTAAAGAGTATATTTGTCTCAATATGAAGATTATGTGAGACCTACGGTTTGTTCTTACAAATAAAAAAGAAAGAAAGAAAGGTCCATCATTCAGAAAAGATATAATAAAAATTTCCACTTTAGCTTTTGTGAAGTCCAAAAGAATATTGTTCTTATTCTCTGTTCTCCTTTTATTCTGTAGTAGCTTTAACATTTTTAAATTTATTTCCTTTTGTTCCTTATCCTTTAGAAAACTAAAAAAAAATCAAATATATAAGTGGACTAATCCATTGGTTCTGAACAATTCAAACATCTAATTTCAAGTCTGGGAGAGGTACTCCATTCATTTTCTTAGCATAATGCATTCAGTTAACGTGTTAGAGTACTTAAATTCTAGGCGTATGTAATCTCAATTAGTAAAAACTTCCTTTGAAACTCTGTATTGAAAATATTTGATTTCTTAATATATAAGTACTAGGATAAGATCCGCGCCTTGCACGGGATGTATTTATTATTCTTATTATGTTTTCAAAAATGAAACAATAGTTCTGTTTCATTTGGATTAGAGGTGTTCAATCCGGATATCGGGTTTCCGTTCGGTTTGATTTTTTGCTATTTCGTTATTAAAATATAACTACTTTTCTAAATCCATATTTACTTCAGTTTGATTTATTTTATATACCATCGGTTTTCAGTTTATTCAGTTTTATACCAAAAAAACATAATTATTTAGTTTGAGATCATATTATATATTATACAAATATATAACATGATCATATTTAGAGTCATATTGTCAAAAATTCATTTATTAAAAAAATATTATATATTTAAATAAAAGAATAAAAACAAAAAAAACTTCTATCATCTAATAAAATGATCAAATCTGGAATCAATATCAAAGCACTAAATTAAAAAAAAAAAAACAAAACAAAACCAATGCATGAAAGAAAAGTTTTTATATTTTTCTATATTTAGTGTTCATCAAATTAATATGTCTTCGATTGAACACAATTATATTTGTTTAAAGATAAAAAAAGTTGTAAAGAATTTCAACTAATTGTTGTCCATCAAATTTATAATCTTTACTTCAATTTAGTTACTGTTAAAAAAAAAGCAAAAAGATCAAAATAAGAAGCCTCAGTTGCAGTAAATTGTTAGTTCATTATAGTTCAAGTGATTCAAGTGATTTACAAATTATAATTATAGTTCAACTCATGTAACAAATATATATTCATGTGTCATTATAAATATATACATAATTATATGTTTCAGTTTAATCGGTTATAAATCAAACCATATCCAAATCCTACGGTTTTTATAAAATCACATCCATTCGATTTGTATGGTATATACCAAAAATAACCATATTATCGATTTTTTAATATCTTTTAAAATATAAAATTTTAAAAAGAACTAAGATATTTAAATCATTGATAACAATATTTTTCAATATGAAAAATTTAAAATTTTTATAATTTATAAATTTTCTTGAAAATTCATTGAATTAAGTTATTGAAATTAAAATATTTATGTAATCTTATTTGGTATAAAGTTTAATCTATATATATATATTTGTTTTATTATTGAATAATACTTTTTACTCATATGGTTTTAAAATCATTTGTATCTTTTTATAATAAAAATGTTAAACTATTGATATTAATTTTTAACATAATAATGTTAATTGTTTTAGTCATTTATTCTCATTTTTAAAAATTCAAAATATAACATATACTAAAAAAATTTAATTTTAATTTTATAGCTAATTTGATTGTTTAATTTATTTTAATAATATAAAATTAAAGAAAAATGATGGAGGAGATATAAATTGTTATCAAATATTTATTGTTAGAATCATTAATTGTCACATATATATTAGACATTTATGGTAATTCCGTAAGTTTTATTTAAGAAAAGAAAATAAATAGTAATCATATCTAGCGGAACAATCATAAATGCTTCTAACATAAATATTATATCATATTATCATAACATATAGTTTGACCAACGAATATATCTAGTGACATATAAATATCAAATGTGGATCTACTTATTTTTCCATTGAATGTAATTGACTACCTAATTGAGTGACACCTAACCATTGGACTCTTTTTTAATTATTACAAAATTGAGGTTACAATTTTTCAAATGTTTTTCTTTTAATATATAAGGGATATAACCATATTTTTTCCTAGGAGACTAGTGTAATAATTGCTGGAGATCAACAATGATAAAGATTATAGCTAGATAATTTAAAACAATATGCACTATCAGAAGGACCCACCATGCACCCATAATATGTTACATGATAAAATAGGTTTTATCTTTATTTATTATATGTCCCTTGTTATAATCTCACTCATATAAATCAATGATCCCAATCTCCTTGATAAGTCTTTTTCATATCAACTCAAACTTGACAAAATTTTCAACGTTTTCTATTAGTCATTATTTTTAAATGTCACTCTTAAAATTCATGTTCATGTCTTTTTTTTTTTGCTTGAATTCCATGGAGAGAAAAAGCGCAAAGCTTATTGTTTAACTTTTTAAAGCAAATATTGACCAAAGTGATTGCTATAAATCTCCTATTTTTAGTTACATTTGAATAGAATCCCGTGCGCTATTGTAGTTAATAATTAGTTATGTGGGTGATAGGATCATCTGCTTTTCCGATCTTTATAGTTTATCTGAATCAAAATTTCTGATATTCATTTACCAAAAAAAAAACGTCTGATATTCTTCATCAGATAAATTTAAATCATTTATATATTTTTTTTCCTTTAGTTTATAACAAGGTGGCATCCAAGCCCACTGTACCAAGACTGGAACCACTAATCTCTAATTAAATAAGCTTAGATGATGAGGTTTTGACTGATAGTATATAATAAGTAGACATTATTAAATATTAGGTTCTTTGTCCATGTTAAGCGCGGATTATCTACTATATAGGATTTGTTTCGTTTTGTTTTTATAATCTGTTTAAATATAAGAAAGTCTTATATGTTATTTGACAAAAATCATTGAATTGATGTAAAAACATAATCGTTTATGTTTAAAGTTCACATATACTATTTTCCTTATCAAATATCTTTTTATTTTGCTAATAAATACATGGCTAAGTGAGTAGATTTCGTTCTATCAAACAATTTTGGATGGGTTTAAAACTTTCTTCTGCATTTGAGCAGTTTGTTATGTTTTTGATTAACTATATTAGTAAATATCATAATTTAATTGTTTTGTGTTTGGTGTTTTATCTTCTCCATGCATTACACAATTACTTATGTGTTTAGCCTAACAATTTCACATCATATAGTTATATAGTATTATTTATTTACTTACTACATATATCTTGTTTGAATTAATTGTTCTAGATAGATATTTCTATCCGATATCTGAAATTTTAAAATACACATGTCAAAATGTTCCATTTAGAAACATATGCTAACATATAGAACTAACACAACATGTTATCTAAAAAGAAAGACAATCAGATATTTGAAATAAGCACGTATAATAAATGGTAAACAAAGACGACCTAATATTTAGTTTAAAGATAAACACAGAAACACTAATAAGAAGACAAAACATGACTTGCAATTTAGAAACAAGCACAGTCTCTAGTTTCAACACCAACACTAATAAGCAAAGAAAACATGGCTGCAATTTAAAAAAAGACGATCAATAATTTGGAAATAAACACAAACTTATTTTTTTTTAAAATGCCAACACAAATAAGCGAAAAATGACATGTAATTTTAAAACAATCTGATCCGCAGTTTGAAAACAAAAATGAATTCGAGTTTAAAAGAAACACGACTGGTTGTTTAATTTAAAAACAAACACTGATAGTCATACTAAACACAAGCTATTATTTAAAAAAAATGAACTCTATAACTTTAAACAAACATGATAGACAGATCAGTATGAGGATGTGGTAAATTAAACAAACAACTAAGCAGTATAGTTTTTCTTACAGAAAAACCACAATGAAATCTCAAAATAATAAAAAGTAACAAAAATGTTAGGTTTGGAAAATGTGACGACACTGACTAACTCTTTTTCGATATGTGGTTGTCACCAAGAGTAAGGAAGGGGTACTTTCACTTCTGTTTAACTTCCGCACCTTTGTCCCACATGATACATTTAAAATCGTTTCCCATGCAGATGGTCATATTTACACTATTATAAGGATTATGCATTACATCTGAAGAAGAGTTTTAAACTGAAATAGTCAATTAACACTTGAAGTAATGAGAAACAAAACCTTTTGCAATAACAATTAACAACAGAAGGGGAAAAGATACAATAGAGAGAACCTCACATAATATTCTGGTCTTAGTCATCGGAATGGCCTACATAAACTTCAATTAGCTACTAAGCTTTGAACTTTCTGGTTTGGAGTCCATGAAAACTATCTGCTATGGCTGAAACCAAAAACAGAGATTTAGTCATGTTATTATCAGTTTTAGAAAATTCAGAAGAAAATCAAAAGTTTTACCATGGTGGTATGTTTCTTCTTCTCGCTTCATTAACCATTGGTTATTGCCGGAGAAACAAATAAAGAGAAGAGAATATGAGTGTTATGAAAATGGAAAATCTAAAATCAATCTCTAGATTGCAGACATGTAACCAGTCAAAGCTCCATGAAGATGAAAGTGTGAGAGAGAATTGTACTTTTAATAAATGAATGTCCTAACCTTTTTAAAAACAGCTGGAAAGGCAGTGGATAGCTTCGCCCGAAATCCTGGTTAGCCATATAGGTCAGCCGACGGAATCTTGCTGTGAGAATGATAATGTTGCCGATTCATAAAGAAAATATCATCGAATGATAGACAGTGGAGAAGATGAAGATGAGAGAGGAGGAGGAGGAGGAGGAGGAAAATCATCGGCTTTATAGATTAGGCGATTTGAAATTTATTTGTTGAACTGAATTAGGAAGAGGAACGGTGGGAGGTGAAAAGAAATCATCAAAAAGGATTTAAGAACAAAAGTAAGATTGAGAATGAGTCATGATTATTTCAGCGAAGAAAGAGTGATTTGTAGGGAGTGGAAGTGCCGAAGTCGATAATCACCATCTTTAATGTCAAAGAAGGCCAGAGTTGACAATGTGGATTTTAGATCAGCCAGTGATGAAAATAATGAGCCCAAAAGAACGACTCGTTTAAGATCCGGTCGATAGAAGCTTAGGTGACATCAGTGGTGAACCCATAATGATTTTAAGCATGAGCTAATATTAAATGGGCCTTAAATTTTTAAATAAAAAAGATTTTAAATAGGGTGTCAGATAGGTTTGAACCCGGGTCAAGGGGTGTCAGCCAAAATAAAAGTACCACCACAGCTGACGAAATTTAGTTATTGAAGTTTAACATACTATAATTTATAATTTAAGATGTGCCTCTCAGTGACATGTCAAATTGAAATATTTTCATTGGTTGATTAAATTTGATGATGTGGATAGGTGTGGGAACCGAAATCCACCTACTGTCAAATAATCGTAAATAAGGAAACTTCGGGAAAAACCCTAAGTTTCCAGAGGAACCGGCTATCTGCAGAACCGCACAACGAATATTAAGAAAACGATGAACTTTAAAATTAAAACGAAAATAAACGAGATTGAAAGCAAGAAGGTTCTTATTCCGAATCTGCGTAAGAACTGGTACAAAAGAGATGCCTAAGCTGCGTGAGCCGTTGGCAAAATCCTTAGAAATCTAAGAACGAAAACCCTAATTGAGACGCAGCTCGCTAACAGAAAACGAAAATTTTCCTAAATGCTAATTTCTGGTGGTGAGAGCTCTGAAAATCGTGTCCCTTGCTTCTGCCCTAGACCTCCTATTTATATACTCCTCGCCTTGGCCATTCGGTCTTTCCATTTCGCCCAGATTTGACTATATCGGGAATTTTCCATTTTTCTCGATCCTTCCTTTTCTTCCGCGAAATATTCTATTTTTCTTCAAACCTTTCTTTTATCTTCAAACTTGACATTTATTTTCCTTCTGCGAGTAAACCGTCAAATAGTTATCGAATCTTCGGGTTAGATCCCGTTAAGATCGCGAGATGGGTTTTTATCGCGTTTTAGGACCTTCCGGGCCGTTCTGCGATAAATCCGTTTTCCGACTTTTTACGGGATCGTTTCCTGATCTGATGTCGTTTTTAATATATAAATTCCTCGAGCTAATCGTAAGGTTTTACGATTTACTCGACTTTTTTTATTAAAAACGCGTTTTTTACGATTTACTCGACTTTTTTTATTAAAAATGCGTTTTTTATGACTTCAACGAGGAATCTCGAATAAATCGTATAGTTTAGGCAATGTCCGGTGTTTCGTTTAACCGTTGCTGTTTTATAAGATTTCCTCGAGTTCTTTGTCGAGAAGACGATTTTTTACGGTTTTTATCGTAAAACTCGAACGATAAGTCGGATCGAGATGGAACGGGAGATGTTTCGGCTGTGGTTCAGAATGTGACCGTGTCGAAAGACGTACGTTTCGAATCGGGAACGCGGGAGATCGAGGCTCGGGACGTCCAAGAAGTCCCTAGTTCGTCCAACGGTGAACTAAGCCAGCTCGGCTTAGTTCGCCGGTGGGCGAACTAGTCGGTACGGGAGTAGTTCGCCGGTGGGCGAACTAGTTTAGTGGGACTAGTTCGCCCACCGGCGAACTAGTCGGGATGGACTAGTTCGCGTTTTGCGGCTGTTTCAGTTTTTTGCGGTTTCGTAAAACGATTCTCGAGTTTTATAAAATGATCTTCGGGTTTTATAAAACGATCTTCGAGTTTTATAAAACGACTTCTCGAGTTTTATAAAACGATCTTCGAGTTTTATAAAACGGCTTCTTGAGATTTAAAAAACGATCTTTGAGTTTTATAAAACGGCTTCTCGAGTTTTATAAAACGATCTTTAATTTTTATAAAACGGCTTCTCGAGTTTTATAAAACGATCTTTAAGTTTTATAAAACGGCTGCTCGAGTTTTATAAAACGATCTTTAAGTTTTATAAAACGGCTGCTCGAGTTTTATAAAACGATCTCCGAGTTTTATAAAATGGCTTCTCGTTTTATAAAACGACCTTCAGGTTTCATAAAACTATTCCTTTTATGTTTTTGCAGGGAATTTTGGCTATTGATTCCGTCGTACTGATTTTGACCGCAACAGTTAGCCCCCCTCGTAAGAATCGTGTGGTTCTTGCGAGTGGATTGAGCTTGTTTGGCGAGTTTGGTAGAATTAGGCGGAACTTTAATGGCCAAAAGTCCGAAGGTGAATAGTAAAATTCTTCCATATAAGTAAATGGAGTAAAATTTTGAATTCTTTACTCCACCTTCCACAACTTATTCAAGAAAATTTTCTCTCCACTTTCTTTGAAGATGTTCAAACATGTTTTCAGGAAGAAAGACTCGTTCCTCAACTAGTTCCAATTTTCATAATTCTGAGGGAACGAGTTCGCAGCCTCCAGCTTCGGCTCCGAAAGAAGAGTATTCGTCCCCGTTAGTCGATCCGACGGATCTCGAGGCTTTTTGGGCGTTGGGAGACGAGTCCGGGTCCGCTAGGCCTGGGATTTGGGTTCCAGCCTTGTCGGACGTCGATCAAATTTCCGGAAATCCGAGCTCGACGCTTTTTAACAGTATCGATTACATGCGCGAATTTTGCCGAGTTCCAGAGGCTGTTGAGTTTCGTTCCCCACTTGCCGGGGAGGGCGACAGGGATGCGCCCGAGGGTTTTTTCACATGTTACAACA
>CAKOAT010242488.1:5184-18063 GCA_932364175.1 Eruca vesicaria subsp. sativa | reverse complement strand
CAATGCCACTTATGGTTTCCGATCCTGGAAATCATTGTTCATTACCTTCACAGGCTGGGGCTATCGATCAGTCAGTTGACGCCCCCTGGTTTAAAGCAACTCGTTGGTCTTTTGACGCTGAGTTACGAGCAGGGAATTATCCTTAATGTTGATCATCTCGAGGGTCTGTTAAAGCCCACGGGAAAATCGTGGAGGATCACTCTATGCCCTCGTGACGAAATTGTTACGGGCTGCCCAACGCTTTCTACTTCTTGGAAGAAAAAATTTCTTCTACGTTCGTATCGACGGTGCATCGGTCGAGGAGGGTAGCATTCCGTTTTTTACGACCACGTGGGGTCGGAGAGGTATGTGAATCGAGTTCATACGAATCCTCTTCTTCCTATTATTATTATTTTTTATTCGTTTCTGTTTTTTCCGCAGTGACCAACCCTTTGCCTCCGTATCCCGCGGATCTCCAGAGCATCACCACTTCCCTCAAACGTGGTGAAGTTGGTTGGTGCAGTTTTTCTCCGCAACGCGTCCGCCAAGCGGTTGTCCTCTTTCGATCTCGACTCTTTGCGAATTCTCCGGTTTATGAAAAGGATCCGTTTATCGGGGAGTTTATTCCGTATGTTCCCTCGACGAGGAGCGGCAGATCAAGCTTCCGAAGGGATAAAAATCCGGTTGTCGAAGATGATGATTCTGAACGCGCGGCTTCTCCTGACAATATTCTCAAGGATTTTCTTGATAGTCAGACGGAAGAAGGTGTGGAAGAAGGCGGGCGGATCATCGACCTCCCATTTTCCGGACATCGACCATGATCAAGTCCCGGAGTTTATTAGGGGATCTGAGAAAGCTAAGGAGGTACGTGTGTTTATTGTTTTCTTTTTCGAGCAGTTTTTGTGATATTGCTTAATTATTTTCTTTGGTAGGGTTTCCTTATCATGAGCCTAGCCCTAGACACCCGTACCGCTGAAGCTCGCCTTGCCGAGTTTCGAGCGAACATGGCCGAAAAAAAAGTTGCTCGTCTTCGGGCAGAGGTCGAGGCTAACCAAGCCGAAGAAGTGGTTGCGAGGGAGGTTGCTCGCGTGAGGGATGAGTGTGCGGCTAGGTCTCGTCGTGCAAAGGATCTTTCTGACCAAAGGATTTGTCGTGCTCGTCGTGCGGGCAAACGAGAGGTTGCCGAGGAGATAAAGGCTCGTCGCGAGCGATTTGCAACCGATTGTTCGGACGCGGAAGTTGTTCAACGAGCGCATGGTGATTATCGCGAATGTCGCGGGATCGTTCATGGGTTATCCCTAACTCAAAATGAAGGGTATTTGTTTGCTAAGGAATTCTCCGTGCGGCGGGAAAACCTGAGTCGGGAAACAAATATGCAGTCCGAATTTTTTGACCTTAAGGCGCGCATGTGGGATCAATGGAATCCCATCGTGGTGTCACCGGATTCAGTCGAAGTCGGTCCTGGGATTTCGGACGTGGATGGTGAAATCGATCAGCCTGCGTTTGATGACTTCAATGTGTGATGTTATTAGTTTTCGATTCTGTTGTTGTTTTTCCGGGACTGGCCGTTGGTGGCTTTGAATCCCTACCGCTGGGCGGTATGTACTTGGATGCTTTTAATAAGAAGATATTTTCTAAGTATGAAATTCGTGTTTTGCGTTAGATGTAGAGAGAAGTATACGAGTTGTCATCTCGTATCTAATTCTTTGGTGTAAATCGTCCGATTCGTTAACTCGGGAGATTTCGATTTTCGCGAGTGTTTAGATGTGGGCGAAGAGACATGCCTTGAGGATCTCGATTCATGCCTTGAGACGTTATCGACCAGTGTGCTGGGTTTAGGGCAAGACCTAGGTTTACTTTCGGATTGGGGCTGTGCGATGACTAGTCTGCTTTCGTTTTGCCCGTTGCGATTTTAACCTGATTCCATACCAATTTAGAATCCGTGATAGGTTCTCGGCTTATACGATTCGTATGGTTGGAACCGAGCATCTCACCAGGAACAATTTCTAAGTTGCCTGGAAGTGCTGACCAAAAATTTTGATTTATTTTATAGCGTGTTATTTTATCCTCGTCGGATGTATGCGGACCGATAGGTCGATGCGTTTGTTTAGGACGGCTAGCGTGCTCGACGGAGCCAATCGCCGAGCGTTCGTATTTTTCTAGTCGCAGACGGACTTGGGGAAATATTTTTCTTGAGAGTTTAGGTGACGTCTCGCCAGTTCTTTCAGAAAATATTTTGATATGCAAGTCTTTTTAGAAAAACGATCTAAATAGTTGTTACTGCGGAAGCGATTTTCCGGATTTGCGTTTTCTGATAGTAGCGGATATAGTCTAACTTTGCCTTTATTAAAAATTCCGAAAATTTTCGATTACAAAGCTAAAAGAAATTTTGTAAAAAATTTTGGGAGTATACGAATACTCGTATACTCACCCACTGCTCCCCCCCTCGTTTTGGAAGGGGGGGGGGATAGCTGAACTCGTCTTTAGGCGAGCTGCCTACGTATTCCTTTCGGAAATCAAGCCATCTCGTAGTTCTGATTGTTTGCGCGAGTGTGCTTACTCGGCTGTCGCAGACTTCTCGATCGCTTCAGTTGCGGGATCGATGTCTTTGTCCGGGATTGTCTCCTCCGGTCGAATGGAAGCGATGGGTGCGGAAACTTCTGGTTTCTCGGCCGTTGCTTGCTTTGGGTCGTCTTCTGCGGGCGGTGGCGTGACCTTTGCCCGTTTCGGTTTTACGATTGCTACCGCCAATTTCCTCAGCTTATGTTCGGCCAGGAAGCAGGATCGTGATTGTCTTTGGCATCCCCAAATTACCGCGACTCCCATAGGCGTCGGGAATTTGATGCCCAAGTGAAACGTGGACAGAACCGCCTTCATGTAATTTATCCAAGTCGTGCCCATAATCACGTTGTAGATAGCCGGGAAATCAACTACCGCGAAGTTAACGATTTTCGTCACTTTTTTTGCGGAAACCGGTAGTCGGATTGATCCCAGGGTCATTGACGTCTTGCCGGAGAAACTAGTCAGCGGTTTTGGAATCGGCTCGACTTCCGAGAGGTCGATTCCCATGCGTGCCAGCGTATTGCGGAAGATTACATTGACAATAATTCTGGTATCGACCAAGACCCGAGCGACTTCTAAATCTCCGATTACTAGGTCGATGACAAGAGGGTCGGCGTGAGGTTGGTCGATTCCTCCGGTTTCAGTGTCGTCAAATGAGATCACTCCTTTCGGAGAGTCATCCGTCAGCACCTTCCAACTCGAGCCGGTTTCGGCTTTGCGTTGGTAGGATTTTATAGACGAGACAGTGTCGTTATAGTATTGCGATTCGCTGATAATCATGTTAATTTCTGGTGGTTAGCGTTGTTACCCTTCTCGTCTTGTCTTCGTCCGTGTTTTTCGCCTGACTGGTTTCCCTGAGGCGGAGTTTCTGCTCGCGTGTTCCTCTCGTTCTTCGGAAGGCGATCCGAATCGCGGATTTGATCCTTGACACTAGATATCTCGGAAAGTTCTCCCGCGACCAATTTTTCCGCAAGTCTGGCGCCGAGAACTTTGCAGTTCACGGCGGAATGCCCAAGGGTTTGGTGGAGGTCGCAGAAAGAATTCTTGTCGTAATTCGAATTTCTCATCCACGTGTTACCCGTAGTTCGCCCTTGCTCCGAACCGGAATTGATGGACGAATTTGTCGTTACGAGAGTTCTTCTTTTTCTGCTTCTGCTCGGACGCGTTATCCTTCGCGGATGTTTTTGTTGGCTTATGCTTCTCGGACAGGATTTTAGTTTCCTCTTCGATGGTTATGAAGTCAGTGGCCTTATGGAGCGCATCCTGGATCGTCCGCGGTTTCTCGAGAGTTATCCACTTGCGGAATTTCGATTTATACCAGAGCGATTTCCTTAACGCGTCGACGGCGGCTTTGTCGCTGATTCCGCTAACCCTAGCCATGACGAGTTTGAATCTGCTCATGAAATCGCAGAGAGATTCGTCCTCCTTCTGCACCAAACTCCAGAGGTCGGCGTCGGAGGTTTCCGGGTTAATGAACATCGAGTAGTGCTTCAGGAATTCCGAAGCCAGTCGACGGAAACTTCCGATCGAATTTCGCCTAAGTTTGGCGAACCATTCGAGCGCGGCTCCTTCTAGGTTTTCGACGAAGAGACGGCAGTAGCCTGCGTCTTTTTCGTGGTCCTTGAGCTTGGCTCGTCCCATGGTGATCTGGAACGTTTGTAGGTGCGCTTTGGGATCGGACGTCCCGTCGTAAGTCGGCACCTTAAGTTGTCCGGGATCAGGCAGTTTGATCTCGGTGATACGGGCCGTGAAGGGCGTTTTCCGAGACTCGGACAATAGCCGATCAATCTCGAGTGCGGCGCTGGTGGCGTGGTGAATCTGAGATATCACCGCTTTTACCGCTGCAGCCGTTTTGGTGATATACTGGCGGAGATCGCGAATCTCGGTCAGACCGCCAGCAGTTTTCCGACCTTATCGGCGTTTGCTGCGAGTGACCGGAGATCGCTCCTCGGCGGTTTTTGCGTATCGCGCGAAGTCGAGTTCCCCTTCGTCTCCAGTAAAAGAACGTTCGGGAGAAGACTCCGACAGAGGACTTCGAGTCTTTCTTCTCCTAGGATGGACGTCAGCGTCTTCGTCCGATGAGTCGGCCTGGTCGCTCGTCTCCAGGTTAACCCTTTCGATGCCGTCGCCCTCGGTCTCCTGTTCGTGAGTAGGAGGTTCTTCCGATTCGTTCAGCGTCGCGTCAGGATTGTCTTTTCCGGATTCCTTTTCTGGTAAGTTACCCTGCTCAGTTCTGGGACGATCCGTAGGAGCGCCAAAGTCGAGCCTCCTTCCGCGGATCTTAGTAGTTCCGCGGGGGCGAATTGCTCGGGTCTTCGTGGTTAGGGTCTCTACCCGTTTCGCGAGCGAACCAATGAGCTTTTCCTGCTCTTCCAATTTTTTGTTAAACTCGGAAAGCATCTTCTCGAGGGTCTCGGCGTTAGCGTTTGTAGCGTTGGCCGCAGACGCTCCTTGTGGTGGTGTTGTTTCAACGTTATCGCGTTCGTTGCGAGTTTGGTTGTCACCGTTCATCGTTTCTTCGTTGGACATGTTGCGGCTTCGGTGTAAGATAGATCCGACCCCCCCTCCTTCTAGCGCCAAACTGTGGGAACCAAAATCCACCTACTGTCAAATAATCGTAAATAAGGAAACTTCGGGAAAAGCCCTAAGTTTCCAGAGGAACCGGCTATCTGCAGAACCGCACAACGAATATTAAGAAAACGATGAACTTTAAAATTAAAACGAAAATAAACGAGATTGAAAGCAAGAAGGTTCTTATTCCGAATCTGCGTAAGAACTGGTACAAAAGAGATGCCTAAGCTGCGTGAGCCGTCGGCAAAATCCTTAGAAATCTAAGAACGAAAACCCTAATTGAGACGCAGCTCGCTAACAGAAAACGAAAATTTTCCTAAATGCTAATTTCTGGTGGTGAGAGCTCTGAAAATCGTGTCCCTTGCTTCTGCTCTAGACCTCCTATTTATATACTCCTCGCCTTGGCCATTCGGTCTTTCCATTTCGCCCAGATTTGACTATACCGGGAATTTTCCATTTCTCGATCCTTCCTTTTCTTCCGCGGAAATCTTCTATTTTTCTTCAAACCTTCCTTTTATCTTCAAACTTGACATTCATATTCCTTCTGCGAGTAAACCGTCAAAACGTTATCGAATCTTTGGGTTAGATCCCGTTAAGATCACGAGATGGGTTTTTATCGCGTTTTAGGACCTTCCGGGCCGTTCTGCGATAAATCCGTTTTCCGACTTTTTACGGGATCGTTTCCTGATCTGATGTCGTTTTTAATAAATTCTTCAAGCTAATCGTAAGGTTTTACGATTTACTCGACTTTTTATTAAAAACGTGTTTTTTACGATTTACTCGACTTTTTTATTAAAAACGCGTTTTTTATGACTTCAACGAGTAATCTCGAATAAATCGTATATTTTAGGCAATGTCCGGTGTTTCGTTTAACCGTTGCTGTTTTATACGATTTCCTCAAGTTCTTTGTCGAGAAGACGAAGTTTTACGGTTTTTATCGTAAAACTCGAACGATAGGTCGGATCGAGATGGAACGGGAGATGTTTCAGCCGTGGTTCAGAATGTGACCGTGTCGAAAGACGTGCATTTCGAATCGGGAACGCGGGAGATCGAGGCTCGGGACGTCCAAGAAGTCCCTAGTTCGTCCAACGGTGAACTAAGCCGAGCTGGCTTAGTTCGCCGGTGGGCGAACTAGTCGGGATGGACTAGTTCTCGTTTTGCGGCTGTTTCGGTTTTTTGCGGTTTCGTAAAATGATTCTCGAGTTTTATAAAACGATCTTCGGATTTTATAAAACGATCTTCGAGTTTTATAAAACGGCTTCTCGAGTTTTATAAAACGATCTTCGAGTTTATAAAACGGCTTCTTGAGTTTTATAAAACGGTCTTTGAGTTTTAAAAAACGGCTTCTCGAGTTTTATAAAACGATCTTTAAGTTTTATAAAACGGCTTCTCGAGTTTTATAAAACGATCTTTAAGTTTTATAAAACGGCTGCTCGAGTTTTATAAAACGATCTTTAAGTTTTATAAAACGGCTGCTCGAGTTTTATAAAACGATCCTCGAGTTTTACAAAATGGCTTCTCGTTTTATAAAACGACCTTCGGGTTTCATAATACTATTCCTTTTATGTTTTTGCGGGGAATTTTGGCTATTGATTCCGTCGTACCGATTTTTACCCCAACAATAGGCTAAATGGATCTCTTATTTTCCTTTTATTACTTGTTAAATTCCACACTCTATAACTTTAAACGAACATGATAGACAGAGCAGTATGAGGGTGTGGTAAATTAAACAAACAACTAAGCAGTGTAGCTTTTCTTATAGAAAAACCACAATGAAATTTCAAAATAACAAAAAGTAACAAAAATGTTAGGTTTGGAAAATGTGACGACACTGATTTACCTCCAACTCTTTTCGGATATGTTGTTGTCACCAAGAGTAAGGAAGGGATAGTTCCACTTCTGTTTAGCTTCCGTACCTTTGTTCAAATGATACATTTAAAATTGTTTCCCCTGCAGATGGTGATATTTTCACTGCTATAAGGATTATGTATTACATCTGAAAAAGGTTCTAAATTGCAATAGTCAATTAACACTTGAAGTGATGAGAAAAAAAAACTTTTGTGATAACAATTAACAACAGGAAATGAAAAGATACAATAGAGAGAACCTCATAGAATATTATTGTATTAGTCATCGGAATGGCCTACAAAAACTTCCAATACTCAGCTACTAAACTTTGAACTTTCTGGTTCTGGAGCTCATGAAAATCATCTGCTCTGGCTGAAACCAAAAGCATAGATTTAGTCACGTTATTATTAGTTTTAGAAAATTCAGAAGAATATCAAAAGTTTTACCATGGTGGTATGTTCCTTCTTCTCTCTCCCTTAACCATTGGTTGTTGCTGGAGGAACAAATAAAGAGAAGACAATATGAGTGTTATGAATATAAAAAATGAAAAATCTAAAATCAATCTCTAGATTGCAGACATGTCAGCCGACAGAATCATGCTGTGAGAATGATAATGTTGCAGATTGGTAAAGAAAATATCATCGAATGAGAGATAGTGGAGAAGACGAAGATGAGAGAGGAGGGGGAGGACAAGGAGAATCATGAGCTTTATAGATTAGGCGATTTAGAATTTATTTGTTGAACTGAATTAGGAAGAGGAACGGTGGGAGGTGAAACGAAATCATCAAAAATGATTTAAGAACATAAGTAAGATTGAGATTGAGTCATGATTATTTCAGAGAAGAAAGAGTGATTTGCAGGGAGTGGAAGTTCCAAAGTCGATCATCACCATCGTTAATGTCAAAGAAGGCCAGAGTTGACGATGTGGATTCTAGATGGGCCAGTTATGAAAATAATGAGCCCAAAGAGCAACTCGTTTAAGATCTGGTCGATAGAAGCTTAGGTGACATCAGTGGTGAACCCATAATGATTTTAAGCATGGGTTAAAATTAAATGTGTCTTAAATTTTTACATAAAAAAGATGTAAAATAGGGTGTCAGATAGGTTTGAACCAGGGTTAAAGGGTGCAAGCCAAAGTGAAAGTATCACCAGAGCTGGTGAAATTTAGTTATTTAAGTTGAACATACCACATTTTTATAATTTAAGATGTGCCTCTGGGTGACATGTTAAATTGAAATATTTCCATTGGTTGATTAAATTTGATGATGTGGATAGGCTAAATAGATCTTTTATTCTTCTTTTATTACTTGTAAAAAAACGAATTCTATAACTTTACACAAACATGATAGACAGAGCAGTATGAGGGTGTGGTAAATTAAACAAACAACTAAACAGTGTAGCTTTTCTTACAGAAAAACCACAACGAAATCTCAAAATAATAAAAAGTAACAAAAATGTTAGGTTTGGAAAATGTGACGACACTGATTTACTTCCAACTCTTAAAGAAAAACCACAATGAAATCACAAAATAATAAAAAGTAACAAAAATGTTAGGTTTGGATACGTGGTTGTCACCAAGAGTAAGAAAGGGGTAATTCCACTTCTGTTTAACTTCCGCACCTTTGTCCCATATAATACATTTAAAATTGTTTCCCCTGCAGATGATGATATTTACACTATTTTAAGGATTCTGCATTACATCTTAAGAAGAGTTCTAAATTGAAATAGTCAATTAACACTTGAAGTGATGAGAACCAAAATCTTTTGCGATTGCAATTAACAACAGAAGGGGAAAAGATACAATAGAGAGAACCTCACAGAATATTCATGTCCTAGTCATCGAAATGGCCTACAGAAACTTCCAATACTCAGCTACTAAGCTTTGAACTTTCTGGTTCTGGAGTCCATGAAAACCATCTGCTCTGGCTGAAACCAAAATCAGAGATTTAGTCACGTTATTATTAGTTTTAGAAAATTCAGAAGAAAATCAAAAGTTTTACCATGGTGGTATGTTCCTTCTTCTCGCTCCCTTAACCATTGGTTGTTGCCGGAGGAACAATAAAGAGAAGACAATATGAGTGTTATGAAAATGAAAAATCTAAAATCAATCTCTAGATTGTAGACAGGCCAGCCGACGGAATCCTGCTGTGAGAATGATAATGTTGCAGATTGGTAAAGAAAATATCATCGAATGAGAGATAGTGGAGAAGGCGAATATGAGAGAGGAGGAGGAGGAGGAGGAGAATCATGGGCTTTATGGATTAGGCTATTTGTAATTTATTTGTTGAACTGAAGTAGGAGGAGGAACGGTGGGAGGTGAAACGAAATCATCAAAAAAGATTTAAGAATAGAAGTAAGATTAAGATTGAGTCATGATTATTTCAGAGAAGAAATAGGGATTTGCAGGGAGTGGAAGTGCCGAAGTCGATCATCACCATCGTTAACGTCAAAGAATGCCTGAGTTGACGATGCAGGGAGTGGAAGTGCCGAAGTCGATCATCACCATCGTTAACGTCAAAGAAGGCCTGAGTTGACGATGTGGATTTTAGATGGGCCAGTGATGAAAATAATGAGTCCAAAAGAACGACTCGTTTAAGATCCGGTCGATAGAAGCTTAGGTGACATCAGTGGTGAACCCATAATGATTTTAAGCATGAATTAAAATTAAATGGACCTTAAATTTTTAAATAAAAAAGATGTAAAATAGGGTATCAGATAGGTTAACCTGAGTCAATGGGTGTCAGCCAAAGTAAAAGTACCACCAGAGCTGATGAAATTTAGTTATTCAAATTTAACATATCACATGTTTATAATTTAAGATGTGCCTCTCGATGACATGTTAAATTAAAATATTTTTATTAGTTAATTAAATTTGATGATATGGATAAGATTAAATAGAGCTCTTATTCTCGTTTTATTACTCGTTTGATTTGGTCTAGTGATTAACTACAATAGTTACAATCATAAGTCTGTCCCATTATATCTCTCCCATGCATTATCATCTATCACTAAAGAAAAGACATTACATTGAAAAAAAAAATGATTCAAAAGATTCATATTTCATTTCCCGAGCTTTTGATCATACCTAACAATGCCTTTTCTTTTTGTTATACAGTCCGGTTGCTGTAAACCACCGACCGCGTGTGGCTACAACTTCGTGAACCCGACACTGTGGCTAAACCCAATCAACATGGCTGTAGACGCAGACTGCTATCTATGGAGCAACGACCAAAGCCAGCTTTGCTACAATTGCAACGCATGCAAAGCTGGTCTTTTGGAAAACCTTAGATTGGATTGGCGTAAAGCAAATCTCATACTTATCATCACTGTCGTTGTTCTCATTTGGGTCTATGTTATTGCATGTAGTGCGTTTAGGAATGCTCAGACTAAGGATCTCTTCCGCAAATAAAACAGGGTTGGGTTTTTAAGTGTGCATGTATAGATTTGATTGGAGTATTCGAAAATATCTTGTGATATTATTACTGTATGTTTCAAAAACGCTTTTCTCATGGACTTTTTCTATGTTTATGTTAGATTGCTTGTGAAGAAAGAAAAAATATCTGAACCAATTTATACGGTCATAAAACCCTATTAATTAAGTAAACATTTAAAGACTTTATTGATTGTTATTTGTCTCTTATACAAAATCTAGAGGATTTAACCATGAACATCTACTCTCTTGAGTTTCTCTTTACTAAAGCTTGTTTTCATCCTGCAATGTCAACATACATAAATCGTGTCAGCTTCTCTGTACACAAACACAACAACATAAATACATATGGGTATATGATTGTTTTTTTTAAATATTTATAAGTTTAGTCCATCTACCTTAAGATATACTTGCGTCTACTAGCTAATTGAAAAATTATTTGTACGCAAAAAAAACGTTTGATAAGACATTAATATATAATTGTTTAATATCAAAACGTAAACGCAAATACAAATAAATAATTACTGTGGTGATGGTGATGGAGCATTAGGTGCTTCACCGCATGTTTCGCTCATAGTTTGGTAGAGAGATTCACTTTCAGAAGGATGCTCGCCTTGTGGGCTCTTGGAGACAAGGCAAAATAGAACACACTCGCAGATACAATATCTTCTCACAGAAGGATCCTTGTGACGGCACTTTTTCAAGCAATTAAATAAACATACGCTTCCTTCTGCTTCTTGTTCCATGGTAGCTATCGCCAACACTACCATAATCATCACCACACTCCAATTCGTCATCCCTTTCTCTCTTTAACGGTTCCTTGTGTTTTGTTTATAATAGCTTTGACTATGTTCACCTCAAAACTAATTTTATATACGTAAGAATGTAATAACTAAACATTGATTTACTGTATCTTTTAGGCGTTACGTGGCACTAGTTTTCTATGGTCCAACTATTTGTCAACTTTCTATACTTATAAGACTTATTCTTGGGTTCACCAACCAATAGAATGATGTTATTTCATATTTGATATCTTTTAAAAAAAGAAACAAATCATATTAAGTTATATTATGTTTTTTTTAAATAATAATAATAATAATATTTACAAAATACCGAAAACAATTCTTTAAAATAAAGATTTTAACATTAAATGAGTTTTTAAAATAAAAAGATAAAAACAAAATAAAAATTAATAATTGGAAAAAAACAATTAAAAAATCTTTTAATATATCTTTAAAATGAAAACCAAAATTTTGTTACATTATATTATGTTTTTAAAATAAAAAGATAAAAATAAATAAAAAATATAATTGGTTCGTATTAATTTTTTTTTATTTAATGTTTAGGATATTTCCAAAGGGTTTATGATTTAACCAAGGGTTTAGTGTTTTAGTGTTAAAATATTTTTTTTTAAGATTTCTTTTCGGTTTTTGTAAATATTCTTATTTTTATTTATTTTTTTGTATTTTTATTTTTAAAAAATAATATAGCTTAACAAAATTGTATTTCATTTTTTAAAAAAATATCAAAATATGAAATAACATTATTCTATTGGTTGGTGAACCCAAGAATAAGTCTTTATAAGTATAGACAGTTCACAATTTCCAAACATAATGAATTTATACTTTATATTAAATATTTTTATTTATTTTTTGCATATGAGATAGAAATTATATAAAATATCATTTTACACTTAAGAATATTTCAATAATTGATTTTTTTTTTTTTTTGTAATATCAGATATGTCCATCATTTTCTCAATATGAAAATAATCTTCAATAAAAATAGAAAATCTATTTACAACTATT
The DNA here is from genome assembly GCA_932364175.1 of Eruca vesicaria subsp. sativa. Classification (NCBI taxonomy): domain Eukaryota; kingdom Viridiplantae; phylum Streptophyta; class Magnoliopsida; order Brassicales; family Brassicaceae; genus Eruca; species Eruca vesicaria. The sequence continues at coordinate 5,865 of CAKOAT010242488.1, read as the reverse complement.
TATATTTTAATCTTTATTATTAAGCCTTTATTTATTTTTATAATTCTTATATTTAAGTATATTCTAAATTTAGACACATAGTAAATAATAAATTTCATGATTTTCTAAAACAATTTTCTTTAATAACATACATTATTTTTTATTCTTTAATAGTATGTAATCTTTATTTTTCATAATTATAAATAAAAAAAATCAATGTATATTATTATTATTCCATCTGTTAACATTTACTAGGTAAGATCTTATAATAATTTTAGACTTATCAGTGAAACATATTTAGAAGGTCCTACATATATAAATTTTGAATTATGAGATCTTATTTAAGTTTAAATTTATTATGAATTTGTTGTACATTCGATTTAGGAAATATTATATTAGTGATGCACGTTTTATTGATACATGTTTTAGATGCAGGTAATATATTAGTGATGTACGATTCATATAACATGTTAGTGATGCACTAAAGGAAAAATCTCTATTATTAAAACACTACAAGAAAACACGTCCTTTACTAGGACGGGTTTTCCTCGTTATTTCCTAGTAAAGGGCCCTTTACTAGGAAATAGCGAGGAAACGTGTTTCGTCGAAAGACGTTCATCGTAAAGGCTATTTTCCTCGTAAAGGCCTAGCTAATTTACGAGGAAAGATTTCCTCGTAAAGCCGTGGAAAACATTTCCTCGT
>CAKOAT010242377.1:16291-53317 GCA_932364175.1 Eruca vesicaria subsp. sativa | reverse complement strand
AATTATTTCCTCCTAATTTCGTAGTAATATTTTACTACGCCTTTACGAGGAAAGTGTTTACAACGGCCTTACGAGGAAAAGTACTTTTTCCTCGTAATCTCCTCGTAAATGTACTAAGGTCTTACGAGGAAAGTGTTTCCTCGTAAGTTTTCGAGGAACTTACGAGGAAATTTGCTTTCCTCGTAAGATCCTAGTAAAGACTTAGTAAATTTACGAGGAAGAGTTTTCCTAGTAAAATTTCCTAGTAAATGCTTTGTTTTCTTGTAGTGATGGTCAATACCAGGTATCATAAACGCAACGTGTTGCTTGATCTTAATTTATGGTTGGAGGCATCAACAAAAAACAAAGAAGTAACAGCTTTATATAGAGAACAATCTTTTGCATGCAACCAAACATCTGAAAATAGGTTTCCAAATCTATATCTTTGTAGTGATGCTGATCATTATTTGTATATGTCTAATTGTCTAGACAACACCACAAATGCTAGACGGAGTATGATGGATCTATGATCTATCCATGTGGACACAGAGCCGTGCCTGACCATAAGCTCGTCAAGCATTTACTTGGGGCCAAAACTTGAATATGTAATTTTAGGGGTCAAATTTCCCAATTGGTGTCTACAGCAGAGTTGGTACCAGTCTATATTTAGGTCTTTATGGTCGCTGGTTCAAACGACAGGTGAAATATTTTGAATTTTTTTTTTCAAAATAATTATTTACTAGGTGATTTTCCCGTGCTCATGCACGGGCTTAAATATTTAAGAAATAAATATATTATAATAGTTGATTAATATTTACTTTAAATTTTATATTAATTTATAGTTTGTATGTGTAATTTGTATTAATAATATTATATATTTTAGTTATTATAATTTTATATATATTATATTTAGTCAGTATTATCATTTGGATATATATATATATATATATATATATATATATTGGATTCTTTCTATTCTATGAATTCAACTATAATCTTTTTTATTCTAAATATCTTAAATTTTTGATTAATTATTTTATTTACATTTATGTTGGTTGTTATCTACGAAATATAGGTATATCTTAGTAAGATTATGTATTTTAAGATTTTTTGTGCTTAGAACGAAAAAAAATAAAAACTAAAGTGTCTGATTCTAAATTACATAAGTAATAATAAATTTTTGAAAGCTTATGAACACATATTAATATTTACAATAATTAAAATATTTTATAAACTCTAAATAATTTATGCCATAGATTGATTGGATGATAAACTGAATTTTTTTAAAATAATTTTAAAAATAAGAAATTCTGATTTGCTTTAAGTATTAGATTATGGTTATATTAAATTCCACAAACATAAAAACAGAAAATTAAACATCAAAAGAGTTATTAAGAAAACAGATAATTTTAATTATAATATATCTACCTTGTTAAATTATAGTGTTATGATATATTAAAAGAATTGTAGTTATTTGATCAAAAGATGTTTATTATTAAATTTATTTTTAGTTTTGTTTTTAACATCTATTAAAATATGCAGTAAAAATGTGATTATTTGAGAAATTATATTATATAAGTAAAATATAATTTATATTTATTGCTGTAATTGTAAGATATTATAATCAAATAAATATACTAAAAAAATATTTTAATATTACTAATTATAATTTTTTTGTCAATTAAACATATATCAGTTTATGTTACTTAATTATTTTATGTAATAATCTAATAAAATAGATAGATATATCAAAAAATAATTAATTTGAAAATATATATTTTATTGTTTAAATTATTTTTAAAGAAAAATATTTCTTTTCTAATATCAAGATTATTTGTATGAACTTTTTTAGTGAAAACACATTATATACAAATATTTTTTTCATCTAAGAAGATATAGATATAAAGTATTTTATTACTTAAAAGTATAATTTATGTTATATAAAAATATATTTAAGTTAAATATTACTATTTTGTAAACTTTCCTTTTTTATGAAACCATATTATATATATACTTATTTTTCGTTTTAAATAGTTTTGTAAATTTTATAAATATTTCCTTTTTATTTTATATTGTTATTTGGAAGATTTTAAAAAGGAAATAATAATATTTAAATATATTTTTAATTCATTAGGGGTATCATAGTAATCAACCAGCGTTAGAGTTAACGTGAGCGTGACACCTAAGAAAGTGACTTCTCAAATAATATTATAGAGATGGGCCAAAACTTTCTTTTGTGTCTGGGGGCCAGATTATTCAGACACGGCCCTATGTGGATATTTTGAAAACTTTTTTTCTAAAATAATTATTTATGGGCCAAAACTTTCTTTTCTGTTTGGGGGTCTAGATTATTCAGGCAAGGCACGGCCCTGTGTGGACACGATAGAAGAAAGCTACTCAAAGGGTTGGAAGCCCTACTACCAATACAATAGTAGAAATTAACTTTCCGAAATGTGAAGTTGGGTTATTTTAATGACTCTTTGAGAAGATTTTCATGCTTATTTTTTTTTTTGGTTTAAAAGATCTTCATGCTTTATGTGGCCTATAATAATAAAGGAGAATTACAGAATATTCTCATGGATAGAAATATGTCCATCGTAATCTATTTGCATGATACAGTTAAAGCCACAAAATGTTGTATTTTCTTCTATAAACAAGTTGCGTGAATCTAATATTTTGGCTGATGAACTGGCCAAACAAGCTAATAAAACTAATCACAAAAGTATGTAAAATTTTCATGATAGTGAAATCAGTTGACGACCAAAAAAATTTGTGTTGTCTAATAAATCCAAAGAAAATATTACTACCATATATTGCAGAAAAGTTTAACTCAAACTAATAATACCATCGTATCACACAATTGACAAGCGACAACAAACCGTTGCATCAGATTTTCAGACAGCTAGTTTACCCCAGTTATGTTCAGCTTTGTACATGGACCGACCGATTGTCGGTAGAGAATTTGAAAACAGATCTCCACCATCCACGTGGCGTAAGGCTCCATTAATATATTGTTTCACTCATCGGTTAATTCCTCAAGTGCCCCCGAAAGAACGCACTCCTCACTTTATACGCTTCATCTTTTAGCTTTGTCACCGACACTACCTCCAGTTAAAGACTCAGATTCCGTCTAATCAGAGCTTTTCAAGGAGCAAGTACAATGTTTATTTTTACAATATATATATTATATTATTTAAAGAATATTGCAACTCGAACTATGATATCTGAGGATTTTTAAGTTAATTATTTGAAAAATTAAACGAAGAAGAAGATTCTATGCGTGTGAAATGGTCTTAAAATTTATTAATAATAGAGTAATGAGTTTCCGATACCTTAATTTATGAAGAAGAGATACTCCTCCCACGTGACATGTTTGAAATTTATTTTTCAACATATCATGATTGATAAAAGAAATTTAGATATATAGTAATAATTATTTGTTTTGTGTCTGTTTTAGTCTGAAATGGTATTTTCTATTTTGAGCTACAATTACAAGCAACATCACTCACATGATAACTGCGATAAACTCAAAAGATCTCAACAAAAGAGAACATATCATGAACACTATTAGCCAAAATAAATATTACTTTATGCAGTTAAAATCAACAACTCAAATGAATAAATAGAAACAAAACTTTATTTTGAGCAAAATAGAAACAAAACTTTTTTAGTGTTTTCCATCAAATACTATATGATTTCTATAAAATATTAAATGTACATTCCAAACCACACAAAAATAGTCTCTAAAAAGTTTAATAATTTAATAATTTTTTAAAAGTAGTAGGTGGAAAGGCTGGAAGCACAGCGTGTGACATGGTCTCACAAATCACAAGCTTGCAAGCCCATAAGCTTAAATTCGCAATAAATTATCAAACGCAAAATATTAAATAAACACCAGTGGCACACTTGTAATTTCAACCACAAGCCAAGTCCATTTAAAGAAATACAAGCTTCATCTTCTTTAAGCTCAGAGCTCACTCTCTCTCTATGAAAAAACCTCAAACTTATCACATTCTCTCTCTCTCCACTGTCTCAACAATGTCGAAGAAGATGAGAGAAACAACCATCTCCTACATTCTCCCCATCCTCCTCTTCCTCCTCCTCGCCGACCAAACACACGCGCACAACGTCACGCGCCTCTTAGCAAGCCACCCTTCCCTCTCCTCCTTCAACCACTTCCTCACCCAAACCCACCTCGCCGACGAAATCAACCGTAGAACCACCATAACCGTCTGCGCCGTCGACAACGCCGCCATGTCCGCCTTAACCTCGAAAGGCTACACCATCTCCACCATCAAGAACATCCTCTCCCTCCACGTCCTCCTCGACTACTTCGGCGCCAAGAAAATCCACCAGATCCGCGACGGCTCTGCTCTCGCCGCCACCCTCTTCCAAGCCACCGGAGCTGCTCCCGGAACCACCGGATTCGTCAACATAACCGATCTGAGAGGCGGTAAGGTCGGTCTCGGTCCCGACGGTGGAGATCTGTCTTCCTTCTTCGTCAAGTCCGTTGAAGAGGTTCCGTACAACATCTCCATTATACAGATCAGTAAAGTCTTGCCGTCGGAGACGGCGTCGGCTCCGAGTCCGGCTCCGGCTGAGATGAATCTCACCGGAATAATGTCGGCTCATGGATGTAAGGTTTTCGCCGAGACGCTTCTTACTAACCCTGGTGCTTCAAAAACTTACCAGGTATACTTACTAAACCCTGATTAATGTAAAGTAATTACTACATGTGACTGGAAACAGATTAGTGTAAAGTATTTAATTATCAAGTTACTGACTTACTGTAAGAAATAATTATTAGATGCATGTCGTTGTATAAATGTAGAAACTAATTACAAATAAAGAGTCAGGTAGTTACACTGCTAAAACCCTGATTTACAGTAAATTGAGTAGTTTATTAGTTTTTCGTTTTCCAGTTAGAAACAATTAATCAAGAAATAGATGCATGTTACTGTGTAAATATGGAAATTACTATAATTAAAAATACATAGGTACAATAATCACACTAATTAAACCCTAATTAGTAAGTTGTAAACTCGAATTAGAAACAATACCCCAATTAGTAGTAATAATTTTCGTGGCTAAGTTAATTAGAGAAGTTGCATGTGGTTGTTCTGTTGTTTGTGGCCTATAGCCGTTGGTTTTGAAACAAAAGTCAAAAGGTGTTGATAGTGTTAGGTAGCTAATATGAACAAACAATTACTTGTCCATATATAGACTTGATTACCTAAATTATCGCAACATTATACGATTCTAAATTCTTAAAATTCAAATTTAAAATATTACCTTTTCAATATGAAAAGTAGCAATAATGTTTCCCACTAACTCACTTACCACTATTATTTGATAGATGAATTAAAGTAGTTGACAAATAGATCTCGAGAGATTCAAATGGATTTTTTGGACTGTGTTAATGTTGTAACAGGAGAGTGTAGAAGGAGGCATGACAGTGTTCTGTCCAGGAGATGATGCCATGAAAGGATTCTTGCCCAAATACAAGAACTTGACTGCTCCAAACAAAGAAGCTTTCCTTGACTTCCTCGCTGTCCCTACGTATTACTCAATGGCCATGCTCAAATCCAACAATGGTCCGATGAACACACTCGCCACGGACGGAGCCAACAAGTTCGAGCTCACTGTCCAAAACGATGGAGAGAAAGTTACCCTCAGGACAAGGATCAACACCGTCCAGATCGTTGATACTTTGATCGACGAGCAGCCTTTGGCTATTTATGCGACTGATAAGGTTTTATTGCCTAAAGAGCTCTTTAAGGCTTCGGCTGTTGAAGCTCCGGCCCCTGCTCCGGCACCAGAGGACGGAGATGCCGCGGATTCTCCTAAACCAGCTAAAGGGAAAGGGAAGGGGAAGAAGAAAAAGGCTGCACCGTCGCCTGATGATGATGCGTTTGGTGAGTCGGATTCACCTGCTGAAGGGCCTGATGGAGATGCGGACGATGCGACTGCTGATGAAGCCAGTGCGGTTAGGATCGTTGGAGGAGCTATGGCTGGTTTGGTTGTGAGCTTGCTCTGCCTGTTTGCTTCTTCTTCGCTTCTGTAGTTCACTTGTTGTTTTTTGTTCGTTGTTTTAGAATCTTGATTTATGGATTTGAGGGAAAGTAAATGGTGTTTATTTAATTTCCGCTGTTATTGGTGTGTATTTTTATTTAATGTTTGGGTGTCAAATTAATTTAGTCGGTGGACCTTTTTTTTTGTTTGGGTGTTTTTGTTCACGTGTTTGTTTGGTTGATAAATGTAATGAATGGTGTTGGTCGTTGGAATTGAGCACTAGTTTCTGGTACTTTCGCTTTTTGCGGCAATACTGTTACTCCTAATTTATACTACTACTAGCTTATAATGATATAGCTAGAAAAATCAAACGTAATTTACGTAATAGTGTAAATGAAATCAAACGAACGGTAACTAAAGAATATATACTAGTGTTAGTGTTACTAGTCATGCTTTTTGCGTTTTATAAATACCTCAAACTTATTGCTAGTCTGGTCATGTTACTATGAATCACCACTATGGACTAATGAACTTCCTCCTCTTGCTTGTTGAGTAAAGTTCATATGCTGCCTATTGTTGTCTATGTTCTCCCTCTTCAACGAGCGTTTTGGTTCCATCCTTTTAAGGACTGCGTGCCATTAGAAAGCTCAGACGACGTGACGTTCATCAGATTTTCGAAAAGGCTGTACGACAAGTAGTTTACGTTTGTCTTCCAAGCAAGCCCATTAAAAAGCTAGCCCATTGGTATAATTAACGTATTACTTTAGCCCATGAAACACGCGAATGTTCTCGCAGTACACGTGTTCTCTTCATTCATTCATAAAGGCTTTATCATGCGCTTAGCTATATTTGTTGGATTCCATTAAACAATTCTCGAAACCAAAAGAAAAAAAAAATGTTTTAAAATAAGAAAATCCTAGAAATTTCACAAATCTACCGAGATTAGGGTTTCCAGCGAATGCTCCTTCTCCTCCGTTTCTAGCTTCTAGGGAAGTAAATTCTGCAATCTCTTTGTGCACTTGAGACTGTTCGTGTTCGAGTGAGCCTTAATCTTCGAGAATACGATCGAAAGGAAGGACCTTTATTTTCGTGTAAGATGGATGAGGGAGATGGGAGAGATCAGTTCCATCGAAACGAGGCGATCTCCGCCGTCGCCGACGAGGGTTTTATGGCGGAGGAAGAAGACGACGATTACGATGATCTCTATAACGACGTTAACGTCGGAGATGGGTTTCATCACTCTGTGAGAAAGAAGGACGAGGTGGAATCAAGAAACGATGAGGTCAAAAGAGAGGGTGAAGAGAGAATTGAACCAAGTTTAGGTAAAACCGAAGATGAGGTTTCGATACCTGGTTTGGTTGGTGAGAGCGTTGCTATCAAAGAAGAAGCAGATTCAGAAGCAGGAGGAGCAAGTGGTACTAGTTTGGTAGTTGCTTCTAATGGCTCTGGAGCTCAGGAGCTTAGAGTAAGCGATGTTACCGAGCAGATTCCTGGTGGAGGCGGGCTTAGAGTTGAGCTAGGGAAAGCTCCTAATCACGCCAATGATGCGGAGGCTCCTAAAGGGAATAACTTTTCTCAGGGTGTACTGCCACCACCGCCTAGCATGGGAAATAACGAGAGTTTGATAAGACCTGTGATGGGTAATGTTAATGGCGTGACTCCTCCTAGACCTGTTAGTAACGTGGTTGGGAACGGAGCTACTATCCATATGCCTGGTGTTCTTACTGGTGTGGGAAACGGTGGTGGTGGTGGTGGTGGTGGCTGTTCCACTCTTTTCGTTGGGGATTTGCATTGGTGGACAACTGATGCTGAACTTGAGGCGGAGCTGTGCAAGTATGGTACTGTGAAGGAGGTTAGGTTCTTCGATGAGAAAGCTAATGGGAAGTCCAGAGGGTATTGTCAAGTGGAGTTCTATGATCCTATGTCAGCTACGGCTTGCAAAGAGGGGATGAATGGTTTAGAGTTCAATGGTAGGCCTTGTTTTGTTGAGGTTGCTCCTCCGTATATGGTTAAGAGATTGGGGGAGGCACAGGTGAACAGAAGCCAACAGGCGCAATCTTTACTTGCACAAGCTAAGAGAGAAGGGCCTGCTGATCCTCCGGTTAAACCAGTCGTTGCCACCAACAACAACAACAATGGAGGGAATTTCCAAGGTGGGGAAAATAGAGGATTCGGTAGAGGTAATTGGGGTAGAGGCAATGCTCAAGGAATCGGTGGTAGGGGACCAGGTGGTCAGATGAGGAATAGGCCTGGGATGGGTGGAAGAGGTTTGATGGGTAATGGTGGAGGTGGGTTTGGTCAGGGAATGGGCACAGGGCCTCCTATGAATATGATGCATCCAATGATGGGGCAAGGGTTTGATCAAGGTTTTGGTGGACCCATGGGGAGAATGGGAGGCTATGGAGGATTCCCTGGGGCTCCAGGTCCACCGTTTCCTGGGCTTTTGCCCTCGTTCCCTCCTGTTGGAGGAGTTGGATTACCTGGAGTGGCTCCTCACGTGAATCCAGCGTTTTTTGGAAGAGGGATGCCAATGAATGGAATGGGAATGATGCCTAATGCTGGTGGTGATATGGGAATGTGGGATCCTAATAGTGGAGGATGGGGTGGTGGTGAAGATTTGGGTGGTGCTAGAGCTGCGGAGTCGAGTTACGGGGACGAAGCTGCATCGGACCATCAGTATGGAGAGGTTACTCACGACAGAGGGGCTCGTCAGAATCATGTGAAGGAGAAAGAGAGAGCTTCAGAAAGGGAATGGTCTGGTTCATCTAATAGAAGGAATCGTGAGGATAGAGATGCTGGTTATGAAAGGGACATACCGAGGGAGAAAGATGTTGGTCATGGTTATGATATGCCAGAGAGAAGGCATCGTGAGGATAGAGACACAGGTCGTGAGCGTGAGAGAGAACGTCATAATAAGGAGCGTTCACGCTCCAAGGATCGTGATAGAGAAAGGGACAGGGAGAGGGACCGTCATAGAGAAGGAGAAAGATATGGTGATGATCACCGTAATAGACACAGGGACGAACCTGAGCATGATGATGAGTGGAACAGAGGTCGATCATCCAGAGGACACAGCAAATCACGGTTGTCTCGGGAGGATAATTATCGCTCGAGATCAAGGGATGCTGATTATGGGAAAAGAAGGCGGCTTGCAGTTGAATAGTTATTGCATAAAAGTAAGTAGTTTGAATCTAATGATTTCTTCCTTTCCTCATGTAAATTTGTATCATTCTTTTCATGTTTTGCTTTCAGACATGGGTAAAATTACTGTCTGGTTAGTTTTTATACTAAATGTTAGCTGTCTACATGACCATGTTATTGTCTCATTGTCTAAAACTAGTGTATGCGCTCTTAGAAGAATGATTTTCGAGAGTTGACAGTAACCATTTTTGTGTAGTATACTTTTGCCCCTTTTCTTTTCTGACTAAAGGTTTCTGCTGTCTTCTTAAATTTATAGCGTTATGAGTAGATTGACTTTGAGAGCTCCTGCAAAATTCTGAAGCCGTTTGGAAGAAGAAAAAGAAGAAAAAAGACCTCTGGGACTCGTCACAGAAAGAAGTCTCTCACTGGTGAAATCTCTTCTTCAACTCAGCTTAGTTATGTAGAAGTGGAAAGAAACTTGGCAAGCGTTTGTCTTATTTAAGTTCCAAAACTCCTCAACTTTTACCAGTTTTATGTGAAACTTCTCAGACCAGTGTATTGTGGTGATGTTATGGCCTGTCGGCCGTCCGTCCATTTGTGTTTAGATGTTCTTAATTTTAATTGTTTCTGAATTTGTGGTGGTGTAGTTGTATTAGTTGCAGTCGAATAGTTAGCTTGGCCAGTGTTACTGATCTCGTTTCTCCATGTTTTAGCAATCTGAGTTGCATTGTATGTATTCACTGTATGTGTAAGCCCTTCATCTGCCTTAGGATCACCATGGATACATGACATATGTGTAACAGCATGTGATTCTTTGGGGATTGTGTGTTTTGCGATTTCCGAAAAGTGATGTACTAGATCATCTTTTTTCTTACTGTTGTAGAGGAAATATAATAGCTCCTTGTCCAAGTGTGTATATAATAGAAAGTCCATTAATCCATATACTTTATCTTTTTAAGCTTTTGTTGCTACGGAACACATCTTCATCAATAGCATAACATCCTTTTATTTCATTAGCACTGGCCAAGTTAAGACCTAGTTCCGGTGTTCACAGACATTGCTTGATTCATTAGATAGAATAGGTTTGCCTGGACAAATTGTCTTCATGGTGAAATCTCTTCTTCAACTCGAGCTTGGTTTCTCATGCTCCTAAACCTAAAAGTTCAGGCCAAGTAATAAACTGCATAGACGAATCAGCATGGGAGAAGTCAAGAAAATTTGCATAAAATATCTTTAAAAAATGAAAATAAAACCCCAAAATCACAAGGGTTTTTAAGTGAGGCATAAATCCTGAAAGAGCTTATGTTAAATCGTATACACAAGCCAAGTTGATTCTATGAAACTACCGCTCATCAGCTTCTTCCTCTCTCTGACTCTACCAAAAGTAAACAAATAAGCAAAACCCTGTTTATAGCACAAGTCTCGACCAAAAACAACCAACAAATTACATTCTCTGGTATATTTGCCTAGTGACTGGCGATAGGCAAATGGGGATAGAGACCCTTAAGTTATAAATAGTAAGCTAAGACTAGATTTATGTGCTTTGTGATCAAGCCTTAACCTCCTCTCCACCAGCTTTTTCTTTCTCAGCATCTTCTTCATCACCAACCTCATTCTCGGCTTCATCAGCTAGCTTAGTCAGCTCATCTTGGATCATCAGCTTTATCGATGATTTTCTTGAGGTGAGATCGAGTTTGAACATCCCAGCTGAAAGATATGTGAAAAACAATGCATGTTACACAAAAAAAAAATAGAAACCATACGCAGGACCATCAGTGACGAAAACAACTGCTAAGAAACAATCTCATCTGCGCTCATACCTAGTCGATTGAGGATGTCGGTGAAAGTGGCCTGCCAAGTAATGATAAAGCATAAAAGCATTTGTCAGATATCTATCTTCTAAGCTCAATTACTGTAGTTTCATGGTTCAAATCCTCACCGTGTTGAAGTCCACTTCTTTCAAGATATCAACAATTGCATTTTTCAACTCTTCATCACTAGGCTCCTTGGTTTTGTCTTTCCCTTTTCCGCCTCTTTTTCCTATTAGCAGATAAACAAGAGTAACAGAGACAGATACAACATAGTGTCAGAACACACAGGAGGCTGCAGTATGAGATCAAAGATTAAGAGTTCCCCAAGCTTCTGACAACGCATGTACTCAAATCAATCTGCTTCATTCTTAATGAAAGTTTATATAAACAAGAAATGACCAAACCTGGTTTCTCTTTTGATGCAGATTTTGAAGGAACCGGAGACTGCTCCTTGGCTGGTTTTTCAGTCTTCTTCCTCTTAGAGGATGATGCCTTTGGACTTGTATCACTGTCGTCGTCATTACTCTTCTTTCGTTTTCCTGCTGAGCGCTTTTGCGTAACTTTCTTTGGTGGACTGGATTTCGTAGAGACTGCAGCTTTCTTACTTCTTGATTTCCCTGCTGCCGATTCTTTCTTTCCAGATACTGTCCTAGAACCACGTTTCTTCTTTTTAGTTTCTTCCTCTGAGTCCTCCTCAGATTCAGCTTTCTCCTCACTTTCAGAAGGCTGAGGCGCCTCATCATCCGATTGATCAGGAATCCCATTTTCATTCTCCTCCTCATCAGTCTTTTCGTCTTTCTCTTCTTCTTCTTCCTCTTTCTCTTCTTCAGACTCATCATCAGAACGAGGTAAGTTCTTTTTGTCAGTCTTTTTTTGGCTCTGAAAATAACACAAACGAAATTAATCAGATTTTAGGTACCTCAACCCGACAGAAGGACACATGGGCCATGAAAAATATCTGCAAATACATTAAACCGACACATACATTCTCTTCACATTTTTAACACAAGGGCTCAAACGTTCAGTTGAATTAATACCTTTGCTGATCGTTTAGAAGATGAACTTCCAGATGCATGTGAACTTTTCGTAGGAGCTCTTTTGCGCTTTGCGCCCTTTACAACAGAACAGAAAAAAGTTAATACGCACAAAAACATTTCAAGCTCAACTGCGAAAAAACGTTTCTATCAGCAAAGTTACCTTCTCTTTCTCAACAGGAACATCAGTTGCAGCTTGAGGTTTTTCCAAGAACTCAAATAGCTTTGCAACAATGTCTTCCTATATTTGAGGAAAACTACAAGTCAGATGCCAAATTGATTACATTAGCAAGAATATAGTGACATTTAAAACCTAACAGCATGTTATAGTAACCTTTTTCTTTGTAGCCTTGGAAACAGATATGTCAAAGAGTTCGCAAAACTCCAGCAGCTTTTCCTTGTTGCATTTGTCAAGCTTTTCTTTTATTTTATCTTTTGCCTTTTCCTGCCATATATCATTTGAGAAAAAATATTATGCAAGGAAAAACAAGACGAGCACATGTAGAAAAATCCTAATGTGTTATGCCGCACACCTCATCTCCTTGCCATTTGTAACCAGAAAACCGTAATATGTTTGTCTTGATCTGAGCAGCCTGTCAAAGCAAGAAAATCGAGTCACGTATAAACATGAGTAGCAGACTCTCAGTAATCATGAGGATAACAATGGATGCACCTCCTAAGGATTTCAAACTACATTAGAATCCCCACAAGAACATGCATTGTCTAGTGGGGTGGCAGTATATTAAAGGGTACAAAGAGATGCTCACTTTCCCTTTTCTCCCACCAAATAGAATTGGGTGTAGCACCTTGAAAACTTCATCAGACTTCTTCCTTCCTATTTTGTAAGCAACTGCAGTGACATACACATTTTATAAAGTTCAGTTCAAGTGATTGAGCAGATGGAACAAATAAAGTAATTTGAATATATAGTCATGACAATCAACTTCATAATCATGGCCATTCTTTCTTTGCAAACCAGCTCCAATCACTAAACCCAAAAGAAAAACTTCTTGCAAAAAGGAAAACAGAAATTTATAAAATACCAAGCCTACACATCTTAAATCCTAATTAGAAATCAACACTACTCAGCACTACAGCTTGCAGAAAATGTTTGATAGAAAAGAGAATTACAAAGCGCAATCCATTAATAGGAAAGGAAAATGTGCTCTAGAAATGTTCCTGAGAAAAACTAAGCCCAAAGGACTGTTCAAATAATGACAGATTAGGCTGAGGAAATTTTAAATATTTGGATTACGAGCATACCATTGGGTATATCTTTGAGAGGTGTTCCTTTTCCCTGCAATATCCAAAAGTAACTCAAACAAATAATAAACTCTAGAGATTAAACACAGGAGGAAACTATTGGCGAACCTTTTCAACTTGGAATTCCTTTGAAGAGTCTTTATCAATCACCGCAACAAGCCTTTCGACAGACTTTCGCTCACGTACAGGGCGATCAGAGTAAAGAATCTTAGGTTCAACATCCTTCTTTTCTTCCTCACTCTTTGACTTCCCGCGAGTCTTCTCATTCTTCCCTTTCCCTCGCTTGCTAGACTTCTTGCTCTTTTCTTTGTCATCTTCTTTCTCATCCATGCTCTCTTCTTTTTCATCTTCCTTCTCGTCCTTTGTATCCTCCTCTTTATCTTCATCCTCATTCTTGCTGCCATCTATATCATTTTCAACATTCTTCTTTTCTTGCTCACTCTTTGTCTTTCCGCGAGCCTTCTCATTCTTCCCTTTCCCTCGCTTGGTAGACTTCTTGCTCTCTTCTTTTTCATCATTGCTCTTTTCTTTGTCATCTTCTTTCGCATCCATGCTTTCTCCTTTTTCATCTTCCTTCTCGTCAATTGTCTCCTCCTCTTTATCTTCATTCTCATCCTTGCTGTCATCTATATCATTTTCATCCTCGCCGTTAGCCTCTGTTTTTTCATTTTCCTCTTTCGGCTCATTGACCTCAGTGCCTTCCTCTTCTTTGTTCGCTTCCTTAACTTCCACTTCTTTGTTTGTCTTTTCCTCTTTCGCATCTTCAGCCAGTACGCCCTCAATCTTTTCCTTTGGTGCCTCTTCTTTGTCACTTGTATCCCTCTTTTCAACCTCATCCACATTGTTCCCCTTGTCTCCACCCACTAACTTCTCTTCCTTATTCTCTTCGTCGTTTCCATTTACTTCCCCTCCTAGTTTCTCCTCCTCTGGTTCTTTCTCAGTTTTATCTTGGCTTCCTTCAGTAATATCTAACTTGTCCACCACTTGATTTTCAGCATCTTTTATGTCTTTATTGTCGTCAGACTCCACAGTTTCCTTCATCACAGTATCTTCCGTTGTAACACCTCCAGAAACACCATCATCAGCTTCCAGCTTCTTGCCATCAGTGTCTTCATCCATTTGATCAGCTTCTGGTTGTTCCTTATCTTCATTTGTTTCAGCAGTCTCTGCTGGCTCCTTGTCTCCGTTAACATCTTTCTCTTCTGTTTTCTCAGTCTCAGCTTTCGTTTCTTTTTCTGAAACCTCTGCCACTTTATCTTCCGTCTCATTTTTCTCTTCATCTTGCTTGATGTCATCATCTATCTCCATTTTCTCAGGTCCAGTACCCTCAGCTGTCTTACTGTCCTGTGTTTCCTTGCTATTAGCATTCTTGTCCGCCTGCTTTCCAGTGATTTCATCCGACGGCTTTTGAAGAGAACTGGTCCCATTTGTTGTTGGCTCCACAGTGACTTCTGTATCTTCTTCCCCCATCGCTAACTCAGTATTCAGCAGATCTCCAATACAAAGATTCACAAAAAGGCTGTGGCAAAATACAACTTTAGAAGTTTTTTTTTTTTGGAACTACCACACAAAAAGGCAGATAATTATATTCATAGACACGAGTTCCTGATCTAAAGTCATGCTAAAAGATACATAACGAAAACAGGCATCATCAACCACCATAAGAATTCCAAATCATAAAAAAAAAAAAACTGAATGTGTGCACAGAAAAAAGCATCTTTATACTCATCTGGGCTCTAGTTGAAAAGAAAAGTGTTCAAATTTTCAACGCCACTAAGTTCTTAATCATTCATATCAAATCTAACTAAGAATATAACCACAAATTCTCATAAATTCGAAGGAAACCCAGAGATTTAGATCCAAACAACAACTATCATAGATGAGATCGAAGAAAATCTAGGTTACTATCTAAAACGTCAAATTCACAAGTCAGAGAGAAGGTAAACGAGACTTGAAGAAAACCCACATGCGAATCAAACAAAAGAAGCTCACAGTGCTCGAAAAGGAGAAGACTTTGTAATCTCACCTCTCTCTATCTCTCTCGCTATCCAAAGGGGCCTTCCTCCTCAAAGCTCTCTCCTTTTTTTTTTTTTTTTATTCCGTTCGAATCAGAACTAATACCAACCAACACTCGCTAAACCTGATTTCTTTTTTTTTTTTTAAAGTCAGATGCCACGTCGGACGAGTGAGCTTAGTGGACGGCTCAGATATTCTGTCCAAAGTACTCTCGTGGATCGGTGGACGATGTTAATTTAAGAGTATCCTCTACGTTGAACAAAAAAAAAAGATTATCCTCTACTAGATGTATATAAATTGTTTTTAATGAAGTCATAATGAATATTTTAACAATGTAGAATGTTTTTTTTTTTGAAAATAAGAAATACTTTCCAGATTTAACTATATGATAAAATTAAAAATAAAATAATATAAATGTAGTCACATCTTATATATTAAAACAGAAGTCATGACTTGACTTCATGTGTGATTTTTTAAAAAGTGGACTGTTACTAGAAAATCATGTTACATTAATTTTCTAATAATCTTATTATCATTATATCTTATGAAAAATCATATTTATAATAACAAAGATACGCTTAAGAATTTGGTTTTGGTAAATTACCCCATACATTCCAACTTAG
Source organism: Eruca vesicaria subsp. sativa (assembly GCA_932364175.1). Classification (NCBI taxonomy): domain Eukaryota; kingdom Viridiplantae; phylum Streptophyta; class Magnoliopsida; order Brassicales; family Brassicaceae; genus Eruca; species Eruca vesicaria. The sequence goes on along the minus strand of CAKOAT010242377.1, from coordinate 37,438 downwards.
TCACGCAAAATATGTCAATAGATATAAGTTTAGGAATCTTCTATTATTTATAAGGAAATATGTCAATAATAGAAGATTCCTAAATTTATTTCCATATAATATATTAACAAAAATCACAGATTCATAATATGGAATATTTATATATCCTAACAAAATTTACACGCTATATATTCTAGATAAATTTATTCCGATGTAAATTTTTAAAATTATATTGTTTTTAAAAAAATTGTTTAAAAAATTATTTTTTAATAAAATTATTTATAATATTAATTTATGAAGTTATAAGTTTAGTTTTTAGCAAAAATTTCTTCCAAGTTTATATTATCTTTGCAAATTAAAGTATACTAATATTTAATCAAGCTCTATTCATTTATTTATCTAAAAATAAAATACTAATCTAACAAACAATAAAATATAGAACAAGAAACAAACACATGTTGGAAAAACATGTATAAAATAGAAAATTTGAAACAATCTATTTATTTAAAACACGTATATCAATTTACAAGTGAAAACAAAATATTTATATAATTAACTATAACCGAAAACAAACAACCGCGCGGTTGCGCGGGTCAAAATCTAGTAGTCTAATTAAAAACAAAATAAAATAAAATTTAGCATAATACTTAATTTCCTTAAGATTATCCTCTACTAGATGTATCATATACTTTCCCTAATACTTTTATAATTTTTGATAAAATCTAATAGAATAACTAGAAATACATGAAGGTAACCAAGTACCGTAGAATAATGGAAATTAGTTATAAAAATAATCCAGAATTAAAATGGAAACAAGATTTTCTTCGTTTAAAAATATTGTAATATCAGAATTAGTAAAATGTAATAGCTAAATCCAAATAAATCCCATAAACATAAAATTTTAATGTAATTAATTTCTATTTGGAGATTGACAAAAAAATATATATATTTGGAAAATCCAACATAGTTTTTAATATATTGAATGGGACATACATGAATCTAACTAAATGTGGTAGAATCTGAAAAAGTAGTTATCTAGCAAAATAAATTCAAATGTATTTGATCATTTCACAAACCAAATAAATATAAGATATATCACATAAATTGGTATTTAAAACATTAGTGAAAGTTACTTTGATCAGTCAGCGAACCGGATTTAGAAATTTCTGTTTAAAATAAATTTGGAACACAAATCGTAATTGAAAATTTAATATCACGATTTTTTTTTTGAAATTTGCAATAGATCTCCAGCATGGATCAAATAGAGCCGTCAAAGATAAATTTTCATAAAGCGATTCAATGTGATACATTCAGATATGAATCATCACAATGTCAATTTTAGAAACGTCTATCTAATATGTAACATATATCTCATGGTTTGTAATTGAGCTTTAAAATTTTTGACATAAAACATTTATTTTAGGTGTGGCTATATGCCTATTCTCATGAACTGACTAATATTTTTTGTGGTTCCAAGACTATATCTCAAAACCATTTGTTTTCTAATTGTATTTATCTAAAAGCTATTTGGAAAAGTGTCGATCTCAAGACTGAGATGGTTAATGTTTCCTCATACTATAACTATAATAGTTACCAAGTGATGTTGAAGATGCCGATTTGTTTTTATTAGAAGGAAGATGTTTTGAAAAAATAGATTTTAGTGTCCCAAAAATTATTTCAATTTAACTTGGATGAATTTGTGGTATATATGTATACAAGGGAGTGAAAATCAAGTATATAATCATGTAAGGATATTATTGGAAAATGTGTTAATTCGACTGAAAAAGTTGATAGGAAACTCTTTTCTAGTACGTGATGTGTATTTAACGTGTCAAGTATAACTATCGTACTATACTATATGTAGTAAGTAAATGGTTTAGAAAACTCGATCTATGTCAATCATGTCAGGCTTACCAAAGTGCAGCTCGTTTCTTCGTAGTTGTGCCATTGAGAATTTTCAATCTTTGATGTAGTTTTTAAGTTGATTCTCCTATTTTTGCATACACTCTACAATTATTGTTCTCAGATGTATCTCTTTTTGGTTCATTAACTGTTGCCTACAATCTCTTATATCACTTTTATGGAATAAAATACAAGAATATCTATTTTTTTTAAGTACACAAAAGTTTTCATCTTTTTTCACATGCATGTAAAGATTTTTTTATCTCATTTCACAATAATATATAACAAATTATACCCAACACTTTGTTATGATTATACCCTTAATTTTGTTTTGTCTTAGAGTAATTAGGACGTATATACACCGTTTTTGCTGAAATTAAGTGACTAGCATCCTATGATTTCAATTTTTAATACCACTATACGCCTACAGCTTTACACTCCCATCCTATCAAATATACTGATCACGATGTCAAAAGATATTTACCGATCAGAGTTTTATATGCCATATGTATCTTATTGCTATCGGGACTCGTAAAGTAAAGATAATAAAATATAAAAATATTGCAAAAAATAATCCAGAGAGAGGCAAGTCAAAAGTTCCCTTTTACAATTTGTTTTCATTACCATTTTTTCGAAATAGAACTAAATCCTTTTCAATGTCCATAAATTCAGTTATGTGTTTAGAGAAACCGTTATCTGCGATTTTAGAGACTGAGACCATGTAAATCATGCAACTACCGGAGCGGATGTTTGCAGCTGGTGAAGAGCCCATTGGAGAGAGAGTTAACACTTATCACAAACCGAAAAGGTTCGAGTTTATTATAGACGCACTAGAGCGAGAAGAGGTGGAATTCTTGCGAAACACGGTGTTTGGGAAAATCATTTCACAGGCGGAGAACCCTTCATTTTCTGATATTTTTGGTCAGTTTGTCATTGTGCAAATTCTTCGAGTGAAGAAGAAGTATGAGATCTGGTTTCTATTCGCAGGGAAGCCGATTACGATGTCTCTGCACGAGTTTGCGCATGTCACATGCCTTAACGGCAGGAAGATCCCAAAGAAAAACTTCAAAAGGAAAAAGAATCCCATCAATGAGAAGCTCTATTGGGGTGAACGTTTTCGGTCTCTCAAGTTCTGCGCCGTTGACACCGCTATCGAGATGCTGGAGAAGAGGAAAGTCAAGGGCCACGAGATGCGACTGAAGTATGCATGTTTAGTGTTCACTTCTTGTGTTCTACTCCCGACTTCTCACTTCCCTCGAATTATCACTGAGGACGTGGAGAAGATACGTGATTTGGATGAATTCCTTAAATATCCGTGGGGGAGGGTCACTTTTGAGATGCTTATGACTGGAATTAAAAAGAAAGACGAGATCTTTATTGCCTAGTCCAGCGTCGCCCTACATGGTTTTGTGGATGCGATCCAACTCGTATTCATAGCGGCTGTTCCTCAGATAAAAGAGGTCGTCGCCCCCGCCGAGCCTGTTATAGTTATTGACTCTGATAGTGACTCTTATTCCGGTGATCGCGAATCGCAAGCTGATAAAACTGAAGTTAGTGAGACCCCCATTGTAAACCCTGTGAGTGTATGATACTGTGTTAACCCTGCCCACGAAAGAGAACTGGATGAAGAATGCAAGGTAAGATGTTTGATCTCACATGAACTATGTAGGCGTTAAATTTTTTTATTGCCATATATAAGCCGAGTAGCTGCCACTTTGTTATTAGTTATCAAATGCTCTAAGCAAACCTGTATACGTGGTTGAAAGTTAGAAACATGTGTTATGTTTTTACTTTTCGTGTTTGATTATCTGGCAGATGGTAACAAAATTCGTAGTGGCTATTCTTTCCCCCCAAGATAAGTAGTTGTAACCGCTGGTAATAATTTAAGTAGGCGTTATCATTATGTATATCTGTATATTATTAGAGTATCTGCTATGGTTGTTAGTTATCAAATGCTCTAAGCAAACCTGTATACGTGGTTGAAAGTTAGAAATATGTGTTATGTTTTTACTTTTCGTGTTTGATTATCTGGTAGATGGTAATAATTTAAGTAGGCGTTTCATTATGTATATCTGTATATTATTAGAGTAGCTGCTACGGTTGTTTTGTTAGCAAGGTGTTCGTATTAGTTATGTCTGGCAACCTCTAACATTTGTCTCTCTTATGGTATGACTAATTGACTCCTCCTTTCTTACATATCACATGTTGACGTTACCTCCATGTTTGTGGATGCAATCCATACACGAGAAGAACTGACGTGGGAAGATGAGGTCGACGATGTAGCAGTTGATAATCTTGTACGATTAATTGAGCAAGGTCACATGCTGAAGAAGTCAATGTTCAGTGGGGGCTTATTGGCTGCTGATCTGGCCCGCATGAGAGCTGAGAAGAAACAAAAAGAAACCAAAGATAAGAAAATGAGGGAGAACCAGGCAGACTCACCAAAGAAAAGATACTCGGGAAGCTTATGACATCATCCACATCGCTAATCTAGTTGGTCGCATTGGAACACCTATTATCGAGGATGGAGTATCTAAGGCATGTGACAAGTTGGAGGAGCGGCTGGCTAAACTGATCAAAGCTGAGGTTCTAAACATCCAGGGGGTTGTTATTCAGAGTATTAATGGCTTATTAGGGAAGCCCACTGCCAACGCTGGGCCAGTGGGGGATGTTACCGGTGGCGGCGTAGAACAAGCGCAAAATGGAAGGGGTTACACCTCCGCAGGACCATCATTACCACCTGCTGATAATTTAAGAAGCGAAATTCAAACCACCGGGAAATCTGTGCCAACTGATCTCCATAATACCAATGAACAACTATGTGTAAATGCCACTACTGTCCTACCACAACAGGTTGAGAAGCTTGTGGAACCACAACAGGTCGAGAAGTTCATTAACATGGTGATTTCGGATCTTGGGGGCGTTTTGGATGAGAGCGAGGTGCGTTTCTTGTTTTACTTTTAATCATTATCATACAGACAAATACCAATCACATTTGTGGCTGTATCCATTTGTAGGTGGCTCATGCAGAGAACCAAAGATCCATCCCTATTACAGTAGAAATCGGCGCTGAAGGCGACCAAACTATAGAAGACGCTGCTGACTGTCCCACTAACACTGATTTCACAATCCCTCTGCCTGGAGAAAATACAAATTCGACTCACCATCATATGTCTCCGGTTGATGAAGAAGGTAGTTCATACGAGGAAGAGGTCAGTTATCTCATCCCTCTGGTGCTTGTTACAACTTAGTAGTAATTTATGATCTAAGTTGATGTACATCTTATTGTCAGATTGAATTCTTTTTATCACTGATCAAAATACTGACATTCTCACTGGACCTCTCGCAGGATGAGTTGTTTCACGAGAAGGGGTGTTTAGCGTCAGTTCTAGATGCAGTAGCAAACAATGACACTGCAGAAATTAGGAAGAGCAAGAGGACACGGATATTACCACTGTTGTTCAACGACTATCAATGCGACCCCAAGATAAAAGCTTTCAGAGTCGAGGGGACTCTGATGACAACTGCAGATAATATAGACGAGATATACATGGCCATGAGAGAGAGATCTGACCACAACAAGTATGTCCCCGTAAGTCCTTGATCAACCGCTACACCCTAACTTTTTTTCCAGGAGTTATACCGTTGGGAATGGCTACTCTGTAACCACCGATGAGCTGAATGTTATTGTAGACTGCAATCAGCAAATAAAGCTGAAGGTAACGAGAACTGCATTCTCCTAGATGCTAATAGTAATTCTTAACATCTACAACTTTAATTAGTTACTAATCACACTGATACTCGCTAACTTCTTATCTTATCGCATGTGATGGATGTTTTAATGTATTACATTTCTCTTGACCGTAATAGAAAAGGAAATCATCAATCCAAGATTGCGTTTTATGACACAAACTTGCCCGCTTTGCTGAAGAAACAATATGGTAGGCTTCATGAGACCGCCATTAAAGATCGCACCAGGCTGAAATATGATGAAGCCGTTGTCAAGTTCTACATTACTGGCAGTACACCCGACAACATTTACGACTGTATTTACTTCCCCTTTTTCATCGACAAATAGCATTGGGTTGGGGTTTACCTCGATTTATCAGCCGGAGCCGTTCAAATACTCGACTGCAATTTTTTTTCAGAACTGAAAGTACGATGAAGAAGGATTTTAACCCCATCACTGTCGTCGTCCCGCATATCCTTGCCACAACAATTGGGAACACATTCGCTGATGCACGCAAACCCTATCAGATGGTATGGTTAGGGTTACTGGTGTGCCACATAACTCCAAATCCACCGATTCAGCCGCTACCACCGTGTTTCTAATCCAGGCACATGCCCCCAATGGCGGTGATGGATACAAAGACGTCACCCCAGAAACACTCTCTTCGGGGGCCAAACACCTCGCTCGCGATATAAATCCTCGCCTTGTCTATCGCGATATAACTCCTCTGTGAACTTTGATTCTTTTTAGATCAATGGAAAACTTATTTTGATCCACCTGTCTAATTAACGTACTATGTGTTGTTGCGTTTTTCCATTTTCATGTTTAATGGGTTGTCATTTAAGTGTCATCTGTAACTGTTATGTTTCACCTGTAAGTGTTATGTTTCATGCTTGTGTTTCAGATTTGACTGATACTTTATGAGATAAAATTTGTCCATAACCGGTAACGATCACTACTGGATGCCAAGAGTAATCGTTCAATCTCGATCACTAACTCAGTCGTTAAGTCTCTCTAACAAAAACCACGAATGCGTCAACCAACTTGTTATATAAAAATAAGTGCTAAGTATTACAAATAAGGACTAAGTATCTTATTGCAGACATTTAAATTATGTTAGTAGTTAAGTTCTAAACTAAATATCTGAGCATACAAACAGTTTCCTAAATACTTAGCATATAAACACTTAGCTAAATTATTTCCATTTAAACACTTATCTTAGCTATAGGTCATCATCTCCTGAACATTAATGCTAACTTATAATATACAAAAAAACGTTAAATACTATACTGCAGACATTTAAAGCATCTTAATAGATAAGCACTTATCTTAGCTATAGGCCATCATCTCCTAAATATTATTTCTCATTTAAACACTTATCTTAACTATAATTCATCATCTCCTAAACATTAATGTTAACTTATAATATACACAACAAAACGCTAAGTACTATACTTCGTACATTTAAAGCATCTTAGCAGATAAGATCTTATTCCACTTAGAGACAAACCTTTTATAAAAATTCAATTGCATGACATAGTTTTTTGATACAAAGAGGGTCATACATTACCAAGATCCCAAACTACATATTACACATCAGAGCGGTTTTTGGAATCATGGGAAACTTTATATATTACATAAGAAAATTGGTCGCCCCACATCAGACCTATAAAAAAAGACTTCATTTGAATGACCGCTTCATAACCTTTAACACTTCTTCATATAGGGTTCTTGCAAGTGGCACGGTTGTGATCCTTGCCACCACACCTCTTACAAGTCCTCACCTTGCAACCAAGCATTCCACTCTGCAAAGGAAAAACCATACATTTTAACCACAATCATTAACATCTAGCGAGCAAAAAGTTAGTATACTTTCATAGACATGACTTAAAATTGTCGATATACAAGTAGTACTGTCAAAACGAATGCCAGACATACTTTAAATTCACCCCTTGATAATATTCTGATCTTCTTTGGCCTACTTTGAGGATGCCTTGTGTTGAGAGGTGCAAGTTTGGGTGAGGCAAGTGTGTCATCTTCAGGTGTAGGGTTGGGACTTTTAAACGAAATCGAATACCCAAACCGGATCTGACCCAATATGGACCGGTTCAGTTCGCTTTTGGTATATACAATTTTATCCATTGGATATTTTTGTAAATAACCATGGGTATCGGTTCGGGTTCGGTTTTACCCAAAACCGAATGGGTACCCACTTTAAACCGAATACTATGTAAAATACATAGGACTATATTTCATGGGCATCGAACTCAGGTTGTTTCAGGGAAATATAAAGCCCAATACAACTGGAGTACCTCAACATTGTTGTAATAAAGTACATATTATTGATATATATACAATTTCTATTTATTTTTCCTTTTAAAAAAAATAAAAAAATAAAAACATAATATTTTGGGTTTACATTGGTATAACCGAACTGACCCGGAACCAGTTGGAACCGATCCGAAACCGAACCATAAGTCGATCAAGTACCCATTGGATATAGTTTCTAAATAACCGATTTACCCGGAACCGAACGGATCCTACCCGGAACGGATCCGAATACCCGAAGTCCCAGCCCTGTTCAGGTGTTGCCGCCATTTCCTCTCCAGCGGGTTAATGCTCAAAAAGTATGCTGCTGACCAATTCTTTCTTGATAGCTCTTCACACACAAGCTCATCAAACTTACGGTTAGAGTGTATTGCAGCAGCGACAGCATGGCCACAAGGAATATGGAGCATAACAAACTCCAGACAGCTACATGTTTTTCCCTCAAGGTTGACACAAAAAGGAACTCCCTCCTTTTAACGCACCTAGACTCAGGCTTGCTTATGTGACGGACCAAAAACCATGATGACACATTGAAGTAATGAGATATGAGCTCCTCCACCTTCGAAGTCACTAGACCACCATAATTCGCTGATGACTCACAGTGCACAAATAACCAACCCATAAGCATCCCTCTAATGTACTCAACCAGAGCCACAATTGAATACTCGCTAGCCTCAGCAAGTGTTGCATTGAGCGACTCTGCCACATTGCTAGTCATTAGATTGTAACACTTCTCTGAAGAGTGCGACCTAGTCAGTGCTCAAAACCGACCCTTAAAATATAATCAGCTCAGTTTATGCCAATCACCTTGAACTCGTTAAAATGCTTGTAAAAGTCGCAGACACGATATGCTCGAGCTGCTTTTGAGACTAGGTAGGCAAAGTGTTTCTTCTCAAACATACTAACAAGGTTTCTCTGGATATGAAGGACGCAAGCGTAGTGCTTAAACATAGGATACACCTGCAAATCTGTAAGGAAACCACTCTTTATCAAATTGACCTAACAATTGAACATCGCCCAAACAGCCATTATGAAGGTTACTCGGTATTTGTACTACTTATCAGTTAACATTGTTCTTATCTAAGGAAGAAAACTTATCTATAAAACATGTATTTTACGTTTTGGAGACCAGCATATATAGATTGTTGCCTATCTGAGATGAAAACAAGATCGTACCCATCAGCTACAATGTCCGATAGTTTCAGGAAGAACCAGCTCCAAGACTGGTCATTTTCTCCATCGACTATAGCAAACGCTATCGAAAAAAATCAGGTAATTGGCATCTGGTGCACTCGCAGTGAGAAGGTATCCACTGTATTTCCTCTTAAGGTGTGTCCCATCGACAACAATGGTCTTTTGCATGTAACTATACCCATTAGCAGATGCCACCGAAAGAGAGGAAAAATATATTTTAAGCGCTTGAGAGCCTCTTCATTGTTGTTTCGATGGCTACCAATGTGCTTGGGTTTGCCACTGCTAGCTATGACAAGTAAGAAGGCAACATCCTTTAAGAGTCCGCTGTGTTTCCAAGTCCACGCTCCAATGTTATCTCTCTCGATTTCCAGATTATCCAGTACGATATAAGTACGTGATGGTAAGTCCGCATGAACTCTCTAAGTGCACCTGGCCTGGGACCAGTCCCCCCACTGCCAAACTTGTTTTTAACCATTTCTCCGATAAGGTTCAAAGTCGCATGCCTCTTGAAATCACCACGCTCATCAACCATGCAATTATGTCCCTTATCCAGTCTCTTTATTTGGAACAGAGGACACCCCACAAACTTAGATGCTTAAACCCTCCACTTACACTCACTCTCCCAACATACCAGATCCGTTTTACTAGGCTTAGACCTACGACACACGAACCAGAACTTTTTGACCGAAGTATAGAGAGACATGTGAGTCTTGAAAGCCTGACGGTCCATGAAAACCTGCCCGAAAAACAGATGCTTCTCTGCTTCCTCTTCCAAATCTGTTAACATTAAAGAGTAACAATTACTAATCAAGAAAATTCTACTAGAAATGTTTGATGTACAAGTAACACCCAACTATGTATCAGAACCGCTAACAAATTATGCTTTTCGATACATAGTACATGTAACAGCTAAGACCAAACATTAACGCACCTTCATCTGTTGTCTCTGCATCTCGAATTGGATCATAGAAGTTTGGGTTATACATTAAAGGACTATGGTGTCCGCTCTAGTAGCTCCGCTTCTTCTTACCTTCGTTTTCTTCGCACATTGACATTGCTACCAATAGTAACCATCAGCCTAGTTGCTGGCAGCTCAATCCTGATCGATATGAAGAGATTTACATCCCCATCCTCTTTAACATCAAATGGAGGGGGCGATAGCTCTCCAGGCACCTTTATCCACTCTGGGAATTCGTAGGTCAGAATAACAGCGGTTTCCAAACCAACACTGTAGGGTGTTCTTACAAGATCCATGACACTTGCGTAATTCTAGTTCTCATGAACCATGATTTCGTATTTACGCTATGTTGGATCTTCCAAGAACAGCCACCCACATTGACCTACTTGCTCCCACACACCAATAACAAGTCTGCAAACATAGAAGATATTAATTCCTCAACCAAAACTGACAGCCTCATTCAAACATCAATAAAATTTGTCAAAGTGATGTAATGCTTATAAATGTTAACAATTCCAGGCGATTTTTCAATCACGCTAACAAATAAGAAATTTAATGCGCAGAAAAACCAAAAGAAAGTTACCTCAAGCACAAGGGATAACAACTACCGTTAAAGAATCTTCGTAACTGCAGCAATCTTACTCTAATAGGTTTGTTTCTCTCTTTATCAAATCTGCTTCACGTTTATGTTTCTCTAGAACTCCACTAAATACAGCAACGATACACGATTTGGGGATAACTTCTAAATCCAGCCATTATACGATACACAGAGATTTTGATTAGACAATCCGTTGGTACTCTACACATTGAGTAGGGGTTATTGGTTCTAGTATTATAATGGATTTAAAAGAATTCTTGGATTTTGAAATTTTTGGGAAATCCATTGATTTTGAAATCAAATAAATATATTTTAGAATCAAGGATGTAGATTTAAGAATCAAAATAACTGGATTATTATAAATCAGTCAAATGAATTTGTAATAGATTCAGTTTTGTAATAAAATAAAGAAAATAAATACTCTTGCAAATAGTATCGAACAACCCAATATGAAACTGAAAAGTTACAATGATTTTGCAAAACCGCAATTAACCACAATTTTTCAAATATTTTACTTTTAAAACATTTCTATTCAAAAACATCACTAACCAAACTTTCCAGTCCACTAAGAACGTAAATTAAGTCAAGATCAAAATTATACACACCCAATACTTTTTGTGATATATCACTATATTAGAAAATATAAAATTAGAGAACTTTCAAAAGTGAACGTGAATTTTTGCTTACAATTTGATGATACTATGAAACATATATATAGTTACCACACTTATACGTGAATGTATCATATATACTTGTTAGTGCTTGTTATAATTATTAGAAGGAACGTGCCAATACATATATAAAACTTGGGGTACAAAATATTGTAAAACCCAATATTAGAAATCTAACAAAATAACAAGGTTCACCTCAGTATTTGGTCCTTTGTATTTTTAACTTAAAAACACTCACAAATCTATTCAAATCCAATTTTAAATCAAATCCTTAAACAAATCATTATTATTGAATAACACTTGATTTTAAAATCTATATTAAAATCATAGAACCAATAACAGTGAATTTGAATATAGATTTTAAAATCATATAACCAATAACAGTAGATTTGATTTGTATTTTCAAATCCATTAAAATATACAAACCAATAACACCACCTAAATCAGAACAATTAGCATTTGAGGCGGATAATAATCATAATGTACGGACCCAATTCTTTTTTCTTGCAAAAATGTATAGACCCAACTTTTTTTTTCTTACAACATAGTATTTACTTAATTTCCTTATGGATTGAGTATATTGGCCCAATTATCTCTTTTTCTTATGTATATGGAATCAAGTTTCTCATTTAAATTTTTACTGACTTTTTCTTTATAAATATTACCATTCTATGTATTTTATTTTAACGTATAAAAACAAATATTAACTTTTTGTATTGTGGTTTCGGATTATGCTTCACAGTCTACACCGTGGTACAATATGATCGCGCAAAACCATTTTGTGCGACACACAACACAATGTAGCAAATATAACAGATTTAAAAATCACATTGAAAAAGACTACTGTATAAATAAAAAAAATTAGATATGAGGAGAGTTGATTCTACTATAATACAACCTTATTCTAGTATTTACCAAAGCGAAACCATATAAAAATGACAAAATCCTATATATATAAGTTGTTCCTATTAGTACTATCCATCAAAGCTAATTGACCAATACAAAGTTTGATATAAATCATATCAAAAGCTTCAAAATATTAGAATGCTGCCTTTGTACATTTGAGGGGAAAAAAACAAAAAGGAAAATTGGAAATTTCATTTACTTCGTCTTTTAATAGATCCTATGGAAATGTCAATCTCAATAAGATTATCTTCTTCTTCCATAATCACATCATCTATCTCTTCTTGTTCATCTTCACCAACCCTAATTCTCTGTCGACTCTGATTAATGTTCCTCCTTGCCGCTATAGTTTCTGCTTCTTCATTCACAAGAAGAATCTCAATGAGACCATCTTCCTCCTCCTCAATATTATCATTATCACTAGCAGCATCATCAACAGTGGCTTCTTTTTGAGATCGATCAACCAATTGGCCTCTTGTTTTTTTCTTGAAAAATCTTACAAAGAAAACAAAAGTAGAGATGAACAAGATTACCATTGTTACTAGGAGAGAAGATAATCCATATGAGCTTAAGAAACAGAGGAAAGCTAAAAAGAAAAACAGCAAGGGCAGATGAAAAAGAAAATAGCACCAAGAAAAATGCTTTTCTTCATCAGTTTTATCCACCATTTTCATCACTCAACGGAAACTTGATTTTAAGACAAACAAAAATACAACAGAGCTAAAAAGAAGTTGAGAATGTCATGTTATCCATTGATTTATGATTAATTAATTGACTTTTGAGTTTTATCTGATTTAAATTCTTAAACCGAGTATCATTCTGAAAAGAAGATATATATTTATATTTATATATAAAATAAAGGAAGACGAATACTATTATTTCTTTGAAAAGTTTAAGACACGTCTCAGAAGAGAGAGAGAGAGAGAGAGAGAGAGAGAGAGAGAGAGAGAGAGAGAGAGAGAGAGAGAGAGAGAGAGAGATCTGGGAAAGTCAGAGGAACCAAACAAGAAAGCTCCGTTTTTTAACTCTTTAATAACTACACCTGCAACTAATTTTCTCGAGAAAAGGAAGAGCCTTGGTTTTTGCTCGTATGTTGATTTTTTTAGCTCAAGAAAAAGCTTAGGAATTTGGTAAAGACATGTGAAGCCCATTAATTTAGGATGATTAGTTTAAAACATGAATGATTATACTCTTTCTACTTTTCCAAAAGGTAATGTTTTAAAAACATTTTGTGCTTCAAAATATGAATCATTAATGTATATTGTATCTACAAAGGATTTCATACTTTAATTCAATTTTAACAACTTTATTAAAAACCATGTGACTAGTTATATTTTTATAATATATATTTTATAGTTAATTAAATTAAATTTATTTCTGTAATTAATAATTTTTTTATATAAAATAACTTTATTACTTTTAGGTTTACTTCATATATTTTAATACAAATAAATTAGTTTTTAGAAATTAATACAAAGAGAAACAAAACAAACAATAACCTTCCAACAGAAACAACTGTAACTGTAAGAAATACCATACCAACTCTACGTGGTTATATCTAATTATTGATTTTCAATTTCAAACCAGTTAGCACTTAGCAGCAAATAAAGTGACACATGTTTTTGTACATTATTATCAAACTAAAATTCCCAAAAACACACACACACACATATATATATATATATATTAATATTTAATTATTGGATTTTTAACTTTACGGTAAACTCAGTTCAAATATCTTTTAAATTGAGAATTTCATAATTAAATACAAATATTTATATAATATATATACATTTAGAAAAATTCACGTTGAGAATTCCTCATTGAAAGTGCTATGAGATTTTTAATCATCTATTTAAAGTCGAAATACAATTATAGATTTTGAGAGGTCAAAATATGTAGAAAAAAATACGAGACCAGGTTTGATTGAACTATAGACTAAATGAAAATATGGTTTAACTTTGTCTAGAAGTTACCCCTTCATAAGTCGGTCGATTTTTGGTGGGTTTGATTCATGTAGGTGGCTACAAGTATTCAACACATGATATGATGATTTTTCATTCTCTATATGTTTAAACTTCAACAAGTCAGGGAGTTAGCACTTTATCTTTTCCGAACTTACTTTTGTCTCATTCATCAACTTTTTTGGGTTGAAAATACCTCATTACGGTTGTTTCAATTGCAATCATGCTGAGGTAACAACCTATTAAACTTTAAAAGTATGGATACTAGTAACAACCTATTAAAAGTATGGATTCTTTTGAGTATGTCAGTCACAACCTATTAAAAGTATGGATACTAGTAATTATATCATGCCGTCTACGACTTCTATAAAGTATTAAAAATGACGTGAAGATATACGTGCATAAGTAACTAAAATAGAATCCATGAATGTGCCAAAATAAATTTCAACATCTTAGGTTAGGTTGTAACTGGTTATTTTTACAACGAATATTCTGAATAAAGGGAATAATTATTTGTGGAATAAAAAAATGAAATGATGAATAAATGAAACTGAAATTGTTAGTGGAATAGTGAGTTACATTCTCAAAATCTATAATGTGATTTTTTTTTAAATTCTAAAAATACATTTTGTGAAACTGTTTTAAAATTTTTTATTGTAATAATTTTGCCTCGTCATATGTGGAATATATAATATAGGAAAAATTCCATAAAAATATCCAACTTAATTTCATTAAACATTTTAATACCTAAACTTTTTTGCTACCCATTTTAATATCCGAACTAATTTTTTTGTCCTTTTTAATACACAAATTTTTCTTTTACATTTTGAATATTTGATCAATTACAGAAGATAACAAAAAGTAACTGCTGAAATGGCGATCTCGGCGAATCTTAGATCGCGATGTTGATTCGGTTTGTTCTAAAGATTGTTCCCATCGGTGTATCTGGTATTGATGAAGACTCTTTCCACAGTGGTTCTGGTTATGCATTGGGAGAATTTCAGTTGGTTTTGAGTCGGATTGGTGAAGGTTCTGATATCGGTTTGGATTTGAAAAGGAATCCACTGGTCAGATCTGAAGAAGATTTATGGAAGCGTAAGGGGCTTAACAAGATATGCTTCGAGATTTTTCAGGATTCTAATGTGTTTTTTTTAACTCTAAAAAATACATTATGTAAAACTGTTTTAAATTTTTATTGTAATAATTTTACCTCGTCATATGTGGAATATATAATATAGGGAAAATTTCATAAAAATATCCAACTTAATTCCATTAAACATTTTAATACCTAAACTTTTTTGCTACCTAGTTTAATATCCAAATTATTTTTTTTGTCCATTTTAATACACAAACTTTTTTTTTTTTACATTTTGAATATTTGATCAATTACAGAAGAGAATAAAAAGTAACGGCTGAAATGGCGATCTCGGCGAATCCAAGAACACGATGTTGATTCGGTTTTTTCTAAAGATTGTTCCCATCGGTGTATCTGGTATTGATGAGGCTCTTTCCACAGTGGTTCTGGTTATGGATTGGGAGAATTTTGACTGGTTTTGATTCGGATTGGTGAAAGTTCTGCTATCGGTATAAATTTGAAAAGGAATCCACCGGTTAGATCTGATGAAGATTTATGGAAGCGCAAGGGGATTAACAAGATATGCTTGGAGATTTCTCAGGATTCTATGAGATTTTTTTGCCTCAGACTATTAATACGTTATGTTTTTATTTTTCGTTGGGTTTTAAATGGTGAGTTTTTTTTTTCTGGAATCGGGGGATCTAATTTCCTATTTCGGGCAAGGAGGGAAAAGAGATTGGATATATATTTTTGAGCTAATTGAGGGAATCATCTGCTTGGAGAGATTAAATCAAAGATTGCAGGGGAATATGATTGAGGATTCGTAGTATTTCCAACGTTTGGTTTGCTCTTTATGATTTTGCATCATGGGCCAAATCCGGCTAATAATGCTAGTTTTTTGGGTTTCTCCTATATACTGTTTGCTTTACGAGTAGAAGATTCACATCACCACAAACTTGCTTTCTTAGTATCCTTCCGGTTCTTATTCAATTTCCCTTTTTGTGTATAATTCGGAGTGTAGTGCAAGATACTCTCAAACATTCATAGGTCGGTGAATGAACCCACAAAATCAAGACATGAAGATCCTCCTCTTTCTGCTTCCTAGGATCTGGAACGTGGGGCGGGGGAGGGGGGGGAGAAGGGTGAGGCATCAAGGCCAATTTTGCGGGTTACGGTCCCTCAGTTTGATAATTCGGAGCGTATTGCAAGATACTCTCAAACATTCATAGGTCGGTGTATGAACCCGCAAAAGCAAGACATGAAGATCCTCCTCTTTCTGCTTCCTAGGATCTGGAACGTGGAAGGACGTGTGGCTGGTACTGATCTCGGGTTGGGAAGGTTTAAATTTGATTTTGATTTGGAGGAAGACATTGTTGCAGTCTTGAAGATGGAGCCTTTCCACTTCGATTACTGGATGGTGTCCTTGGTGAGATGGAAGCCAGTGTTGGAACCAAACTATCTGTCAAAAATTACCTTTTGGGTTCGAGTGATGGATATACCTTTGCATTTCTGGGACGCTCAGACTTTCTGTAGCGTGGGTGATGCTTTAGGTCAGGTCTTTGGTTAGGTTGATCTTATTGAAGGACGTGTTTGGGTTGAAGGTGATGGCTTTAAGCCTCTAGTATTTTCCATGGCTGTGGAATTTGAAGAAGGAGTTGAGTTCATGGTGGCTCTTAGGTATGAAAAAATCTTTGGGTTTTGCAAAGAGTGCTTTAGCCTAACACATGATCAGTCTCAGTGTCCATCTTTGGCTAAGGAGGTGTGTTTAAATGATGCTGGTTAGGGGACTTCTGAGGGTGATCTACAGGCCACAAGTTTCAAAGTTGCGGTGACCAATGGAGGTAATGCTAATGGTCGACGCAGAGAGGACCAACAAAACCGCTCTCATGTGGTCAGAGAGGGGGATAAGGGCAAAGGTATTGCTCAAGAGAAACAAAGGGCATATAGACAAGAGGGATCTTACCATCCTTATAAGGTGAAGGGTCCAAGAGAGTTCAGGGAAAGATCATCGTTTAATGGAAGACAAACGGCTTATGGGAACATGAAGTATGCGGTGCACTCAAGAGGTTATCAACATCCCACAAATGGTGAAGGCAATAACTTGCTCCCGAATCCTACAAAGTTCATGTTAGATGCTTTCAAAGGTTCTCAGAGATCCTCTAAAGAATGTACGCTAAAGCCAGCATTAGTGGAGGGGAACATGTCAAACTCTAAGGCTCAGAAACAGAGCCGTGCCTGATCACAAGCTGATCAAGCATTGGGGCCAATAATATTATTAATGATTTATGGGCCATTTTAACAAGAAACATTGTTAGTTCAGTGGTTTAATAGGCAGGTTTATTTGTCTAGGTCATGGTTTCAAACCCAGCTTTATACAATTTTTGGGGCCAAATTTTTTTACTGCTTCTAACCTTATAAAAGGACTTTATTGATAACATTTTAGGATAAGATAGATTTGTGTCTAAAGGACTTTATTAAGACATAAACTAAAGAGATAAAACATAGCTCAAATGAGCTTTATTATGCAAGAAATTATTGGTGTGCAATTCTGATGATCCAAGTCGTCCATTGTCTCTTGGCAAGAAGTGGAGTTCACTCTTGCATCATTCCTCACCAGCCGGATCAAAGAAGCTATCATGAACTCATTGCAGCCTTGTAAGCTTGGACCTTCACCTATTCTCGGTTCCAAGCTTGAGGGGGAGCGTGAATGAGCTTCTTATGATCTGAGAGAANTATTGGTGTGCAATTCTGATGATCCAAGTCGTCCATTGTCTCTTGGCAAGAAGTGGAGTTCACTCTTGCATCATTCCTCACCAGCCGGATCAAAGAAGCTATCATGAACTCATTGCAGCCTTGTAAGCTTGGACCTTCACCTATTCTCGGTTCCAAGCTTGAGGGGGAGCGTGAATGAGCTTCTTATGATCTGAGAGAAGTGTTACCAAGTGGAGATTCAAATGGAGTTCACTCCCCACCATACTGATGAAAGGGAAGCACCTTAAACTCATCTCAATATATTCATTATTGTTCTTATACTTAAAATGTTATTGAGCTTGATGTGATGAGTGCATTTCCTTAAGAACTGATGCACCTTTGGAATAATGTATCAGGTACCATACTAGGAGCTCTCTGAAGTAGAATCTAGTGGTCTCTCAAGGTCCCTGAATATGGCGAGTAGTCAGAAGAGAGGGGGAGACACAGCCGGCCTTAAAGAAGAGTTCTGAGATGTTGGTGTGTGCAAGTGATGGATTCCATACTTGCACCACAAGTTAGGCCACGATCCAGAGCCTAAGGACTCCACCATGATAAATCTGAAGTTCCTTAGGCTCACTGGCCAATCCCTAGGCTTTGGAGAACTCTACTCTTTTCCTTGGTTGGTTTTATCCCTAAGGAGGGTTTTCTGGCCAAGGTTTTTAATGAGGGAGATTCTTCAAGGTTCCAAGCTTGCACAAGGATCTCCTATGGTCAAGCTTGAGGGGGAGTGTTGAAATGAAGAAGAGAATAACCAGAGGATATGAATTAGTCCATTATGAAGACAAGTATATCAAGAGAAATGATTTGGGCTTAGTTGTGCAGTCTTGCTCCACAAGCTAACATCTTGACCTAACTCACCTTGCAAGGCAAGAATGGACTTGTGGAGAATTAATATGGACGTTGGGAAGGTCTGAGAAGGCAAGGAAACATGTTTGAATTTAAATAAAAGAGGCTGGTTTGAATTAGACAAGAAAAAGTCACATGGGTTGCTTTGGAGAAGCAAGTGGCCTGTCACTTTCACTCAAGCAAGCTGTGCCAACCTCTCTCAGCTGTCCCTTTCTCCTCATCTGGTCGTGCCTCCCCTTTTCTATATCCTCCTGGCCTCTTCCATTTCCCCATTATATTATTTGTTTAACCATTCCCTGTTTTAATAGTTGTTTAATGTGCTTGTTTGTCTTGTACCTTTGGCTATAAAGCCACACCTTATGTATCACGAAATATTCAAGCTGAAAGTGGGGAGTTCCCCTTTCTTCTTCACCATTTTCTGGTCTCATTATTCTCTCTATTCTCTGGTTACACGAATTCTCTTATACTCCTCCTAAATCTCTCTTATTCTCCATTGCATTCTCTTAGATTCTCACATACTCTCTTACTTCTTTTCTCTTTAATTTCGACCACACTCTGTCTAAACACCACTCACACACCCTAATCTGTCTATTCTCACANTTTCTTCTTCACCATTTTCTGGTCTC
Source organism: Eruca vesicaria subsp. sativa (assembly GCA_932364175.1). NCBI lineage: Eukaryota > Viridiplantae > Streptophyta > Magnoliopsida > Brassicales > Brassicaceae > Eruca > Eruca vesicaria. The sequence goes on along the minus strand of CAKOAT010242377.1, from coordinate 17,913 downwards.
ATTATTCTCTCTATTCTCTGGTTACACGAATTCTCTTATACTCCTCCTAAATCTCTCTTATTCTCCATTGCATTCTCTTAGATTCTCACATACTCTCTTACTTCTTTTCTCTTTAATTTCGACCACACTCTGTCTAAACACCACTCACACACCCTAATCTGTCTATTCTCACATGGTATCAGAGCTCCCAAGCTCCTGAAACTCAAAGCTTCCGCAAATAAAACACAAGCTCACCCTCTTTGTTGTTTCAAACCATTGGAGAAGTTTCTGTCTAGTTGGCTTTTCAGTCTCTTCAAGAGGAAGAAGACTGCAACAATGGCGTGTACAGAGACTCTCCAGTGTCTATCCTCGTGCTTCTTGTCCATCCTGAAGAGATCTCTTGGAAGCAAAATGTTTTGGGGCTGTTTTGCAAGCAAAACTCCAAAACAGCTTTATTCAAATTATTCTCTTTCATTGTCCAAGAAGAAAGCTTTCAAGAAGAATGCAACCATGGCGTGTACAGAGACTTCCCAAGGTCTATCATCCTTCCTCCTTCTCAGCATGAAGAGATCTCTTGAAGAAAGAAAGTTTTGGATTTGTTTGGCAAGCAAAACTCCAAACAAAATCTGTACAAGCAATTCTGATGTTCTTTTCAAGATGGAGTCTCTCACTAACTTCCAGAAGGTGGCGTCTGGTAAACAGGAAGAAAGGAGAGGTCTTAAGCATGAGAGGTTCAAAGGGAAAGCACACACAAGAAAATGGAGTTGGGTAGAGAACCCAAACTCCAAATCTGTCAAGTTCAAGTGAATTGTGTGCCTTGGAGGTTCAAGGAACAAGCTCAGGTTCCTTGGTTGTAAGTTAACCTCCAAACCCTTAATAAGGCTTGTGTAGTTATGTCTGGTTGTGTTGAGTGGTGTGTTTGGTATACTTGGGACAGGTTCAAGTTGCTAGAGTTGTTGAACCTAGTTTCTGTCCCATGATACATAGGAGTTGTGTGTTGTTTTGTTTTAAATTTTTTTCTAAGTTTGCTAGCATGGTTATGACTAGTTCATGTCTTGGATTAATTTATTTGTGTTGTGTATGGTCTAGGCGAATTTTTTAGAACCTGTTGTGTGTCTTGTTGCATTGGTAGAGGTCTAGGAGAGTCTCCTGATCTTGTAATGCATTTAAAAATTAAGTCTGATCTTGGTCTGCATCCATATGTTGTTCCTGGTCCTGTGATGCATTCATGAATTGTTTAAATTGATTAGATGAGTTATCTAGTCTCTGGTTTTGTCATTTAAGCTTGTTAGTGTTTAAATGATAATAAAAATAGCCTAGATGCCCTGTGATTGATGAGTTATCATACATGCGCATTTAGAGAGTTGGTTGCTTGGATTTGAACTGAATGAGTTGTTTAGATTCAGTCCATTGCATCTTGTTTAACATGATGGATCAGACTTAATGAGTTATCAAGGTCTGGTCCTAATGTGTGGTCTAATTCTTGCTGGAGTTTGAGTGATGTTTCAGGTACACAAGAGGTGCTCTCTGTCCATCACCAATCCAAGACAAAGAAGATGACATTGCCCATGAAGTTCAGAGCCTACACATGATGTATATTCCTGACCATGGAGAGATAGCTTGTGTGTAGAACCGGTTGAATT
>CAKOAT010242377.1:0-15965 GCA_932364175.1 Eruca vesicaria subsp. sativa | reverse complement strand
TTTCTTCTTCACCATTTTCTGGTCTCATTATTCTCTCTATTCTCTGGTTACACGAATTCTCTTATACTCCTCCTAAATCTCTCTTATTCTCCATTGCATTCTCTTAGATTCTCACATACTCTCTTACTTCTTTTCTCTTTAATTTCGACCACACTCTGTCTAAACACCACTCACACACCCTAATCTGTCTATTCTCACAAGTGGAGGGGAACATGTCAAACTCTAAGGCTCAGAAACAGAGCCGTGCCTGATCACAAGCTGATCAAGCATTGGGGCCAATAATATTATTAATGATTTATGGGCTATTTTAACAAGAAACATTGTTAGTTCAGTGGTTTAATAGGCAGGTTTATTTGTCTAGGTCATGGTTTCAAACCCAGCTTTATACAATTTTTGGGGCCAAATTTTTTTACTGCTTCTAACCTTATAAAAGTCAGGCACGGTCCTGCTCGTAAAGCTTTGTTTTTTGAAGATGCTTCTGTTGAATCTGGTTCTCTTTTGAACAAGAATACTAGTGCTTCAGAAGAGCTTCTTATAATGGGAGAGCCCAAAGTTACGGAGGGGCAGCTGGGGATTAGGAGTGATGACAAGATTATGAATGATCAATCTATGGACTCTCAAGCTTTGGATGAGGCAAACTTAATGATTGATGGGGTGTACTTTCTGACTCGGAGATCTTGCTGGAGGAGGGGGAAGACTTTCAGGAAGGGGAGCAGGGTGAGATCCCAGATATTAATGATCCAATGGAGGAGGTGGTTTTGGCTGATGGGGATCAACAGATGGTGGGTGAGCAAGAGGTGGGTGAGGTAGCTGATACAGAGATTTATCAGGTGGAGAATGATGGTGAGAGAGCTCCTAAGAAGAAAGGAGCAAAGGGGGGGGGGGAGGGAGAAATTTCAAATGGAGGAACTGCTAAGAAGCACCAGGTGCAGACCTTTATTTCTTCCCGTAAGAAACTCTTGGCTAAGGTGGCTTTAAAGGTGGGAGATAAAGGATCTAAAAAGGCTTGTATGAAGCCTAAGAACCCAGCAGAGTAAGAACTCTGAATGGTGTTTTCAAATTCGTTTCTTTAGTTTCTGAATAATGTCAGATCCATCTATGAAATCCTTGGTTTTTATGTTTCGTAGTTATGGTTTCAAGTTTTCTAGTTGTGTGTACCTTGGTGTTGCAAGGGTCTGGTTTTTTCCTGCTTCTCTCATGCTGATTGTTGGTTCGTTAGATGAATTTAATAAAAATGTTTGGTTTCGATTTCAGAATGGTGTTAAGGTAGTTCCTGAGGCTTGTTATGTGTTCCTCTCTCTACGGAGGGGAATTGGTTTTTACTATATTTATACGAGGAGTGGGAAGTGATCATGAGGTTTTATGGTATCATGTTATGGTTTCACTCATGGTATGTGTGGGTTTAAGTTATTTATTATCGCTTTAAAGGGAAATTTGTGTGGACTTGAGACGTTTTGGGATTACTGGTTTGTTTGGATCTATAGAGTTTTGGATATAAATCTTTTTATTATAACAAGGTTGGTCGGTTTATGTATTGTATCATGGTGGTGATAGTTTATTGTGGCTTGATGGCTTATATAGAGAGGTGTGTTTGGTTTTTATGGTACCTGACACGAGGAGAAGGGGTGGTTTGATGGCTTATATAGAGATGTTCGGTGGCCTTTTTTGGTTAACAAGAATGGTTTGCATTGGTTTTAAGAATGGTCACAGGGGGTCGTTGGAATGGAGTGAGGTTCTTATGGGGTTGTTGTGGTTTGATGTTTTATGGATCTGACTGTGTTGATGGCTTTCAAGTTTGGTTTAATTTTGAAGTCTGGTATGTCTTAGGTTTTCTTTTAGTGGTGATAGAGTGGCGAAGGGGTTGTAACTTGAGTTCCATCTTATGGCTTCTCGTTGATATTCTTTTGGAATTTATTTTTCGCTTGCTCTGGGATCTTTTTCAGAAACTTAGTTCATATGCTCTTCTGACTTATTTTAGGTTTATGTACTTCATTTTTCAGGCTGATCTTAGTAACATGAATCTCCAAAAAGTTGATTATCCTTGTGCCACCTTAGTTGGGATTGTTTTTGATCATATTATGTCAATTATTCCCTACCTGAGGGAGTCTAATAAGGTTCTATGGTTTTGTTGTTGCAGAAGGGTGTTTTGTTTTCCCATAGTATATGGTTGTGTTTTTATATCTTTAACTGAGTTTTTGGGACTGGTTTACTTATTTTCCAGGCGTAAGCAACGAGTTGGGGAAGATCATTTTTTTTTATTGTTATGAGGGCTCCGAAATGGTGGTACATGGCGTCTATCCTTGGTTCTGATATATGGGCTTTAATTATGATGACTATCTTATGGTCGGATTTGGATGAGATGATCTGGAATAATGGGTTTTAATATGATGGGCCCAAACCTTGGTTTCGATGGGGTTTTGTATGTTGGATATGTGAACAAGGAACTTCCTATCTATGTTGGTTTGTGGTTTGGATTAGGATCCCGGTTCGTCAATTGTATTGTTGGCATTTACTTGGTATAGAATTTTGTAAGGTTTCGTGGCGGTGTTGCTCTCGAGCTTTTATGTTGTTAATGTTCCGAGAATGGCAGGAGATTATTTGTCAATATTTAAATGTAAGGCTCTATAGTAGATGCGTTATCTGTATTGCACTCTGTTTCTGGAGAATATTATGGCTTTGTTGGTGCCGAAGAGGTATATTCCACTTCATTTTCTTGGCCTTGTCTGGTCTCGGAAGGTATACATGGGATTCTTTCGACAGGGGATACAAATTGCTAAGGAGATCTTATTCACTCCTGGGTAGGGTTGTAGGAAGGAGGTGGTGGTTAAGTGGAAATAGACATGGTAATTTATTATTTTCAGCTATAGATGAATGCAGTAGTGGAGAGACATAGCGGTACTATGATTGATCCACGTATGTTATTTTTTGGATAAATGAAGGTTTTGAATTGGAATTGTCAAGATCTTGGTAGTAAATGGACTATTAGCTACTTGAGCGAAATCTCGTCAAAACATAAACCAACTTTTCTTTTTCTTTCCGAAACAAAACAAAAATTTGAATTTGTTCAATCTTTTCAATTTCATTTAGGTTATTCTCATCTTCATATTATCAAATCCTCAAGGAAGAAGAGGTGGATTAGCTCTTTTCTTTGATTCCACTTACAAGGTTAATATTATTTCTTCGAATAATAGAATTATAGATGTTGAGACAGAGTATAAAGGCAAGCGTATCTTCTCTCATTTGTGTATGGAGAACCGAACCAAGGCCTTAGGGATCAAGTGTGGGAGAGGCTTACGAGAATCGGCATTGTTTTGGATTGATCCTTGGTGTATGATTAGTGATTTAAATGAAATTACGGGGAATCATAAGAAAGAAGGAGGGGCTTTACGACATGTTGATTCGTTTATCTCTTTTAATAATATGATACAAAATTGTGGTTTATTGGAGTTTCTGAGTCTCGGAAATACACTTTCTTGGAGGGGACGAAGGGGAGGACATGTCGTCAAATGCCGGTTAGATCGGGCTTTGGGAAATAATGATTGGCACAATCTATTCCCTTGCTCTTTTGTGGAATATTTAGGGATGATAGGATCAGGTCATAGACCAAATGTGGCATCCATTGAAGATTAAACTATTCAATCCTGGCGTCAGTTTCGGTTTTACAAGAGATGGGTTGGCGCGGATGGATTGATGGAGGCTATTGAACGAGGTTGGTCAGTGTACATAGGTGGACAAACCGGAAGACTAGTTGATAAAATTCATAATTTTCGGCATGATATATCGGTATGGCGGAAGAGTAATCCACATACGGTAAAGAAAATATCAAAACATTACAGAAAGCTCTTGAGGACGTCCAGAATGTATGTCTAAATCACATCAGGAGGTGGTCGAAGTGTCGCGTAAATTAAAAGAATCTTATAGAGATGAAGAATTATATTGGTAGCAAAAACAGGAATACGTGGCATACATGTGGAGATAGAAGTACAACGTTCTATCACGCACTTACGAAGCAAAGACGGATGCAAAATATAATTATTGGTTTACATAATGTGGATGGGAAGTGGACTAACTCTGAAGATGAAGCTGAGGAGGTCGCAGTAAAATATTTTGAAAATCTGTTTCATTCGACTTCCATAACTGATTTTGATAGTTTTTTGGAGGAAGTTCCGGCATTGGTAAATGAGGCTCAAAATAGAAGATTAACGGGACTGGCCACTGAGGAGGAGATGAAACATGCGTTAATTATGATGCACCCTGAAAAGGCTTCAGGTCCTGACGAAATGACTGCCTTATTTTATCAACAATCTTGGTCAGTAATTAGGCATGATGTGATTAATATGATTAATGAATTTCTTTGGTCTGGGAGTTTTGATGATAGACTTAATTTGATAGATATTTGTCTTATTCCTAAAACAATTATCCACAGTCGGATGACAGAGTTACGATATATTAGTCTGTGCAATGTTGGTTATAAAATTATCTCCAAGGTATTATGCCAGCGGTTGAAAGGTCTACTTCCCACTCTAATCTCAAAGACGCAATCTGTTTTTTTTCTTGGGAAGATCAATTTTGGAAAATATTCTAATTGCTCATGAAATGTTTCATGGGTTACGTACTAATAAAGCTTGCAAGGAAACAATTTTGGCCATTAAGACATATATGAGTAAAGCTTATGATAGGTGGAGTGGGCCTTTCTGGAACGCCTGCTTCTGAAAATGGATTTATGTTCTATATGGTGTGCATAGTAATGAAATGTATCCCATTAGTTAAATATCAGGTTTTACGGAATTGGCACTCTAAAGGGAATATTGTGTGATAAGAGGACCCGTTATCACCATATTTATTTATTTTTAGTACGGAAGCTCTAATTGCAAATATTAGGAAGGAGGAAAGGAACAAATGTTTGACGGGATTAAAATATCGGAGGGGGGGGGACCTTTGGTTTCTCATCTTCATTTTGCGGATGATAGTTTATTTTTTTGTAAGGCTAACTCGGCTGAATATGTGGTGATTCTAAAGCTTCTTAAGGATTATGAAGTAGTGTCAGGACATCTTATAAATTTTGAGAAATCATAAATTCTATTTGGTTATAAGGTACCAGAAACGATGCGGGCGGATATTCAATCTCAGTTAGGTATTACTACAATGGGTGGTATGGGTAACTCCTTGGGAATTCCGAAAGTCTAGAGGGATCTAAGGTTCAGGTCTTTCGTTATGTAAATGAAAAGGTTAATCAGAGAGTTAACAGTTGGACAATTGGATTCCTTACTAAAGGTGGAAAATAAGTTATGATAAAATCAGTAGCAACATCAATGCTGAATCACGTCATGTCATGTTACAAAACCATTATTTTTGGTTTTCTCTCTGTTTTGATGTCATTTGAACGTTTTTGGATATGCAGGTTTTTTCAGATCTCAGATAGACAACGAAAGACTTACAGAAGACGTTAAAAAGACTTTCCCGGAAGTCTTCTAACATTTTCTTAAGTCTTTGACGTCGTCTTAAGTCTTCTGGCGTAGTCTTAAGTCTTCTGTCGTAGTCTTAAGTCTTCTAACGTAGTATTAAATTTCCTGACGTAGTCTTAAGTCTTCTGACGTAGTTTTGAGTCTTCTTGGAAATCTTCTCTTATATCAAGTGGAGTCCAAGATTGTCTTTGTGGAGGAATGATCTTAAAAAAGTTTATTTATGGTCTGTTTTGTGATTTGTATGTGTAATCTTTAGTTGTGATTTTTTTTTGGAAATTTGAAAAATATTAATAAAAAAATATGGTAAATATGTTTATTATCCAAAATTAATTCACATTATTAAAATAAACAAGATGTAAGATATGTGCTAACAATTTGTTTTCCACTTTTACAAATCAAGGAAATAAAAAAAATCATTGGCCTTCAGATTCAAAACATGATGTTTATTGTGTAGTTCTTCTCATCTTTGGATCTCCCATACTTTACGGAAAAAATATAAATTTGTAACTATAAACAAATTCTTCTCATGAACTTACAATAGTTGTTCATCAATTTAAACTTCTAAAAAGTAAACCAACAAAGTCTTGTAAGAAGTAAAACCAATAAATTTTATAATTATAAACAAGTAACATATAATGAGTTGGTTAACTCTTCCAACTTTATTCTCATGTACACATGATATACTTCTTGAAATTATTTAACACTTTTGAAAGTTAAAAAACATTTTAAATTAATGAACATTCTTAAAAATACAAGTTTACAAAAACTAATGTGGAAAACTTCCACATAAGTCTTCTGAGAGAAGACTTCTTTGGAAGCCTTTTATCATTAGCTAGAAGGATTAAAAAACATGAAGGTTGGTAATCTCATAATTATCACCAATTAAGTGATGAATTTTATTCAGGACCCCAAATATTGTATAAAACACATGAATTAACAATAATTTTTTAAGAATTCATTTTAAATTTGAAGAAAATGAAAGTTATTATACATTTTCGTAGAAAACTTACCTAGAAGTCTTCCCGGAGAAGACTTTCAGGTAAGTCTTCTGGCAGAAGACTTCCAGGTAAATCTTCTGTTTAGGTCATTTTTTCAATTGAAAATTTGCAAAGGAATACTTTCATAGAAGTCTCCTTTATAAGAGATTTCTTTGGAAGTCTTCCTATGTAAATATTGGGTTACTTTTCTAATACAAAATTCTCGAAAATATCTTAGAAGACTTCCTTGTAAGTCTTCTCAAATTTGTTTTGCTGACAAAGAAAATTCGAAAATTTCCACCATAGTCTTTTCTAAAAACACACAGAAAGTCAATTGAAAAACTAACATATTCTTTGACGAGAAGACTTCCGTGGAAGTCTTCTATAATGAGAAGACTTACGAAGACTTACAAAAGTAAGTCTTCTAGCGAACAAATAAAAAAAAAAACAATTCATGCCTTGAGAGAATTTGCTTAGTTCTCCAAGCACACACAAATTCAATAGAACATCTACTCAATTGTTAATGACCAAAATCATGAGTTTGGATAGCTATATGACCCTCAAAAATTTTAGAATCAAAAAGTTTAGATTTTTTTGGATGAATATCGCTAAAAAGTGAGAGAGATGTAGTTTTTTGGGCGTAAGTTATGAGAATGAATGAGTAAATTTCGTTATTAGATGCATTAAGAGCTTCATTTTGGTTGTTCATGGTTGTTGGGTGAAATGATGGTAGTGTCATTTTCGTGATTAACTGATTAAGATGAGGATAAGAGAGTAAAATACTCATATTCGAAAAAAAGTTAAATAAAAATAATGACATTTTTGTAAATAATCAGAACTTCTAGGGTGGATTGGGTAAATAAAATGTCCAAAAAGGAAAGTTAGTTTTGTGTTTGACTTTGAGTCTTGAGTCATTTATACAACAAGCCCCTATTGTTTAGTATTTAATATTGAAAGGGTGTAGTTGGATTTATAAATTTTTAGAAGTGATTATTATACATTAATAAATGATTTAAGATGGTGATGTAAAAAAAAAATGATTTAAGATGGTAAATTAGTCTTTTTCTTAATATTTTAAAAGTATTTGTTTAAAATGGTCATCATTTAAAAGTAAAATTGGAAAATGATCTCAAGTTTATGATAAAATTATAATTCCACATATATTATACATTAATATATCATGTTTCATAGAAAAAATACAAAATATTTTAAAATCAACACAGAATAATTAAACTACATCACATAATTCTTATAAAAATACAATATATAAATTATCCTAAAATGATCAACTTGAATTATTCGATCCTCAAATCGTTATTTACGGTTTTTAGGTCATCTGTGTGTTTTTTCATTAAATATTATATGTCTCACAACAAATGCAGAATGTATCTTGCAACCAAAACAAAAATAAAATCTGTTATTGATAAAATGAAATAAAAATAAAAATACAATAAAATTATCATTTTAACTTTTTCTGATATAATTTTTAAATACTTAAATACAAAATTTTATAAATATACCCCAATTTAATTTCATTAAGCATTTCAATACCCAGATTTATTTTGTTACCCAGTTTAATACTCCAACAAATTTTTTTTTCCATTTTAATACACAAACGTTTAAGACTGTTCCTAATTTAATATACAAACTTTTTTTATTTTAATAAAATTACTAATAGTTTTAAACAAAATTTGAAATAAAAATCTCTAAAATCTAAGAAAAATATTAAAAATTTATAATTTTATTTTCATAGTTAGGAAAGAAGTTAAGTAAATTAGGGATAAAATTCTAAATTTTAGAATTTTAATTTTGAAGGAAAAATCAATAATTTTTTTCTGTTCAGAAAATAATATAGATTCAATATTTAACACTGAATTTTTTATTCCAATATTTAAGATTATACAAACTTTATTTACTTTTATTTCTCAAACAGAAAATAAAATGAGAATTTTCTGAGATTTGTTTTTGTCACCATTTTAAAACAGACTCATGTTGACTATGTAAACCACTCTGGTAGCTCTGCATCCATGTGAAAGACGAAAAACGATTTTTTTCGAGCACTATGTGCAAGACTATCCACCTGTGAATTATGTGTTCTTGGAACATAGATGATCTACGAGCTTAAAAAGCTTTCTTTTAACGTCTTGATATCCTCCAAGTAAGTAGCAATCTCGGGCTATTCTTCTGGTTCCTAAACCATCTTCACCATTGAGAACAATCCGTTGCAAAAATAACTTGATATTGACACAAATTCTTCATGCATTCTATTGCCCAAATTAGGGCTTCTACCTCATAATGTAGAGGCGAGAGGCTAGCCCTTACATTTCGTGCTCCCATTAGTCCATCAAAACTTTCTAATATACTATACTACCCTTGTCCTGAAAATTCCTCTTTAACTTTCCATGAACCATATGTCTGTAAAACACCAGCGGCCTGGGATAGATGGTAATTTCACATCCCATATCTGTTGGGGTTTCCTCTGTGAATGCTCTAGTTAGTATCTCTAATTAAAATAAACAAAGTTTGGGTATTAAAATGGGCACCATTTTAAAAGTGTGTATTTTTTTGACAACAATAGAAACTAAACTATGATGTATGCACTCCCGAGTAAGAAAACCAAACCGGAGGCATAAAACATAGCAGAAGGGGAACACATAACACCGCATGTGAGTTTGTCAGCCAATAAATTATGAGCTCTCTAAATATGTCGGATCTGGAAAAAAAAGACTTATTGCGCCGGAACTCCTCCAAATGTGTAGCAAAAGCTGGTCATTCATCAGGCGATGACACTATCTTCACCAGTTGAGAATATTCTGTTGCAAATACTACGTCCGATAAATTATGAGTCTTCAAGCATTCCATAGCCCATATCAAAGCCTCACATTTTTCATGTAAAGCGGATAAGCTTCTGCGAAAATTCATTGCCCCCATCAATTTCTCTTCTGAGCCATTAGTTCTTCTAAACCCTCCTTGTCCTGAGAATTAATTTATCTTGTGCCCTCCATGCACCATCAACAAAACAAATTCAAGAATGCGGTATTGAAAGCCAATCAGCTGACGAGAGAGAAGATACTTGCCTTTCCGGAGCTCAAAGTTGAGCATCTGCCCACACTGCTCCTTCTACTTCCGCTATCCGAAGGATTTCTTGTGGATTACCATCTCTCCCTGTTTAAATCTTATTATTACTATTCTTCCAGATATACCAAAAGATCCAAGGAAAAGAGTTAAATTCGTATTCCTTTGGTAGTCTCCAGAATAAATAGTCCATATTAGTAAACACCAAAGCAGTTGGAAAGACACTCAATGGAGAGGATATCAACGAAAACTCCCAAGTTTGCAGAGTCGGGGGACATTCAAAAAGAACATGATTAATAGATTCATTCTTGGCACCACATATACTACACCATGAATCACAATCTATACCCCCATGATCTCAGATTTATCGCAACCGGAATAATGCTCTTAAGAACTTGCCACATAAAATGCCTCTATTTTGGTAGACAATGAAGTTTCCAAGTGTAACTTAATAAATGATTAATATTTTTTCCATAAGTAACCTCTGGTTGGTTCTTGTCTGGAAATGAAGTTTCTATTTTGTATCATGATTTAACTGAATATTTACCATTATCTGTAAACGCCCAACCATAGTAATCTGGCCTATTAAGCCGACTAATAGCCAGGCCTTTGATGATCTTTACATCATCTGGATGTATGTTTGCATTAAGAAATTCTACGTTCCAAGAAGATGTAATTGGGTTGGTGAGATGTTCCACCTTCAAAGTAGGATTTAAGAACTGGGGTGAATTTTTTGGGTTTGCTGACCTCGAACGAGAAGCCGGAATCCAAAGGTCATTCCATACTGAAATAGATTGTCCGTTTCCGACTGTTTTGATTAGCCTTTTTTAACCAGAGATCTAGCTAAACAGGTACTTCTCCAACCATAAGATGGTGAATAAGATCTGTGTGGATCCAAAGGATCTGTATTTCGAAAATACCAACCTTTGAAGACTTTTGAGAATAAGGAGTTAGGTTTATCTATTAGACGCCATAATTGCTTTGCCAGTAATGCCGTATTAAAGTCTTGAATATCACGAAAACTCAGGCCACTTTCATCCTCAGGTTGACACACTTTATCCCAAGACAGCCAATGAATTCCTCTCTTGTTCCCATTACCCCCCACTAAAAATGAGGGATGACACCAGTAATTTTCTTTGTTACCATCGTAGGAATACTGTAAGTTTAAATAATATCTAAAACAATCACATTATGTTGAATCTATAACTTATTAGAAGCTAACATATAAAAAAAACACAAAAATACATATAAAAAAAATTATCTTTAAATGAGTGAGAGATGAAAATTATGTAATGAAAAACGTGCAAAAACAAAATAAAATAGTGAGAAACACATAAAATGAGAAATTGATGTAATTTTTGGTATTTTCATGTTTAAAGAGATTAAAAAGAGGTTAGACAATTTTAGTTTGGAAAAAGATAAGAACTTTATGCAACAATAAAATACTAAATGAAGAGAATCAGACATGAAAATTTACCAAAACGCTGAGATCTGTTGTGAAAGAGGAGATATGAAAGGAGACTATTCCAGAAGACTTAAAACAACGCCAGAAGACTTAAGACAACGTCAGAAGACTTAAGACGACGTCAGAAGACTTCCAAGAAAGTCTTCTGTAAGTCTTTCAATGTCTGCCTCAGATCATAAAAAACCTGCATATCCAAAAATGTTCAAATGATATCTAAACAGAGAAAAAAAAAATTCAAAAATCAATGTTTTAAGCTTAAATAATAACTAAAACAATAACATTATGTTGAATCTATAACTTATTAGAATTTAATATATAAAAGTTACAAAAATACATATAAAAAGTTTATAGATCTACTTTTAAATGAGTAAAAGATGACATCTATGTAATGAAAACCTGCAAAAACAAGATAAAATAGTGAGAAACACATACAAATGAGAAATTGATATAATGTTTGGTGTTATCAAATTCAAATAGTTTAGAGAACTTTAGAGTGAGAAATAATACATTTTTGTTGCCTCCATTTGAGAGGAAGAAAGAGAATGTGTAAACTTTTATTTATATAGGAAGATAAATATTCCAGTTAGGTTAAATATTTTCGATAGAGAAAATTTTAGAAGACTTTAGAAGATCTCAGAAGACTTATTTTGAAGACTTACTATTTGGGCGGGAAATAGTAAACTATGGAAAGCTTAAGAAGACTTTGAAAGACTTTAAGTAGGTCTTCCGAGGTCTTCGATTGTCTTCCAATGTTTTGAGTCTGGAAGACTTACCGGAAGACTATAAGTATGTCTTACAAGGTTTTCGAAGGTCTTCCAGTAGGTCTTCTAAAGTTTTCTTAAGTCTTCCAGATTATCATGACTAACTTACATTCATTCATCTATGTTGAAAACAATTCAATATTATTAAGTCTAAATTTATATCACTTACAAATGTGTATATTAGATGATTATGATTTTTCCCCTATTAAAATATTTTTTATGAAATTTATAAATTATTTTAAGAACCAATACACTAGAAGACTTTCCGTAGAAAAATTTAGAAAACTTTCCTTGGACGACTTTAGAAGATGTTGGAAGAACTAATTTTAAGCGGGAAAACTAATTTTTTTTACAATTTTAAGCGGGAGGCCTAAATTTGAGCAAGAAACTGTTATTAAGTCTTCATAAGTCTTCTGAAACTCCATAATAAAGTATATATAACTAAATGACATAGAAAGAATTAATTAATATTTAATTAAATTTATAAAAATTTTAATCTACACAAAACTAAACACATATAGCTAAAATCTATTTTTTTAAAAAAAAAAATATTAAGATTCCACAATTTAACCCTAAAAACACATACAATACTACAACATAGTTACCAAACCCTAAACCAAAGAATATCATGTTTTTTTATATTCACTCATCTATGTTAAGAAAATTTTAATTTTTTAAGTCTAAATTTATATCACTTACAAATGTCTATAATTAGATGATTATGATTTTTTCCCTATCAAAATATCTTTTATGAAGTTCATAAATTATTTTAAGAACTAGTACACTAGAAGACTTTCCCGAGAAGACTTTAGAATACTTTCTGTGGAAGACTTTAGAAGACATTGGAAGACTTAATTTTACTCGGGAAACCTATTTTTGTTAGAATTTTAAGCGGGAAACCTAAATTTTGAGCAGAAAACTGTTATTAAGTCTTCATAAGTTTTCTAAAACCCCAAAATCAAAGAGGTCAAATATATATAACTAAATCACATACAAAAACTTTATCAAACTAAATTAAACTTATAAAGTGTTTAATTTACACAAAACTAAACACATATAGCTAAATTTTCTTTTTTAAAAAAAAAATATTTAGATTCCGCAATCTAACCCTAAAAACACATACAATACTACAACATAGTTACCAAACCCTAAACCAAAGAATATCATGACAAACTTATATTCACTCATCTATCTTGAAAATTATTCAGTTTTATTAAATTTATATTTACATCATTTATAAGTGTCAATAATTACATGATTAAGATTTTTACTAACCAAAATATTTTTTCTTAAATTTATAAATTATTCTTAAGATCTACAGCATGAGAAGACTTTCAGGTAAATCTTCTCATGTAAGTCTTCTCACTCGCAATGTTATAATGGTAAACTACAATCATATTTTTTTTGTTTGGTCATAAGGGAATGTTTGTAATTTCACTAGGCTTTTGAATAACTTTTGCATTTGATTTGAGTTTGATTACACTTTTATATTTAAAATTAAGTTTTGAGATATTTGGCAAATCCCCCAAACAATATCACTAATTAAAGTGTAAATCCGAATGTTAGAGTATGTTTGGTTGAATGTGTTCTTGAAAATATAGGTATATTTATGCTATTTCAAACAATTTCAATTTACTTGTGTGTTTATATTTTATGGTTAAAATTTAAAACAAAAATATTTATCGAGAAGACTCACAGTCGAATACTAAATTTGTTTTTGACTAACATAATATACAAGTAGGAAAATGACTAAAAGTAGTTTCTTTAAATAGAAAACCACTTATATCTTTACTATATAGATATATAAGTATAAATAATTTATAAAATTATGTTTATTTATGGAAAAAAAATATTTTTGAATTTTTTTCCTTTTATCGTTTTCTGTAAAAAGATTTAGAAACTATTTTTAAAATTATTATTTTAAGTTTTAAACCTTAATTTTTTCTTTTTATTTAAACTTCTTCCCTTCCAATCCCTATCTCTCAAATCTAAATGCTAAGTTTACATTTGTTAACCCTAGAAGTGTAAAGGAATTTTACTTATTTAATAAAACATATTTGGGTAATTTTGACAATTGCGTGTTGTATTTGTGATAAAAAAAATTAGAACTAAACTAATATATTTATCTAGTTATTTAATTTACCCATTTTTATTTTTAATGTTTCCTATTGAAAATAAGTTAATCAATTTCTTTAATTTTGTTAAATTTTATTTTAATATTTTATAACTAAAATAAGCTAATATAATTTTATTTAATTTGTAAAATAACAATCACTACATGAAAACACGTATTTACCGACTGCATATGCAGTCGCTAAATTTACCGACTGATTAACGACCATATAGCGACCAACGTGTGACCATATTATATTAGTTGGTATTCTATCGCTAAATACTGACTGAAAACAATAGAAGCAATTAGTCACTCAATACCAACTGATATGCGACTAATATGAAGTTGGTAAATATTGGTTGTGCCATCGGTCACAAAATTGACGACTAATTTGTGACAAGTTTATATTACATTGGTAATCAGTCCCTAAATACCGACTGTAAGGAACAGTCGCAAATCAGTCGGCATTGAGTAACTGATTACCAACTGTTTCGTGACGGAATTATCTTAGGTTAAACAGTCACATTACAGTTGTTAAAAACCGGTATAACACGTGAATCAGTTGCTTGTTAGATGTACCAACTTTTTACAGTCACAAAATCAGTCGAAAATCAGTCGAAAATCAGTCGGAGAATAGTAGCAAAACAGTCGTAAATTTTTGTATATATACCTCATGACCGAGACATTTTTTATCTATTTAAGCGTGAAAAAAAAATCTTTCACTCATATAATGGAAGGAAATTTCAACTACACTAATTTTCCAGATTGGATGTACAAGAGGATCAGTGAAGAAATGAGAAATTTCTCGGAAGAGTTCATAGCGGGGGTAGAGTAATTCATGACATTTGAAAATAATCAACCTCTAATAAAAAGTAATGGTAGTAAGTTATTTTGCCCTTGTAGTGTTTGCAAAAATGAGAAATTTCTTCCGTGGCAAAGAAATTTAAAACATATATATAGCAAAGGGTTTATGCTCGACTATTATGTGTGGTACAAGCATGGAGAAGAACTTGATATGGCATTAGGAACAAGTTACGTTGATCCGACGTATTTTAGTGGTAGTGAAGAAGTTGGCAATGTAGTAAAGGATAGATATGTCGAAATGGTGAATGATGTGCTTCGTGATAATGTGAGTTTTGATAACTATCAACATGAAGATAGTTATCAAAATGTAGTCGATCCGGAATGCAACAATTCTAAGAAATTCTACGACTTGTTAGAAGGAGCGAAAAATCCTTTATATGACGGCTGTCGAGAAGGTCACTCTTTTTCCATCATCTTTATTTTGTTGTGTCTGCTTACCAAGTTTCTGGTTTGATTGGTTTGGTTTGATGAGCAGCCAAACATTTGAGTGAAAGCCGAGGGTATTAGACATTTCATTCCCATTGTGTCTGGTTGGTTTAAAGTGTTTACAAAAAGGAGGTGTCGAGATCAAAATCAAGAGGAAGTGAGAAGAAGAAGCTGAAACTCAAAGGGAAGCTTGGAGAATTGGTTCTAGTAAAGCGGGCAAAGACTTGAATTTATACACATATAAAGTCCCCGTGGCTTTTCTAGCATCAACCAATGATGATGGTACATGCATTGATTTTTCTATGTGGGACCAAAAATAAAACGGTTGGAATATATTGTGGCTTGGTGTGCAAGGAGAAGGAAGATGAAGTAGGTGAAAGTATTCAATGTATACATATTAAAGAGGGCGGCCCCTTCTTTTCAGTTAAGACAATCGAATTATTTGGGGCCATTCATATTAGTTTCATGTTTCTGTGGTCGTGTGATGATGTGTCTAGCTTTACAACATTACAATTAAAAAAAGGGAAGTTAACTCAACTAGTATGAATTTTATTAATTATTATCACAACCATACAAAACTTTTTTTTATTACTACCTTTTTTTTAATACCCAGCGTGCCTTTTTTTCATGTTGTGAGAAAAAACATATTTACAAGAATGCCATTACTTTTTTATGCCACGTAAGCAAAAAGTTTGGGTCCACGTAAGAATGCGGCATAAAACTCAGCCGCAATAGGATACGAACTACGTTACGGCCGAGATATAGGTGCGTAGCGGCTGACTTAACTAACCTAGCTGACTTATGAGAAATAAGCTGAGT
>CAKOAT010242266.1:0-37033 GCA_932364175.1 Eruca vesicaria subsp. sativa | reverse complement strand
CTGTGCGGATTGAGCAGAAGCAGCGCTTGTTTCCGCAGTTTCCTTTGTTAAAGCTAGCTGCGATCTCAGGTCCTCCACTTCTTCAAGAAACTGCTCCTCAAAAGAAAAAAGAAAAAAGAAAAAAGAAAAACGCACAAGAGAAACATTCTTAATAATTCAATCAAGAAAGATTTAATAAATAGGTAAGCAAACGATTCAATAACCGAGCAGGACTTCTACCTAACTAGTTGCATTGAGTGTTCAAGAAAGTAACGGTTCTTGAGTTGCATTGAGGGAAGCCTTTTTGATCAATAACTGATCAAATTAGTTCATTTCATCACAAAGAATGTAACTTTTCAGGCCAAATCTAGAGACCTATGTTATTTAAAGATCAGCTTGTTCCTTTGACCCAGTTAAGATTCTAAAAACCATTCAAAGGATGTCTTTTTGAACAAGTCAAGCGTCACAAGAATTTTATTATATAATAAATTCGAGATAGAACACAGTCAACATTCCACACTCAGCTTCATCTACCTTTACTGAAGATCTTAAAAGGGCCATAGATCCAATATATACCAAAGTATAATGATTAGCACAGAAAGTTGAAACCAAGTATACTCATTCAGTAACCATGTAAACAAAACTTCTCAGAGACCCAAACTTTTTCAGACTATAATATCAAATGTGAAGTCTTTTAAGTTTATACAATATTATAAAGGAAAAGCCAAAAGGGAATGTAAAAGTTAAAACCTTTGTAGCAGCAGATGTTGAAGCTTCAAGCTGACAACTTCTATCTTCCAATGTCTTCTGCAATTTACAGATCTCTCTTTCCATGTTCTTAGCTTTTGTCTCTGCTTCCTGGAGAACACAAAAAAACAAAAAGCAAAAACTAATCATTTCTCCCATGATACAAACAAATAAACCCAAAATTGACCCCACAAAGACACAAACCATAGGAAGAATCAATCAGAGAATAAACAATTAAAGGGACTAACTTTTCTAGAAAAGCTTTCTTTAACAAAGAGTTGTTCTTGAGAAACCAAACGGCCTTTCACTTGATTTAGCTCAGCCGCCATAGACACCACGTTCCTCCGGAAACTCTCTTTCTTCCCATCTAAATCTTTCAGAAGCGGATCCACCGTCGTTTTGATGGATTCAGACATCAGGGTTTTGTCGGATCTCTCATAAAATTTAGTGAATCTGTTTCAAGCATCAGATCAAATCTCAGAAACTCTGTAATGAAGAAGAAGAAGAAGGAATAAAACTATATTCAATGCATTGAAAAAAATCTAGAGTTATTAACATACAAGAAAACAAAGAGTGGATCATTAAAGTATGAACTTTTATTATTGAAATCGAATTTTAAATATGTTTCTTCAGACAGTGAGAAGCAAACAAAACATCAAAGGAGTTTAAAAAAAAAAAAAAGGATTGCGACTTTACGAATTCTTGTGGAAACTAAAAGATGGAGAGAGAGTTCACAGCAGGAGCTTTGATTTCTCGGGAAAAATCGTCAGCCAAATCAAAGCTTGATGTCCATTTTCTTTCGTGACAGAGGAGAGAGAAAGGAAACACGTAAAACGCAGTCAATGAATTTCAAATAAATGAATTTGGCTTTGTGTGAGAGAGACATACAACTGGAAAAGATTAAATTATTATTATTAGTTTTATTTCTAAACCTTTTGATTATTATTTTCCACTGATTACGTGTTGAGAGTTTTATTTTATGAAATAAAAGGGACTTTGAACTTCACTGATTAAATTATTTCCCTCCGAATTCCTCGATATTTTCAAACCCAATTTTTTTTTTGTAAAAAATGTTAATATTTTTTTTTGGTCAAATAAAAAAAAATGTTAATATATACCCCGGGAAAGAAGAAACAAATACCAAACAAAATGTATAATTGGATTAAAGGACTGGTAAGGAGTATGTCTTGAATCTTGATATATAATTGGATTATTCTATAAGTTGAATAAAACGTGTATTTATTGAAAACTTAATTGTTTTTGCAAACATACAAAACATAACTATTCGTAAACACTTTGCATGCTTTGATTTATAGCTGGAAATGAGTGTAATGAGCAAATTGATATATCTACACGATAGTATTCCACAAAATGCATTAATTAGCTGGAGCAATCAAAGAAAAGTATGCTTTTCACATAGTCCTTTTATACATGTTTTATTCCAAACAATGATGTTTGATAAAATAATGTGTTTTTTTGTTTATGTTTGTTCGTCACAAACTTATAAATATTATTTATTGTTAAGTGCTCATGAAAATATTTCATTATCTCATTGGAAGAAACACAGCGACAGAAAATAAATTGAGAAGATAGTACCCAGATTTTGTTTATTCCACCTTAGACCATGATTAACCATCTACTCTATTAAAATAGAGTCATTCTTTTTATCTACTGATATAAGTTGTCATTTAAATTTGGACCCTTTCGAGAATGTTACAAATAATATAATTCATATAATTGATTGAACCATATTACTTAAATTAAATCAACATAATTAATATAAAGAGACGACCTTAATGTAAACTACCTTCAAAATATGGCAGGTATCTATGTGTATACCGAAAACATATATTTTCTCCTACAAATATGAAATGTTCTAAAAGAATATATATCATCAAATTATGGAATATGGAAATCTACTAATTATACTTAAATTAAACCAGTGGTTATTTATGGAATATAGTCTTGGGCTTACTTTTATTTTTTGAACAAGTTATATAGTTTGGTTTTTGGGGTTAGTATTAAGAAAAAAACTCTAAAAACATTGAATAAAATTTTCACCTTAAAAGATCAAAAAATCAATTATTATTTTCAGACCCAAAAGCTATTTAATATTTTTAACAAAACAAAATTATCTATTATTTATTATTTATTTAAATCATGTACTTTAAAACATGTTAATATATTTTTTTATTCTAAATAACAATCACTTTGTTTTGAGAAATTTTAATGGTAACTTTTAAATAATTTATTGTTTTATTTTTCTTAAATAATTTACTGATTAAAAAAATGTAAAGCAAAACCAAAAACCAAATCTAAAAACTAAAATCCAAAACCAAAAGCTGAAAACACATGTTATATTTTTTTGCTTTGTTTATTTACAAAATAAACTATTTCAATTTTTTTAAAAAAAAATTGTTGTCATCTTTTCAGTTTTGAATTAGATGTTCGATTATTTGAGATTTGTTTGTTGGTAATATTAGTTCAAACTAACTCAGCGGGTTTAAAAATTAAAAACTCAAACCAAATACTTAAAATGAAAAGTAAAAACTTAAAAACTAAAAACCAAAATCTGAAAATAAAAACTGAAACTAAAAACTAATGAAAAATAATCATCACCAAAATTTTGGTGAACTGATTTTATATCAAAATATTCTTTAAACTAAGACAAAACCCAATTATATAAATTTTTAATCATAAAAAAATTTCGCGTTTTCAAGCGCGGATCAAAATCTAGTAGGTTCTTAAGACGTGGTTCTTAGCGGAAGTTAAGAAACTATTTCTTAACTTTTAACTAAAAACGCTAAGAACCAGTTCTTAAGTAAGGTATTTAAGAACCGGTTCTTAGCGTTTTAGTTAAAATTTAAGAAACAATTTCTTAACTTCTGCTAAGAACCCCGTCTTAAGAACCTCGGGTTAATCATGCTCTTATAAGTAGGAAAAGGTTTGTAATATATTAATCAGTTTATTAGTTGGATCATGCAGAGGTGGCTGTGTTTAAGGAACAATGTCGACACAAGAGACAAAGTTATAAGAAACGTGGAAAGGGAAGAGAGAGTGGTCTAGGGTCGGGAAATTAATACGTTCCGTTATTGGTTTGGTGTTTCCGAACCTCTCTAGCTCCAGAAAAGTCCAATGTCCAGACAAAAAGACAGCTACATGAGCATTTTTTTCTTCTTTCGCTTGAACAGAAACGTAAGAATATATTATTGTCTAAACTCCAAAAGCTTCCAGAATTAATGAAAATCAGTTATTTTCTAACTTTTCATGTGAATAAAGTTAGAAATGAAGGGTAACCCAAATGAATTTGGTGATGTTTGTATACAGCCCCATATATATCAACTCAAGTAAGCCATTCATGATTCACCTAGCTGTATTTCCTTATACACATTTGATCTTCGAGCTGTATCAGTAACAAACATTTATATATTAATAATCTAGTGTTTTTTTTTTTTTTCAGAGTTGGGAGAAAGCAGTTGATGTTTTGGTACTTAATGTGATACTAGGTGACTGGAGCATAAAAATATAGTGCGATATCGGTTGAGATTTGATAGAAATGTTTTAGTATTGAACTCATTGATTCCATGTATTGCAAATGCAAAAAAAAACTGATACTGACATACCGTGCATCTTCAATGTGGAAGAAAGTGGGACAACTAAGAGTTTCAATGCTGAGATAGGATCTTCTTAATTTTTCAGAATGAAGTATGGTAGATATAAAAAAACGAGTTGCATAGCTCTTCTTCCGAAAGCAGCCCGTGCAGACATAAAATATTCCAAATATGGAAAAATTAATACTGTTCAGTTTTAGAAGTTACATATTTTATATTATCACTAAGTGAAGTTGTGTTGTATGAATATTGTAATTGTATATTTTAGGTGGAATATTATATTTATGTTTTTATATTTTTGCTTAAAACAATGACATATTAAAACAAAATATGGTAAAAAAATTGAACTATATAATCAAACACTGCAAAATACATTTCGCAAGAATAAAATCCATAAGAATTACATATAATAATAAGTAATATAAAGTAAGAAGTACAATTCGCAAGAAAAAAATCCCAACGAAACCTATAAAAATTTATTTAATTTTGTTAGCAAGTATACGATATCAAATCATTTTAATAAATTTCTAAATTTTATTTAGACGAAAATAATATTAAATTTACATACTGTTATCGAAATAATCTGATAAGTGCTTAGAAGTCAACTACAACTGGTATTTCGTCTGTGTTATTTATCTGTTAATAGAAGAAAGTTGAAACAAACAAATTTAAAATTTTAATTTTTTTTTTCATCAAATAAAAAAGACTAAAATTGCATACCGTTCACTCTCAAATATTCTGAAAAACTTGTTTGTAGACAACATTCGTTGTTTTTTTCTGCGTCTTCCCTTGTTTATTCGTTATTAAGATTTTTTATCCATATCTGGACTGTCTTCGCTGGTTAGATTATATTTTTTAGATACCTAGTAAGTTCAGGTCATTTTGGATTGCACGTAAAATTGATGAAAAGATCTGAAAATCCAAAGTACTTGCACAGAACCATCGCATCATAGTATGCTGCTTCATATACCTTTTTCCTCCGTTGAAATTTGCTGGGATGAAAATCCGGCTCCCTTGCTCAGCCATCTTAACTCCACCTTTCACAGCTGCTTTTTGGATTGCATCGTAACTATCTGACCAGAGCTTTTTCTGATTCAGCCACAAGTAACGCAGTCTACTCGATTCTATTTGTGTAGGCGTCCACAAGGAACTGATGAAACAATCTGCATGATCTTGTAATTGTAGGTGCTTCCCCCTTCCTCTCTAAAGTCTGAAATGTGAAGAACTCACGCATTGTTATTGTCTTGCGTGTTCTCCAAGTGGTGTCTTCAAAACCAATAGGAATGTTTAATCGAAAGCCATCCTCTTCATATGGAAATAAAAGTGGATACTGGAGAGGCAAATACACCGGATGTAACTCACTTATCCTTTGCAACTTTCCACTTGTAATCTCGAGTAGGCCTGGGCATTTTACCCTGACCCGAAGACCCGAACCGGAACCGACCCGAAAATACCCGACCCGATCCCGATCCGAAAATTTACAAGTACCTATTGGGTCTAAATTTCTTTTACCCGAATAGACCCGGACCCAAAAAGAACCGACCCGAATAGACCCGGACCCGAAAAGAACCGACCCGAATAGACCCGACCCAATAAGAACCGATTTGTACCCGACTTATAAACATGTATATCCAAAACTATTATTTTGTGTTATGTTTTATATATCTATACTATTTTATAATTTAGTTGAAATATCTTTTGTTAACAATATTTATTATTATTTATAAAATTTTTAAGTAATATAAAGTTTTAAAATGTAAAATTTAGAGTTTAAATATGTTTTCTTTAATTATTAATAATTTAATTTAAGTTATTTTATAAAATTTTAGATATATATATGAAAAATATTGACTGAATTTGAGTGAGTTTGGGCATGTTATGTATTTCTTAGATTCTAAATACCCGGACCCGATTCGGACCCGATATGGATCCGAAAATTACGGGTATTGTACAGGTATTGAAATTATAGACCCGAACCGGCCCGGACCCGGCAAGACCCGACCCGGAACCGACCCAAAAAATCATAGGTACCCATATAGGTCTAAATTTCCAAGACCCGAAAGACCCGGACCCGATAGGAACCCACCCGAACCCGACCCGAGGACCCGGATGCCCATGCCTACTCTCGAGGGCAATATCTCGTGTCTCCAGATTTAAAACAAAATCTCCTGGTATCAAAGCAGCCACTTTATTTGCAGTTGGGAGATTATGGGTCCGTCCATCAGATTGGCGACCTTCAATCAACCTCATCATGTAACCTGTTGAGCCTTCTATGTTGAATATATCTCTTGCAGACCTAAACGCCTTAACATGAGGATTACACTGATCTAACATATTCTTCACAATAAGAACTAGGGCTGGAGTTATTATTCGGGATCCGGATCCCATCCGAGATACGCTCCGAAAATAGGATATCCGGGGGTGCCCGGATCCGGATAGTAAAAGCTTGGATCCGTCTAAACCGGATCCAAATCCGGATATCTTAATTTTAGGTATGGATATCCGGATCCGTAAATTTTTAGTTATATATAATATATTAATATTTATAATAAAATAAGTTTTATAATATTCTATTTTAATATTACTAATATTATATGTCATATATATGTTCATAATTTTTGCATAAATATTTAATTTATGTACTATTTTTAGAATTTTTGATTTTTTTTTATAAATATTTTTGTTTTTAAAATAATCTTTACGGATCCGAATCCGGATACCCGTGGATATCACAGTATTTGGACGGATATCCGAACCCCGAATACCCGGAAAACACGAATCCGTATCCGAATACTTCAAATTTCCCAGATATCCGGATCCGTCCACCCCTAATAAAAACTGTTCTTTCTCTTAGTTTCTTAGCACCGGCTCTGTCAAATCTGTAATGTACTTAAAAGAATATAACTTAAGAAACTTATATATTCATATGCAGTGTGTATAATATAAACATAGTAAATTTAAGAAGTCAAGAAAATTACTTTGCATAAGCGTCAAGCCTATTTTTTATCTCATTTAGAGTATCAATGATATACAGCTGGGAAAATTTTGGAGCTTGTCCAGGCTCGGGGACTATATCACCAATAAAGTAGTAGTTCTCCCAATACATTCGTAAAACAAATGGTCCAGGACCATTAATAGAATGATCTATCTTCCCCCCCCCAAGAGATGTGAAAGAGAACATGATATTGTAAGCTTGTATGAACTCTCGAAAATGTTTGCTTAACTCGTCTCCTTTGCATAACAAAGCCATGAACTCCATCAGAGGATTTGCAAGACGAGGAAGCACAACCTTATCAATTTTACAACACATTGTGAAGACAGGATTGGAATTACGACGACATTTTCCAATCCTTTCACCATACCACATATAGGCTGAGCAATACGTACAATTCCAACGTGGATCTCCATCGTCATAATAACATGTGTAAGAAATATATTCATTAAAAAAATTATATGTGGTTATTTATTTGTAATATGCATTTTATTATTTTCAGGTCATTACTGTTCTTTTGTATCCCGATGATAATGGCCGCATAAACTGTATGATTACTTGGTTGTGGGATATGTTGTGGTGATGGGTTTCTCAAAGACTTTCCAGCTGGATAGGTAGTGTAACTGTGATTGTTTTTATCTTCATTTTAATTTTCAGACTCACTGTCCATTTCATATTGATTATTATAAGCTGCATGAAAAAGCGTATGACATAGTCAAAACATATGGTTCATTCATATAATTTAGTGCCTATGTATAGATCAAAAAGTCTTTTTACCTTCAGGATGGTCCTCAACTATGAACCTTAGTGGAACAAATTCATTTGTTTTGTTTTTCTCGAATGGACTTTGAAAAGCTGAAAACCAGTAATTTTAACATATAAACAAACGTCTAGCGCAGACGAGAGAATTTTTAATAGATATACATTCACACACATAAATTCTAGAAATAGGAATTCCATCAGTATTTATAAAGCAGTCATCATATTACGACAATCATATTAGGAAATAAAAATTCACCTTCAGGATTTTTATCTGGTACAAACACAGATGGAAGAGTTGGATATGATTGTCCTATCATTTGGGAACCTTACCTTTCTGTTAATATTTGTTTAATTTTATTCGCACTCGTACTTTCAAAATAGTAGCATAGAATACCAAAATCTAAACATTATTTAAAAACCGTTGCTACCTTTCTTTCGTCATGTCTTTGAATTCACCGATAGGTTATCCAAGGGTGTTTCGTTTCCCCAATGAAATGCTGGTACTCCCGGAAATAGATTCTTGATTACCAATTGTACCTAAAAAGATGACATGTTATTTATATACGATACTTGTGCTTACATAGAAATTTAATTACTATAATCTTTACTATTTGTATATGATCATATACTATAAAGTTGTACTTATTTAATATGCAATTATTTTTTGTAGATAGCTTTTAAAGTTAAGTTTGATATCATAATAAATATTAGTTACCTATAAGATTACTCGATGGGTGCATGTTGGTTCCAGAACCACTCAAATTTTCACGAGTAGATGAACTTTGCGTTGAAGTATAGGGGCCTGCAGACATAAGTAGAATGAACAAAGAAATAAGTAAGCTAATTTTAAAAAAGGTTCTTCCAGTAATTCTTTAAAATCATTGTAACTCTGAATATAAATGAAACTGTTTCCGCAGCAAAAGACAATAATTTTTCCTCGAAGTTCGTACAACTGATGCATTTGTTGGCTTAAAAATCCTTGTAACTGTGGATATACATGAAGAATGATCAGTAATGATTTTTTGGCAACAGATTAATAAGAATCAACAATTTAATACTAATGAAGGTAGGAGATTAACCTCTATTTGAGGTAGTAAGGCCTAGTGTTCTTTTTGTTATTCAGTTTTTTCTTTCTCGCAACTCTCGCTTGATGTGTTTGTCCATGTTTTAAACTTTGAAAACACACAACTTAATAGGATAGTATGTTGAGATGAATTTTCAACGAAGTTTGACGGATTAGACTCTGATGGTCGTGAAATAATGGATCGAAATACTTGATTCGTAATATTCTGAAAGGGCGGCCGAAAAGGTTTGATACATGGTGAAGGTGAAACGTATGTGATAGATGAGCATTGTGTTATATTCCCCACTACAGTATTCTCATTGTCTGTGGTACCGACATTGACATAATAATACAAAGATTTTAACCAACTCTCGATTGAAATCACATACATAATATCAGAAAAAGTTATTACTCTCCCTAAAGGTAGAGGCGGCCAGGGTTCTTTTATTGGAAGAAGGGCGCCTGCTAGAGTAGAGAGGTGCTGCTTTTAAAATCTTTCCCGAAATAGGTCAGAAGTCTCATTAAAGAACGGGAGCAAATCGGGATTTTCTCCGCATGTGTGCTCCACGATGGAAAACTCTGGATTTTGCATTCTTTCTTCCATATGCTCCTTCTGGTGCATTCCAACTCGTTCTCCGCCTGAAATAGCTCAAAACACACTAAGAATACTCCAGGAAAGCACAAATATGAAATGCAAAGTATGTGTGTAATATGTCAAAAACACAACATATCAATTTGGTAAAATTTTCCATGTTTTCAGTATAACAAAAATCACTACATTTCTTTGTTTTAATTAGAACGAACCCGCAAAAACTTGCAATTACTTACTTATTTTCACTAGAACATACCATGTTCATATTTCTTCCGTGATTTATTTCCAGTGTTTGTAAACAGTGGATTACTTCTCTTCATGCTTCCCACTCAAAATCGAAATATGTGTTTTCACTAAGAGCAAAACACGGTTAACCTATAGATGGAATCATATGTAGTTAGAAAAAAGGATTGAATAAATTAATATAGTTCAAGGCTACCTCTTTGCCAAAATATAATATAAAGAAAAGGTATGCAGACG
Source organism: Eruca vesicaria subsp. sativa (assembly GCA_932364175.1). Lineage (NCBI taxonomy): Eukaryota > Viridiplantae > Streptophyta > Magnoliopsida > Brassicales > Brassicaceae > Eruca > Eruca vesicaria. The sequence continues at coordinate 26,807 of CAKOAT010242266.1, read as the reverse complement.
AAGCTCTTTTGACTATAGCATAGATCCATGACCATTACGTTATAGCATCTTGAAAATATATGTACAATCCTCAAAGATATATAAATTTTCCTAATCGAATTCTTACCTTATTTTACTATCAATTGCTTGCGCAAGTAAATATGATATTTATTGGAAAAACACTTTATGACAATATAGATCTTACTATCTTCTTTTACATTGTTTCATGATTTATACTGAATTTTTTTGAAGTTTAACATATAAGGTCAACCTTATTTTATCACCTTACATATAGGAGATAATATCACTCGCCATGGCTATTTATATCTAGGTTGATATATATTATAAGCCAAAGAATAATAATGAGTTTAACCGTGTTATATCTAGGTCGAGTAATCTAACTAAATCATTTTTTAAGCCAAATAGGTAATACCGTGTAAACATACACTTTCTAGTGACTGGTTTTAAAATTTCACATTTTAAATATAATTTTGCTATAATGTGGAAATATAATGAGATTAAAGGATCTGAAAACAAAACAAATCAAATGACAGCTCATAGTTCATGCTCATAACTATAAAACCAAAAAAGAGACAATAAAAAAAATAATGAAATTTGAAAAAAAAACAAAAACAAAGCATTTCTTAAACTCTTCCACTTTCACGTGCATAATGGACCTCAACTTTCTTCCTTTCATTTGGATTAGCATCGCCGCTTAAATACTTAGTGCTCTTCCCACTCAGCATCCTCCTTAAAAATCACAACAGTTGGCTGCACAAATGAAGATTTTGGTTAAAATATATACTGTATATAAATAATTTTGAGTTAAACTATAAAAAAAAATATTACTTGTGGATCAAAGTGTTAAATTATAACTACATCGTCAACCACTAAATCAACAACATATGTGGAATTATATTCTTTTTGACCATAAGATCCGATAGTGATCTTGAATAAAAATTTCCTCCCAATAAAATCTGTTAGATTGAGGTAGAAAATGTGGATTTTCCTGTAAAAAATATAAATATTTCAATAAATATGTAGAAAGGATATATTCCTTAATATATATTAGAAATGAAGGAAATACTTGAGCAGCCTCTTCGACTAACTCTATAGCAGTTCTCTTAATGAGTTTCTGCGCAGTATTGTTGAAAAGCAAAAACTTGGCTTCTCCTCATCTAGAACAAAATACTAACTAAAACATAAACAATTATAATTAGTTTTAGAATATATAATAATTATGAGATTAGAAAGGTAAAAAGATTAATGAATATAAGAAGTTAATACCAGTGAATAACATGTTCAACATTCTTTTCGCATGCTATGCAGTTGTATCGAGGGTTCTTTTGAAAATGTTGCTCAACATCATGAAAATCATCTCCTTATGTGACCACTTTTCTTTCGCAGGCAGCGTAGTACCATGATTTTTCCAAATCAATAACCTCAATTCTGGAAAACCACGCACATTCCAGCCTATTTTGATATATTTAAATGCCAAGAAATTTGTAGTGAAATCATAATTGAATTAATTAAAAAATATAAAAACGCTTGGAAAAATTTTGAATGTAGAATATTTACCGACCTTGCTTCAATCAGAAATTGTTTTCTTCATGCTTTCCACTGACCCAAAATACTGTGTTTTGACAAAGATAAAAATCAACCTTCAGAATAGATAAAATAACCTAGTGATAACGTAATAATACAAAATATATAGAGTGGAGAAGCTAACTTCTTTGGTGATATATGATTCTTAGAATGAGTACGTATACAAACTCTATTTATAAGAGCATATGAGATACCTAGGTCCTATAAAATATACGTAGGGTTGATTGAGTGTTTAGAAAAGGCATATAAAGTTGAAAAATCATATATCTACTTTTATATCTTTGGTATCTTCAAGTATTGTACATATAAGGCATATAATTGATTCACTAATAACTCACTTTTGATAAATTTAAGTATATACACTTGTTTTGAGCAACAAAATATTCAACTTCGTAAGAATAAAGGTACCAGTACTGGTCAAGTAATTGTTTTACTTTTATTATCTTTTATTAAGAAAGCAATAGGAGATGTCGTTATTGCCATGAAAAAAGAGACTTGTTATGTTTAAATGTGTAAGAATAATATAGTGATGAAGTTAGTGTTTTACTTTTATTTCCATTGTTATTGTTTCAGCAACAATTAATACACATTCGTAAGAATAAGGAAATGAGCAGTGGTCAAGTAATTGTTTTACTTATACAACTGAAATTTCCTTTGAATAGGGGGATGTCGTTATAGTCGTGAAGCTATTGTCCTCATTTTATTTACTTTGCTTGTTTTGCAAGCTTTTTGCCTTCAAAGACAGGTAACTAATCTGTTACTAACTTAACAATTTACTTCAAATATCTTCGACAATTGACATAAATAGATGATCAACTGATATAATATCATTTTCCCAACTATTTATTAGGTGTTAGTGATAAAGAAATTGATAGAAATATAATGTATAACATTTTCCCCCCAAAATTGGATAATAATTAAGACAAATAAAGAATTCTAATATTAAAAATAAGGAAGCCCAAAGAATTAAATAAAATATAATCTGAGAATTAATAATAAAAAGAAAAATATGACAAAGAACTAAAAATCTTATAGCAACCTTCAAATCTCAAATTTTGGTGTCCATGTTTTATCTTTTGGATCCCAAACAAAGTTACGAACAGCACAACAATAAGAATACTTTAGATTTACTCCTTCAGAATGTAGTTTGTTAGTCTCCATCCAATCCATAAACTTGGATTTATCTTCATTAGCAAGGACATTGACATAATTGTCTTCTCTAATATGCATGTTGTTATATTGATACCACTTGTTCACTTCATTAGCTGGACAATATGTGATGATTTGGGATCCCTAAAATATATATAACAGGGATTAGATGATATGATCATACTTAAGAAATATAATTACAACTATATAAACGTAAAAATCACCAACATCAATCCATATGAACTCTGAACGTTTTTGCTTTGAAGAGGTCTCATTATGCCATGTGCTCAAATCCTTCATCAAAACTCAGGAATTTTTTGGTTAACAGAAACAAATATACTACACGGGTTTTGCAATCAATTTTAAAGTCTAACAATAATAAGAATGTATTAGTTTTTCATTAGATTGCCATTTGTATTTTGAAGACTTCATAGAATAAGCTTAAAGAAATAAGAGGCTAGCTGTGCGTGTTTGATATATGATATATCTAAGATTTTTGCTTCGGTTCATTATATAAGTAACACGATTATATGCTTTGTAGGGCAAGTAAATACATATGAATTAATTACAGTATATACACATTTACAAATTACAAACAATTTTTTTTTAAGAATGTAATGAAAATTTTACGTTGTCATTAGACTAATTTGTCTCTAATGTTTTGCAATTATTTTGATATAATGTCATCTAATCCATGGAATTATTATGTGTAATTCTGTGAACACCGAAAGAAAAAAGAGAAGACAATTAGTTATTCATTATAAATAAAATATTGTTGTCTTCACCTATACTCTTTCAAGGCCTATTTATATATATTGTCGTCTTCACCTATACTCAAAACAATATAGTTTTCATTTAAAAACTGAGAAGCACAATCTGGATCAGGAGCACACAATACCAAAATCAAGTCAAGTATACGTGAATATTCTTCGAACATAGCATACCAAATGAACCACAATCTAACTGATCTCTTTCAATAAATTTAAATATCAAAAGCAAAATGAATATGACTGGTATTAAATTGACAACACGTTGAACAACAGACTTATTTCTTTGCATTATCCGAAATATTCCTGCATGCTTCACAGCCAAGTTGATAATGCATTCGAAAAAGCAAAACCTATTCGATTGGTAATAAACTGACAACACGCTCAACAACAGTGTTATGTTAGCTATTTCCGAAATATTCCTGCATTCTCAAACAGCCTTATTTAAGCAATTGTCCTCCACCTTCAGTCACTCACTCTTATTAAAGCTATCGAGTTGCTAATTCACAGTACTATCAAGTAGAATGAGAACTAAGAGAAATAAAAAAACAAAGCACCCAAGAAAAAAAACAAATAAGATAGGATCAAAAAAATCAGTGAACAATTACACCGACGACGAAGTGATGCCTTCAACTACGAAGATGAGAGTGATGCCTCCAACTACGACGACTACTTAAACATAGATCCAACCACCTATTTTAGAAACATCAACCTCAGATATTTTGCTGCGGAACCACTACGAATGCTCACTGACCACACTAGGTTAAAAAATTGTGCTGAGAGAATGGCAACCCCGAGGCTCCCTATATTGAGGACTTACTGAAATACTTCGTCCACAACAATAAACACAAGTCTTTATCATCTACGCCAATCAGCCACTGGGAACAATGCAAACGGTATGTATCTTTACGGTTTGTTAATGCTTGCCCGAGGTCACTATCCAAAAGGTAAAAAGTATTTGGATAAACTCCAATGGAAAAGGAAAATTTCAACCTCTGATCATTGCTGGGAAAGAATCAATAAATGAAGTGATTGGAGTTTATCCAGCAATGACTGGAGGTTGAAATTTCTTGATTCTATCCCATCAATGATCGGAGGTTGAAATTTTCTTTTTCTATTGGAATTTATCCAAATACTTTTTATTTTTTGGATAATGGCATCGGGTAAGCATTAACAAACCGTAAAGATACATATCGTTTGTATTGTTCCTAGTGGCTGATTGGCATAAATGATAGAAACCTTTGTGTTTATCGGTGTGGACAAATTATTTCAGTAAGCCCTCAATATAGTGAGCCTCAGGGTTGTCATTCTCTAAGCACAGTTTCTTTAACCTAGCGTGGTTAGTGAGTATTCGTAGTGATTCCGCAGCAAAATATTGGAGGTTGATGTTTCTGAAATAGATGGTAGGATCTACGTTCGAGTATTCGTCGTAGTTGAAGGCACCACTCTCATCATCGTAGTTGGAAACATCACTCTCGTCGTCGGTGTTGTAATTATTCACTAATTTTTCTGATCCCATCATATTTGGGTTTTTTTCTCGGGTACTTTATTTTTTTATTTCTCTTAGTTCTTACTCTTTCTCTACTTGATAATGCTGTGAATCAGAAACTTAATGGCTTTAATAAGTTGAATAAAACCTTGTTAGAGCTAGCTGCGATCTAAGGTCCTCCACTTCTTCAAGAAACTGTTTCCACAAAAGAAAAGAAAAACGCACAAGAAAAACATTTTTAATGATTCAAACTTGACCAAGAAAAATTTAATAAAGCGCTAGGCAAACCAATCAATATCCGAGCAGGTCTTTTACATAACTAATTGCATTGAGTGTTCAAGAAAGTAACTGTTCTGGAGTTGCATTGAGTGAACCCTTTTTGATCAATAACTAATCAAAATAGTTTTTCATCACAAAGAATGCAACTTTTTAGACCAAATCTGGAGACCTAATGTTATTTAAAGATCAGATTGCTCCACTGAACCAGTTAAGATTCTTAAAACCATTCAAAGGATATATTTTTGAACAGGTCAAGCATCACTAGAAATTAATTATATAATAACTATGAGATAGAACACAGTCAACATTCCACACTCAGCTTCATCTACTTTTAGTGAAGATCTTAAAAAGGCCATAGATCCAATATATACCAAAGTATAATGATTAGCTCAGAAAGTTGAAACCAGTATACTCTTTCAGTACCCATATAAACAAAAATTCTCAAAAGACCCAAATTTTAGTTTGAAACCAAGTTTATATATGATAACTCAAAAGCCAAAGGATTTTTAACATTAAAACACATCAACTAAATTTGTTTTGGGTAAAAACTCATAAACTAGGTATGTAACAAAAAAGTTCTCCAAACTAACTTTATTTAATGAATTAAACACTTACCGGTCATAATTACTATTACTACCAGTAAATCTTTAATTTAAGAGTTATACCATTAAAAGTAGAAACTCAAAAAAAAATTCTAAATATAATAACATTATCTAAAAAAGTAATAATTTTTACTACATTTTTATTAGATAAGATATAATTTTTATTCTATTTTCCTATTTTTTTTACATTTCTAACTTTTTGTTAATTTTTATTACAGATAAATCTTTAGATAACTTTGCGTTATATTTTCTTGGCTTTTACATTTTAAATTTGTACATATATAATGTTGATTTTTAAAAGGATAACAAATCATACTCATATATTTACTGAAAATTTTAAAATGCTAACTTTAAAAATTAAAATTATGAATTTTTAGATAATGTTATTATATTTTAATTTTTTTTATTTTTGATTTTAATGGTAAAACCGCTAAATTAGGCATGGGCATCCGGGTCTTCGGGTCGGGTTCGGGTCGGGTCCTGTCGGGTCCGTGTCCTTCGAGTCTTGGAGATTTAGATCCATACAGGTTCTTATAATTTTTCGGGTCAGTTTCGGGTCGGGTCGGTTCGGATCTTAGTTTTGAAAACCTGTTAAAAAATATGTAAATTTCGGGTATTAAAGGTTCCAGGTTCGGTTCCAAATTTTTGGTTATTTTCGGCTCGGTTCTATTATCTGGGATCGATCGATCTATGATAGATCGATCGGTGAAGATCGACTGAACTGGACAAGGTCGATCAGTTTCTGCTCCGTGCTTTTTTAAGTTTTTGTTTAATCATCGAGATCGACCGTTGGGATCGACCGACTCTTTCTGGAATCGATCGATCCCGATCCCACGCGTGTTGTTTTTTTATGAAGACATGAAGTCTCACGCGTGTTTTTTTTTTTGCAGGTTAAACTAATACCCGACGGGTAGCGGATCTTATCCGGATCCGAACTTGTACCCATAGGTCTACAAAAAAAATATCCAATAGGTTAATTTTAATATACCCGGACCTGTACTCAAACCTGCGATTTCGGTTCGGTTCCGGGCTGAGTCCTCGGGTCCAGGTTAAAATCGCCAGGCCTACTCTAAATTAAGGGGATGATTGGCAAGTGCTTTAAAAGTGTTGTAAAGTCTTTCTACAGTCCAAAATATTTTCCAATCATGTTTTGTAAAGAATTTTTAAAGCTATAGATTTTTTTTTTTTGCTCTAGAAAGCAATACCTAGAGCACTTATTTTTGCTTTAGAAAATTTGTATGTAAAGTTTTAATTTTACAGTCATAATCTTAAAGCAAAATTATTCACAACCACAATAAAAAAAAAATCTACAACTTTAATTCTACAGCAAATAATATAAAGCTGCAGCTCTTTCTAATAAACCTATAAAGATTTACCGGTAGCCCATAGTAATGGTAATTATGATTATTGAGGGTTTAATTCATTAAAAAAAGTTAGTTTGGAGGGTTTTTTGTTACATATTTAGTTTATGAGTTTTTAAACAAAACAAACTTAGTTAAGAGGTATTAATGTTAAAATTTCAAAGCCAAAAGGGTATGTGAATGTTAAAACCTTTGTAGCAGCAGATGTTGAAACTTCAAGCAGACAACTTCTATCTTCCAATGTCTTCTGCAATTTACAGATCTCCATTTCCATGTTTTTAGCTTTTGTCTCTGCTTCCCGGAGAAAACAAAAAAAAAAACAAACAATTTCTCCTCTGATACAGACAAATAAACCCAAATTGACCCCAGGAAGACACACAGACCAAAGGAAGAATCAATCAGAGAATAAACAAAGGGAGTTACTTTTCTAGAAAGGCTTTCTTTAACAAAGAGTTGTTCTTGAGAAACTAAACGGCCTTTCACTTGATTTAACTCAGCCGCCATAGACACCACGTTACTCCGGAAACTCTCTTTCTTCCCATCTAAATCTTTCAGAAGCGGATCCACCGTGGATTTGATGGAATCAGACAGCAGGGTTTTGTCGGATCTCTCATAAAAATCAGTGAATCTGTTTAAAAATCAATGCATGTGAACAAAAAGAAGAATAATTAACATACAACAAAACAAAACAAAAAACATCAAAGAGGAGTTAAAAAAGATTGCGAACAAATCTAGAATGAAGAAAAAGAAAAAGGAAATCTATATTCAATGCATGTGAACAAATCTAGAATAATTAACAAATCTATACTCAGAAACTCTGTAATGAAGAAAAAGAAGAAGGAATAAAACTATATTCAATGCATGTGAACAAATCTAGAATAATTAACAAATCTATACTCAGAAACTCTGTAATGAAGAAAAAGAAGAAGGAATAAAACTATATTCAATGCATGTGAACAAATCTAGATTAATTAACATACAACAAAACAAAGAGTGGATCATTAAAGTACGAAAACTTATTAATGAAATCAAATTTTAAATATGTTTCTTCAGACAGTGAGAAGCAAACAAAACATCAAAGAGGAGTTAAAAAGATTGCGACTTTACGAATTCTTGTGGGTACTAAGAGATGGAGGAAAAGAGTTCAGCAAGAGAGTTTGTTTTGTCGGGAAAAATCGTTGGAGAAAGTCAAAGCTTCATGTTCATTTTCTTCCGTGAGAGAGGAGAGAGAAAGGAAAACCGTAAAACGCAGTCAATGACTTTCAAATAAATGAATTGGGCTTTCTTTAAAGTAAAAATGGACACTTTACTCGATATCTGAACTCATACTCGGATTCAACCCAAAATATCCGAACTGAAATCTAAACCGAAATAGTAATATACCCGAATAGATATTGAGTTAAGAGAGTTAGAATATCCAAACCCAAACGAGTAATACCCGAATCTGAATAGATATCAAAAAATAACCGGACGTATATATATATATATATTTTTTTATTCTTATTTTATTTTATTCAAAATGTTTATATTAGTGTTATATATAGCTTAAGATCAGATAATATACATATAACTTAAAAAATAATTTGTTATTTATTTAAATGCATGTTAAACTTTTTATCTCATGTGTTTAACAATAGTTGCATCGAAAATTTAAAAATAACAACCATATTAATGATTTCTTTTTTAATAATTTATTTTTAATAATTTATTTTTAAATTTAGTAGTCGTTAACTTATTAAACATTTAAAAACAGTTAAGTTAATAATAAAATTTTAAGTACATAAAACTTAAGTAATGAAGAATTTGAATAACTGAACCCCACCTTAAAATATCTGAACTGACCCGATATGTCAAAATACCCAAACGGATGCTAGACTCCAACACCAAAGTAACTGAACCCAAACCTAAAATATCTGAAATAATCGAACCCAAACTTAAAATATCCGAACCCAACCTGATATGTCAAAATATCCGAACGGGTGCTAGACTCAAATACCGAAATACCCGAAAACTCAAAATACCTGATATGAACCCGAACGGGTACCCGAACTGAAAACATTAATTATTATTATTATTATTATTATTATTATTATTATTATTATTATTATTATTATTATTATTATTATTATTATTATTATTATTATTCCTTATACATTAATTTAGAAACATTATAACATGTTTTAGTAGCCACGTGTCATCACCACAATTCTTAGAATCCTTAGAAAAATAGTTGGTCCATCTAAACATATCTTATAGTCTTTATTAAATTAACTATCAAATTATTTAGTAGTATGTAAAAGAATATTCTATATTTTTTCCTTAAATAAAAGTTATGGAATTACCTTGTTTAACATATATATCATAGTAAATGATTTTGAATAATAAATATTTGATAACAATTTTTGTATCCTCCATCATTTTTATTTAAATTTATATTCTTAAAAAAATTAAACAGTCACATTAATCATATAATTAAAAACTTTTAGATTTTTATATGCTATATTTTGACTTTTTAAACGACTATAAATTACTAAGATTATTAAAATCCTACAATGAAAACTTTGTGATCAATGGTTTAATATTTTTGTTATAATAAAATTCAACCACTTATAAAATAATATAAATATAAAGTCTCATTTAATATATAATCAGATAAAATATATGCATATATATATATATAATAAATATATATAAAAAAATACATAAAAATGTAAATTTCAAAATTTTCATTGAGTAGGAAGCATCAATTATTAAATATTGACATTAGTAAAAATAAAAACTTTCCAGAAAATATAAAAAAAAATGTTAGTAAAATCATATAAGTACAAAACCTCAATATTAAATATTCCTATTAAAATATACTATATATCTATGTCAATATTATTTAATTTTTTATATTCTGTTTTGTGTTTTTACCAACAAAATTGTAAATAAAAACTTATTTTTCTTTATGTGCTTACTCCAATTTAATTAATACATAATAATTACTTAATTCTCAATTATTTATTATATTTATTATTGCATAATACGTAAATGAATAAAAAAAATTATATGCATAAATAATTGGGGGAATTGCCAAAACTAACCCAATTCATTTTAACCCTAAAGATGTACCCCATATTCAATCAATTGCAAAGCCAACCTAAATAGGTGTTAAAACTAATATTTAACCCTTATGAACAAACAAAAAACGTGGAATATATTTTATGATTTTGTCATTCGTAGGTCTACACTTTAAGAAAGAAGTTTACAACTAGGTAGACTTACATTAACGTCTACTGTGTAGACTAGTGTAGACTTTTTATTTAGTCTACATCTAAATTTAATCAAATAATTTAATTTTAAAAATGTAGAAAAAATGTTTTTGGTAATTTTTTTAATAAATCATCAATTTAAAGGTTAGTATGAGGTATATAAATTAAATTTTCTTATAATTGAACAATTTAAAAGAATTTATATTGATTTGGGAACTATGTGGTAGACAATGTTAATGGTTTAGCAACCAAATGTTCTAACATGTTATGTCTTTTAGAGTTAGATTCTTAGGGTTAGATTCTAGATTTTGTTTTAATGATTCAAAATATCATATTTAATGTTGAGTAGTTTATATTTTGTATATATGATATTTGGTACAATGACTAAGATTTTTTTTATAATTAATCAAACGTTTAGGGTTTGAGATTTGGGGTTTAGGGTTTGAGATTTCTGGTTTAGGGTATAGTAGACTTACAGTTAAGTCTACTTATATGTAGACATCTATTTCAGTCTACGTTAATTTGTGTTTAGCAAAATAAATTATTTTAAAATTAAAATTAACTAAGCGGGAAGTGAAAATGAATTTTGGAGCCTATTTTCCATATTGGCGCCAATATTTAGGGTATAGTAGATTTACAGTAAAGTCTACTTATATGTAGACGTCTATTTCAGTCTACATTAATTTGTGTTTACCAAAATAAATTATTTTAAAATTAAAATTAACTAAGCGGGAAGTGAAAATGAATTTTGGAGCCTATTTTTCCATATTGGCGCCAATATTTAGGGTATAGTAGACTTACAGTAAAGTCTACTTATATGTAGACGTCTATTTCAGTCTACATTAACCAATTTAACCTAACCGAAAAAATTACACATCATATAAATATTTTTTAGGGTTTTCTGGTAAAAAGAATCCTTATCACGCTGTTTAGATCTGAGGCGATTTAGGGGGCGATTTCCGGCGAACCCTCTTCGACTCCGTTTTCACACCCAGTCACCTTCCTCTCGGAATCACCATTCACCACCACAACTATCACCACTATCCTCTCCCATCCTTCAGCCATCTCCACCTTGTCTCCTCCTCATCTCCTCTTCGTCACCACCATTACTCTCCGCCTCGTCTCCTCCTCATCTCCACCATTACTTTCCGCCTTGTCTCCTCCTCATCTCCTCCTCGTCATCACCATTACTCTCCTCCCTGTCTCTCTCTCTCTATATGTGTTTATAAAAAGTCTCTGCATCTCTTATTGTTTTGATTAAAGTGTTCAATTTTCGTTTTAGGGTTTGTATATGTTCAATTTATTTGCTGTAAATTGAAATGCATATGTCGTTGACGAAAATTAATGAAGTGTTATGAGTTAATACATGTTTGTAGTGTACAAGCATGTGTTGTGTTTTATTGATTTCTCTGGCTCTTTTTGTTGCAGGTTGCTCCCAGAATTTTACTGCAGACTACGATTTGTAGACTTTTACTGCAGACTACGGATTTGTAGACTGTCTTATAGGTCTACATTAATTTAGACTGAATATGCAGTCTACATAGAAAAATCTATTAAAAATTGGATTTGTGTATTGTTTATTTTAGGTTGCAGATTCTGTTTAGAGAAACATTGATTGTTCATTATATTTTCGGATGCATTGTCTTAGATTATGTATAGAGAAACATTGATTTTTTATTATATAGTTGGATGCATTGGGTTAGCTTAAGTTTGTTTTACTCCTTATTCTGGTCGTAGGTTCTATCTTTTTTCGTACTTCTGGTTCACAAGACTTAGTTTTTAGATGTTTTGATAGCTTCCCATTAGACACCTTATAGACTTGTGCTACTCTGTTTAGGTTTGTTTGGTTTCTGCAACTCTTCCTCACAATCTTTAGTCTTCGACAAGCAGTTCCTCGTCTGTCAAGTCTAGCTGAAGGTAATAGCAGGAGTCAAGTAAATCTTTAGGCTCGTACTCTGTTTCTTTTTTGTTTAGAGACACCATTACAACACAAAGTATTCACATGCCAGGTATAAAAGATCTCTAAATTTTGTCTCTTTTTGTTGTGGGTTAAAGATTGTTGATGTCTAATGTTAGGGTCCATATGGAATCTTGAAGAGTTGTTTGGTTCATTGATGATGATAAAAGTTTTAGCTTAGAACAACTTTAAAGTTTGTTTCTTACATTGTTTTTAATGGGTTTCAGGAAAGGCTACAGCTTCAGCTGATTGCTCTATTCTAGCCACCGATGTAGAGACTGATGATAGTGTTGCACATCTTGAGAATCCGCACGAGTAATTCAATTCCCCTTTTAAAAAAATTTGACACACTTTCTGTTTTTTTTTCTAGGATAAAGCATTTAACATCACTTCTTGGATGCAGGTAAAGGATTCTTTAAAGAGCAAAAGTATCTCAGATCCATCCTCACAGAGTCGCCACCACCACCGTCAGTCTCGTCATAATCACCACTGGTCACCTCTTTGTCTCCTCACTCTCTGAAGTTGAATCATTTATAAGAGTGGTTAGGATGTGTTTTTGGATTACTAAAAAGATTTGAACTTTAATTGAGAAAATCTATGTGAGTTTCATGCTTTACTCATAGCTTCTAATCTTAATTAATGTCACTGAAATCAGATGTGTAGTGCCCATTAATCACTGTCAAGTCATGTGTACCATACTCTTAGTTTAGTTATGGTCGTTTTTTCCCATATTATTCTGATTTGTTTTGTTGAATCTGACTTCTTTTGTTTTGTTTTCTGTAGATTAACCTCCATTTTTCGTTGATGGGACATGAAGAGTGGAAGAAGACCTTGAGTTGTTGAAGAAGTTTACGGTGGAAGAAGATGATGAAGCTGCTGGAGTCTTCAATTTTTTTAGGTTTAGAATTTTTTAAAGATTTGGTTTGGTGTAAACCAAGTTGGAGAAATTGTGGTGGTTTGACTTTAGTTATAATTATTGGTTTAGTTTTGTAAACTAATTTAATTTATAAATAAAATTTATTAGTCTTCTTTCTTGTAGACTTACAAAGACTTACGAAGAAGTCTACTTGACAGAGAAAAATATAACATAAGTTTATCACATTAGACAACATCCAAAGCAACAATATAGTTTATAAGTTCAACACAGACTAAAGACCTACAAATCTAATAGAAGACAACTCAAAGCAATGAAACGCTAATACATAATAGATTATCCATAGCAATAAGACAACTCATAAGTTTGACACATAACACTAACACATCTAGAGTTTTTCACCACCCATTCTCTATATACAACGAGTAATTGAGCCATCTCCTGCAAAAAAAATACGGTTTACATAATTAACAAACAAAAATTTCATGTTTGATAAAATTATAAAATAGACTTACAAGTACATCTACAATTATTAGCAAACAATATAGTTAAACCAAAAATTATATCATAGACTTACAAGTACGTCTACAAAATTTAAGATAACAACATAGACAAACAAAAAATTTGATAACTTCCTAATTATAACAAATTATCTTCTGAAAATCATTCAAGACCCTTATGATTAACTAACACACACTTTCATAAAAAAAAATTTTGAAAAAACTTAATGAATAATACACAAATCCACTTTTGATAGATTTTTCTAGGTAGACTACATATTTAGTCTACAGAAGGGTAGACGTTTTATTCAGTTTACATTTTGTAGACTGCAAATTAGGTCTACGTTTAGGTTGGTTTTTGAAATTGCCAAATTCATGGGTTACTTTCTGTATTTGAAAAAAAGATGTGATTTTATACGAGTAGACTTACTTTTTAGTCTGCATTTTTAAAAATGTTAGTTTTGCAATTGACCAGAATTCGTTCAGAGTTTGACTTTTAGAAGTAGACTTACTATGCAGTTTACAATTTAAAATTTGTTTGAAAGAGGTTAGTTTTGCAATTGACCAAAGTTGACTTTCTACTAGTAGACAAAACTAAATGTCTACGTAACTGTAGACTGCAGTAAAAGTCTACACTATAACCCGACAGGTTAGTTTTGCAATTGACCAACATAAAATAGTAGACTTCATATGCAGTTTACTTTTTTTCCTAAGATTTGTAGACTACATATGAAGTCTACACGTAAAGTAAGTTTTAGTCAGCTTCTAAATATTTTAGTCAAATACAAAAGAAACTTATTCAACGAAGTCAAAGTTTTGGTCAAATGCAAAACTGACCTTCCGTAGACTTCCCTAGCAGTCTACAAAGTGTAGACTTCCAAGAAAGTCTACTATGGTAAGTCAAAATTTTGGTCAAATGCAAATCTAACCTCTTTTATGTAGATTTCTTAGTAAGTCTACCAATTTTTTTGTTTTTGGTTTCAAAGGTAAAGACGTTGACGTACTTGTAGGTCTACATTACAAAAAAGATTATTTTGGTCAATTGCAAAAGTAACCTGTGCGTTGACAAGTAGATTGCATCGTAAGTCTACACGTAAGTGTAGACATATAATACAGTCTACTTTCGCGATATAGATCAGAGATATGACGAAAATCATGTAAATAGTTACCTTGACACCGGTTTAAAGCTTGTTTCTAAGCTTTTCCACCGTCCAGAATCCAAATATGAGCAAATGAAGCAACCTTTACGATTCACTTGTGAATAAAATCAAAACTATGAAGTTTGTGTTTATGAAAATGAGAGTTATGAAGATTGTTTAGATGAAAATAGAGAGGAAATAAGAGGAAATGAAGTACTGTTTGTTTAGAAAGTGAAATAAGTGGTTGAAAATTCATAAACACAAGCTTAAAGAGCTCATCAACGATGTTTTTTTGGTGGTTGCAAATATTGATGACAATGGCATTGTGGTAAATAAGGAGAAATATTTAGGGTGTAAAAGGTTTATAATAAATTTCGAAAATAATATCATATTTAATAATAATGGCAATTTGGTAAATAGTTAGAAACATGAGGAGAGTTTAGATTTTTTAAGAGTAAATAGTAATGACAAAAAAAAAAGAGGTTGGTTTTGTGTTTGACTTGAATATTTGGGTTGGTTTTGCAAAACCCCTAAATAATTTGTATACATAATTAATGTTCTTTTTGTATTAAAACATAATAATATATTCATTCTGCCCAAGCGCGAATCTCAAATGTTATTTGATCATACCGTTGATATCACAAATAGGTTTAAAAAAAAGTTATCAATATGGTGCTAAATTCAACAACTTTAGATTAACGATCCATAAATATATGTTTGAGAAGTTATGAAACAATGGTTCAATAATCAAAATTAGTATTTAAATATATTTATTTGTAAATAAATTTCATCCCGCGTATTAGCGCGGGTAGTCACCTAATTATTTTTATTTCTAAAACTTTTTGATTATTATTTTCCACTAATTACGGGTTAAGAGTTTATTATTTTATGAAATAAAAGAGACTTTGAACTTCACTTGTTAAATAATTTCCTTCTGAATTCCTCGATATTTTCAAACCCATTTTTTTTGTTAAATATGTAATATATACCCCAGAAAAGAAGAATCAAATATTTTTGGTGGGCGAATTGAATATATCCAAAATTATTGTTTGGCCTAGTACTATTACATTTTTTTTATCAAGCAGTACGAAAATATATATATTTTGGATTGGTAAGGGATATGTCTTGATATAAAATTGGATTATTCTAAGTTGAATAAAACGTCAATTTATTAAAAACTTAATTGTTTTTGCAAACAATAACATACAAAACATAACTATTCATAAACACTTCGCATTCTTTGATTTATAGCTGGAAATGAGTGTAATGAGGCAAATGGGTATTATCTTCTTCTTCTTTTTTACAACGCAAATTGGTACTATCTACACGATAGAAAAAAAAAAAAGAATTCCACAAAATGCATTAATTAGTTGGAGCAATCAAAGAAAAGTATGCTTTTGACATAGTCCTTTTATACATGTTTTATTCCAAACAATGATGATTAATGAATAATGTGGTTTTTGTTTATGTTTGTTGGTTACAAACTAATAAATATTATTTACTGCTAAGTGCTCATGAAAATGTTTCATTATCTCACTGGAAGAAACACAGCGACAGAAAATAAATTGAGAAGATAGTACCCAGATTTTGTTTATTCAATCTTATAAGAGGAAAAGGTTTGGTATATATTAATCAGTTTATTAGTTAGATCATGCAGAGGTGGCGGTTTTTTTTTTTTTGGACAACGAGTGACTGATCTATTATTCAAGCTTGAGGTAGTTTTGGAAGCCAGACTGGAATAAAACAACCAACATACAATAGTTCTCGATAAAAGGATCGAGCAAATCTAGCTAAAGAGTTAGCTACACCATTATGCGTTCTAGGAACATAGAAGATCTTAAAATCTGGAAAACAAATCCGCAGCGTCATGATCATTTCTAACTCTGTTGAGAAACTTGGCGAACCCTGAGGATCTCTAAGCATCGCGATTAACTCCTTGCAATCCGTCCCAAAGCTCTGACATGGCGAATGTTGAAGCATAGTCTCCATTTTCCACCGCAGTGCTTCCAGCTCAGAGTGCAAAGCAGACTCCACTCTAGTTAAATTACGCATACCCATTAGCTGGCTATTTCCCATACTGTCATTCCAAACCCAGCCGCATCCACTGAATTGAGCTGTATGTGTCCAAGAACCGTCAATCATACAGATGTCTCCCAGACTTATGGTCTGGTTGTCGATATTTGTGTTCCCTTGATCTGATAATACAAACTGCTCATTTGCTTGGAACCAGGCTAGGCACTCACTCTTAGCATACCGGGCTAACTTCAGCGGGTCTCTATCGATACCTCTAAACATCTTATCATTTCGAACCTTCCAGATATACCAGATTAGCCAGGGATAAGGATCCTTGTCCATTTCGGCTCCATTATAGCATTTTTCCTCTAGAAAAGGTAATCCATATTTGCATATGTGCTTTGTACTAGGAACATGGTAGGGCTGGAGGGTGTAGAAGATAAGACCCAAACTTGCATTGCAGGCGGGCACTGAAAGATTGCATGTGCAACCGTTTCTTCTGCCTCCCCACATCGTAAACAGTGGTTATCACATCTCATATGACGATAGTTCAAAGTACTTGTAACAGCCACATGACCTGTTATTAATTGCCACATAAGATGACATATCTTCTGGGGTGCCTTAACCTTCCAAGCATGTGCTTGGAGTTTTGTAATGCTAGATTCACAAACTACAGCTTCTTCCTCATTCTTTAGTATATTTCGTGCAACCCAATATCCAGATTTGACTGTATACTGTCCATTTCTTATATAACTCCAGCAATACTTGTCCCTGCGATGTGTTGCACTAATCGCCATGCTCTTAATAAGTGGTATATCAGCCGCATCTATGTAGTTCTCTAGCCGGTTCGGATCCCAAGCCTTCGTTTCTTGGTTAATGAGGTCGCTCACTCGCATATTCGGATATAATACTGGTCCAAATGGAATCGCTGACCGCGCTGGAATGGTAGGGATCCATGGATCCTCCCATACTCTTACCTCATATCCTGAGTGTATTTTCTGTCTAATCCCCAACATTAATAATTCTCAAGCCGCTGACATACTTGTCCACACATACGATGGGCTACTGACAGTGAGCTGTCGCAATGGCGAGCTTGATCGATAATACCGGCCTCTCAAAACTCGAGCTACCAGTGAGTCTGGGAATTGAGCTAACCTCCATAACTGCTTCGCTAACAGCGCCAGGTTAAATTCATGGATCATTCTAAACCCAATCCCACCTTTCTCTTAGATAAGCATAACTTATCCCATGTTGACCAGTGAATACCTCTCTTTGGGGGATTCGAACTCCACCAGAACTGTGCAATGGCACTTACTAAAGCATCACAAATCTCCAATGGAAGAAGGAAATAGGACATCACGTAAGTCGGGAGCGCTAACATGATCGACTTAATCATAACTTCTTTACCACCTTTTGATAACCATCAACCCGTCCATCCATTCACTCTATTCCGTAGCTTATCCTTTAAGAATGCAAAAAGTTTGCATTTAGATCTACTGATATCCTCTGGGATTCCTAAGTATGTCCCCATCCCTCCTTCATTCTGAATCCTAAGTGTGTTCTTAATCTCTTGCCTAGCATCATGTCCTATTCTCTTACCAAAGAGTAGAGATGATTTATCAAAATTGATGCAGTGTACTGAAGCTTGTCCATATTTTCTGACCACTCTCATTACTTCTTCACATTCACATTTAAGGGACAATGTCGACACAAGAGACAAGGATAGAAGAAACGTGGAAAGGGAAGAGTACTCTTAGGTCCGGAAATTAATACGTTCGGTTATTGATTTGGTGTTTATGAACCTCTCTAGCTCCAGAAGTCCAATGTCCAGACAAAAAGACAGCAACATGAGCCGTTTTTCTTCTTTCGCTCGAACAAAAACGTAAGAATATATTATTGGTTAAACTCCAAAAGCTTCCAAAATTAATGAAAAGCAGTTATTTTCTAACTTTTCATGTGAATAAAGTTAGATATGAAGGGTAACCCAAATGACTTTGGTGATGTTTGTATACGGCCCCATATCAACTCAAGTAAGCCATTCATGATTCACCTAGCTGTATTTCTTTATTCACATTTAATCTTCGAGCTGTATCAGTAACAAACATGTATATATTAATAATCTAGTGTTTTTTTTGTTTCAGAGTTAGGAGAAAGCAGTTGATGTTTTTGGTACATAATATGATATTGATATTTCACTTTATTCAATGTTTCTTAAGGAGTCCTTTTATTTTTGAAAAAAGGAGTCCTTATATTAATGCCCTTTTTCGCTCTGATTTATGCCAAATCACTGTAAAAAATTAGTCGTCTGATTTTAGTCCGTCTAGTCGTTTAGACGGCCGCCAATTTATTTATTTTTTATTTTTTTATTGTATATATATATATTTATAATAATATTTATTCTATTTATTTGATCTAAAGTTTAAAATGTAACTTATAATCATAATTTTGATGAAATTATATTATATTAAGTTTACCTATTCTATTTTTATGTGTTTATAAGGTTCTAAATATGAAAATATAGTAATGTTATATACAGTTAAAGATTAACATGTTTTATAACATATCAAATAATCTAAAAATATATGGGGTTACCGTTGCTAACAAAAAGTATGATTGTGGTGGACTTTCTACCTCTGGTTGAGAAGATCAAGAAAAGAATTGGAACTTGGACATGACGCTTTCTGTCCTATGCAAGTTGACTTCAACTGATAAACTCTGTTATTATGAGTCTCACTAATTTCTGGATGGCTGCATTCCGATTACCAAGTGGGTGTATTCATGAAATAGAAAGACTTTGCTCAGCTTTCTTGTGGTCTGGTGTTGAGTTGAATAGTAGGAAGGAAAAAGTCACCTGGAAGTAAGTATGTAGAACAAAGCAAGAAGGGAGCTTGGGTATCAGATCATTAAAGGAGATGAATGTGGTTAGTATTCTGAAGCTTTTATGGAGAATCCTCTCTTCAAATTCACTTTAGGTCAGATGGATAACGATATATCTCATTCGCAAGGGTTCGATATGGTCCATCAAAGAAAATTCGCAACTGGGGTCTTGGATTTGGAGAAAAATTCTGAAATATCGAGAGAAAGCAAAGATGTTTTATAAGTGGCAAAAAATCATTCTTTTAGCATTATAAATGGTCTCCACTTGGTCGGTTAATAGAGTTGCTGGGAAATGGTGGGTATATAGAGATGGGTATAGCAGCTAATGCTAAGGTTGAGGATTGTAGAAGCCACAAAAGAAGGAACCATCGAAATCAGATTCTGAATAGAGTTGAGTTGGAGATTGAGAATTTTAAAGAAAGGGGGAGGTTTGAGGAGGAAGATATCTCGTTATGGTGGAATGGGAATGATAAGTACAGGGAGAGATTCTCAACAAATGAAACTTGGCGAGTTATAAGAGAGAAATATCAAGTGCATAATTGGCATAAGGCGGTCTGGTTCAAAAATGCCACGCCTAAGTTTTCTTTCATAGTCTGGATTGCTATGCGTGACAACAAGGAGTATAATGGCGCAATGGGGTATGAATATTAACACCTCTTGCAAGTTTTTCACGAACTTATGGATCTATTGCCCATCTCTCTTTGAGTATCCATATTCTGAGCAAGTTTGGGAAGCTCTGGTGAAGGGGGTTCTCAAAGATCAATATACAACAAGCAGGCATTAAAAGGATCATCACTGATGAAAATCAAAATAAGCTTCTTCTGTTCACAACCAGATATTTGTTCCAAAGCAACTGTACACAGTATTTGGCAAGAAAGAAATACAAGAAGGCATGAAGAAGCAACTTCATTACCAGCTCTTTTTGAGAAGTTGATTGATAAGATTATGAGAAAAAAATTCTCTATAGTCAAGAGAAAAGATAGGAAGCTAGAAGAAGGGTTGTGGTTCTGGTTTTCAACAAAACAAAGCTAATATGGAGATGTGTTTTGGTTGAAAATAGAATTTTATTTGGATTTTTTTAAAAAAAATTGTATAGAAATTATAAGGAAGGACACACATAGTTGTAATTAGGTCTTTTTCTTCTGAATTAAATTTAATATTCAATTCAAAAAATAATAATCTAAAATATTATTTTTATAATTTATGCTTGATTTCTGATTTTCTCTCTATGCACTAAGAGTTTGACTGGTTACAATGCAACGATTGCGGTTGTATTTGTGGGTGTTTGCGGATGCGGGAGATTGCGGTTTTAAACGTTAGTAAGAGACTTATACGACTGGTTCAACGGTTAAAAATTGTTGCGTTTACGGAATACTTATGACTGGTTTATCATCAAATACAACAGTGGTTAAGTAATAAATTAACAATATTTATATTTTATATAATTATCAAAATATTAAAATCATATTTTTATGATAAATATAAAAAATTTATTGAGAATGTACTATTAAATTTTTAAAAAATTAAAGAAAATATTTTTTGGAAATTTATAATATAAATATTTCAGTATTTCAATTATTTTAGTTTAAAATTTTAATTGAATATTATTATTTTTTATTTATTTAGTTTTCTGAGAAAAAAAAATTATCCTCCCGCAAACACTAGCTGGAACCAGCTTTTGAATTTTAGAGATTCAGAGCAATTTGAAGCGGTTTATAACATTTTCTGTGATTGTTACAAAACGCCAACAATCGCTATCAACCGCAAAAACTACGTTTGCTGGTTATAGTGGGAGAACTAATCAGGCCCTAAGACCATCTCCAACAATAGAACCTTCATTTGAGATCTAAATCATTTTTTTAATTAAAATTAATCAAAAAACAAAATTTAGATACTTGTAAAGATTTAACTCTTCCAATGATAGAACCAAACAAGGGTTCTAAATTTCAAAAATTTGAAAATTTGTCATAAAATAATTATGGTTAAGTTAAAAGCCTATATTATGCAATTTTGTATACTAAACGGTGTCAAAGTTACACAACGGATGCAAGACGAGGATGTGGCTATGTGCTAAAGAACTACATTCCTACCAGCAGCACGCCATGACTGAAATCCAATCCAAGGTATCATGTGAATGCACATCTTCTGTCTGATTAACAGCCTTCAAGACTTCAAAGAGAACGGTAGCAGTTTGATATGCCTAAAATTAAAAAAACCTATTATAACAAGAGATAAAAGTGAAAAGCTAAGGAGATTATACCATCTTGATTGTTAGTGTTTGCTGTGTTCTTGAAGAAGGGTGTGAGAAGCTCAGAAGGAACAGGAAGAGAAGCCATCAGTACTTGAATATATTCCTCTGTCTCTCAAGCTCTTGCCATTGAGCTTCACTGAAAGCTGCACCTGCCTTTTCACTCATGCTTCTTCCCATCACACCACCAGCGAAAAGCACCAACCAATCTAGTAAGAAGACATTTGTATTATATTTAGATGCCAACATAATCTTGTAATGCATAAAGATGGAAATTTCACTAAGGTAATAGAATGTTTACTGTTTCTGGACCCTCTTTAATGATAAGATCCTCTAAATTCTTGGCTAATCTGGTTGAGAACTCCTCTTCCGTTTCACCTAGACAAACAGTTCCAAGGTTAAAATCAAAATAAAACGGATTACATTTGTTACGAAAGAAAAGAATCATTGGCACTTCTATAGAGGAACTAGATTGATCGTACCCGGACAAACTTGCTGATATTAGAGTGGAGCCGTGGTATCTGAAGGTCACAACACCAAAGTTATAACCACTTTTAAGATCTTATAAACACAGACAACACACAAAATGACAAGGAAATATCCTTTTCTCACGATTTCTTTCTGGCAATAAATTTTTTCTTCTCAAGTCTCCCAAGTGCATTATTGTAGTACCAAACCAGCTTGACCTGCATATACATAACATAAGATTTATGAGCAACTCTTATAGGTCTACTTCTTAGAAAACAGGGGATAAATGTATATGGTATGTAGTTATGGAAACCTGGTTATCATTGGCCTCGGATCCACTGTTTGTAAGAAAAGCTTTGGCCATTTTGTTAGCCGTGAACATGTTTAGAAGATCCTTAGCAAGATCCTGTTTTGCAGGGAAAAAAAACATTACAGTGATTAAATTCTCTTTGATTACCCATCAAGTATACCGCCCTGAGTCTTAACACCACACTGAAACACATTATAATGATGAAACCAAAAAGACAAAAAGTCTTTTGAGTACCAGAGAAGGCTTAGTAGTACGGTTCCAAAAGGAGTGATAAAACGGCAAGGTTTTCAACTGCTCCACGGCAGCAGAAACAAGCCGTGGCTCATTTCCTCTTGTACCCCAATCACACAATGCTTAGATTAGATCCATGCATATCTTATATAAAGGGAAAATGAGGAATAATACCCAAGGCAGTACACCATATAAAACTGACCCAACAATTGTTTGCTTCTGGGGTGATGCCCCTGTAGTAAAGATCCTCGAACCAGACATGTACTGTGAAGAAGCAGCAGCATACCTGTTCTGCAAAGTTCCGATTCCACCGATTGAAGTGGCACATGAAGCCAGCGGTCGAGAGGATGCTTCCGGCGTTGGATTTTAGGTTCAACCAGTGGCTGATTCGATATACAGCCGGCGGTTTCAAGGATTCGTCTGAATCGATTCATCGCAAGAGAGAGACAACATGATTTTTTTCCGCGAAAGAGAGAGAACACAGACCCTTTTTTTCTCCTTTTGTTTAAACCCAGTAACCAATGAGAGAAAACCACGTTTTATTTGGATATGCATCCAAAAACATCTACAATTAGATGCAACTCTATCTAATTTTCATATTTTTGATTTAATTAAAACCCAATTAATAGATGGAACCTCACTTAGAAGTGGGTTAGATATGCCTTTGGAGATGGTCTAAGTCCAACCCTAGCATCTGATTAGCGCGTTCCTAAACAAAGGGATTACTCCCAACAGAAAAGAGGTAGAATAAGGATAGAGCCCACAAACAATTTTCTCTGGCGCAAACCAAACCGTCACATGTTAGCGAGGGTCTTGTGGCGGCCTCGTGGCATCGTATATGGACCACATCGATCTCCTCTGCGCTGTACTACTTACTAAAATATTGTTTTCAAAAATTCTAGTAAAAGTACACATCTCAACTAGCCACAAATACAATGATTAGTGTTGAAGGAAGTATGGAGCTATACTACTTTTCTATTCCAAAAGTTAATACAAAATATAAAAAGTTCAAAAGAAGCATATATAGATCCCAATATATCCATCACAGCCGCACATCTCGAGAATGTAACGCCACGAAATTAATCTACACCGTATTAAAATAATAATTATTTATTCCCATTATTTCCGAAGTTAATAAAAGCTTCCTTGTCCGCAATTAGCTACATCATTCGCTACACTAACATTAGAGAGACAAGACTCGCTTCACTTCCGAATCAAGCTAGAGATTCTCCGATGCCTTCAGCGACAAGATGGTGGCCAATCCACTTAACTTCATCTGGATCTGAGCCTGGTTACAGAAGCTGGCGCTGGCTGAGCTGGAGTCGACCGGAGCTGAGTTTCTTGTCCGTAATGGTGGACGACGTTGTGTGGAAAGTAGTGATGGCGTTCGAGTCGGTGGCTTTGGTCTCGATGCTTGGTTTCTTTTTCCTCTTCTATGGCTGCACCGTCTGATTTTGAACTTCACTTAAGATATTTCTTTTTGTTTACTGCTGGAGAGTTTTGTATTTCTTTTATTTGTTATTAATTTTTGCTTATCCTTGTAATTTTATCTTCCACTGTATGCTAGTTGGTTATGCTACGGCGGAGATACTGATGCTGTGTTTCAAAGAAGCGCGTGATTCCCACTCGCGTCTTGCTTTAGTTTGTGTTTTTTTTTGTAACTGTAGTTTGTTTTAGTTTTGGTTTCTCGCAAATCGCAATGAACGTATCGTGTTATGTTTTTGGTAGTTTATATTCGAATCCTCCAAAACTAGAAAAATAAAAAGTCTATGTTCATCAGAATGATTTCATTTTCTAAGTATTTCCATAATTTTTTTTTCAAAACGAAACGGGATTGGTTTTTGACTTTGAGTTTGAGATGTGTGTTAATATTTTTTTTTTTTTTTTGACAACGAACGGCTGATCTATTACTCAAGCTTGAGGTGGTCTGGAAATCCAGACCGGAATAGAACAACCAATAAACATGAGTTCCCGATAAAAGGATCGGGCAGTTTTAGCTAGGTGATCAGACACAGCATTTGAAGATCGAGGTACATAAGAAATCCTAAAATCTGGGAAGCAAATCCTCAGCGTCGAGATCCTCTCTAGTTCCGTTGAGAAGCTCGGCCATCCATGGGGATCCTTGAGCATTGCTATCAACTCCTTGCAATCCGTCTCAAAGCTCTGGCATGGCGAATGTTGAAGCATGTTCTCCATTGCCCACCGCAGCGCTTCCAGCTCCGAATGCAACGCCGATTCCATTCTACTCACATTACACATCCCCATTAATTGACTTCCGCCCATGCTATCCTTCCAGTCCCAACCACATCCGGAAAATTGATCGACAGAGGTCCAAGAACCATCTATCATGCAGATATCACATAGGCTTATGACCTGTGTATCTGTATTGCCATCCTCCTGTGTAACCTCCATCCCCTGCTCATTAGCTTTGAACCAGGCTAGACACTCGCTCTCTGCATACCGGGCCAACTCCAACGGGTCTCTATCTATTCCTCTGAACAACTTGTCATTCCGAGCCTTCCAAATATACCAAATTAGCCAAGGATAAGGATCCTTGTCTAATTCTGGCCCACCGATGACTTTCTTCCGCCAGAATAGATAATCCATATTCGCGTAGGTGCTTTCGAGGGGAAACAAAGCCGAACTGGAAGGTATAGAGGATAAAGCCCTTACCTGTAGCGCCGGTGGGCATTGGAAAATTGCATGTGCAATTGTCTCATCCGGTTCTCCACACCGTGGGCAAAAGTTATCACATCTCATGTGCCTATGATTCAAAGCACTCGTAACAGCCACCTGTCCCGAAATAATCTGCCACATAAGATGACACATCTTCGGGGGCGCCTTAACTTTCCAAACTTGTGCTTGAAGCCTTGTATAGCTAGGTTCATCTACCAAATTCTCCTCCTCCTTCATCAGTACATTACGAGCTACCCAATAGCCAGACTTTACTGTGTATTGCCCACTCCTAGTGTAACTCCAGCAGAAAGAATCTCTCCGGTGGGTTGAACTGATTGCCATACTCCGTATGAGAGGTATATCATCAGTGCCAACATATAGTGCTAATCGATCCAGGTCCCAAGACTTTGAATCTTGATTGATAAGATCGCTCACTCTCATATTTGGATTCAGCACCGGGGCTGATGCATGCGCTGGTCGTGCTGGGATTGTGGGAATCCACGGATCCTCCCACACCTTAACTTCATACCCTGAGTGAATTTTCTGTCTAATCCCCAATAGCAATAACTCCCTTGCAGCGGAGATACTTGTCCACACATACGAAGGACTACTGACAGCTTGTTTTCGCAAAGGCGAACTTTGTCTATAATATCGTCCTCTCATAACCCGAGCAACCAGTGAATCCGGATTCTGTGCCAGCCTCCATAGCTGCTTTCCTAGTAATGCCAGGTTAAACTCATGTATCATTCTGAATCCAATTCCACCTTCCTCCTTGGGCTTGCACAACTTATCCCATGTTGTCCAGTGTAGGCCTCTCTTCGGTGGGTTTGAGCTCCACCAAAACTGTGCAATGGCACTAGCCAAGGCGTCACAAATCTCCAATGGGAGCAAGAAACAAGACATAACATATGTTGGAAGAGCTAACAAGATTGACTTGATCATCACTTCTTTTCCTCCTTTAGACAACCATCTACCCGTCCATCCATTCACTCTGTTCCGAAGTTTGTCTTTCAAGAAAGCAAACAGCTT
>CAKOAT010242155.1:6196-37934 GCA_932364175.1 Eruca vesicaria subsp. sativa | reverse complement strand
GTGCATTAAAAGCTTCAAACCTTGGTTGTACAAGGTTGTTGGGTTGTACAAGGTTGTTGGGAGTATTCATGGCAATGGCAATGTTGTAAATACTTGAAGATGATGAGGTTGAGAGAGTAAAAATGCCATTTTCGAAAAAAAATTCAAAAAACATATAAATGGCATTTTCGTAAATAAAATGAAGATGTGGGGTGAATAGAACAAAAACAAGATGAGTCAAAAGAAGATGTTAGTTTTGTGTTTGACTTGGAGTTTTGAGTCAAATTTGCAAAAAGCCCATTAATAAAAACATAAATGAAGTCAATTATTTTCTTACTCTGTGTAAACAATGCCAAAGGGACATTTTGTTTAAAAAAAGAGTAAGTATTTTCCAACTTATTATATATTTAAAGAATATTCTAATTTTTATTTTCCATAGATATATGTAGCGATTAATAATATTTATTAAACTAATATTTGTAAGTAAGTTATTATTTAGTCTTTATGAATCTACAAATGAAAAGAGTAAAATATATAGAGTTATATGATTTTAATTATATATGAATAAATATATTATGTTTCTTCTGATTCTATTACTTGATGCTTTATGTTTATGCACACAAATTTTAAAAACATTTATTTTTGTAAATTTTGCCACAAACAAAAACATTAACTATTTACCAAATCGCAACTCAATCAAGAGAAATATAAACTATGAAATAAAAAGTTACATAGCATAAAAAGTGATAAATTTTATATAGAAAATTATGAAAATTATCTTGTTCGAAACAAAGGAAATTTCTCTAAAACAACTCCTATAAAATAACTGATAAGAGTTCTTTCGATTGTATAATATATGAATAATTTCAATTCAAAATGAAATACATACACTTTTTTTTTTATACAGGAGGTTCGAAGGCGGACGTGGTGGCACCAACGCCTCGCTTAACTCAATCAACTAATCCCCTTGGTCCGGAACCAGCCGGCACCAATACCCATTATCCAAGGGACGCGATGGCACCAACTTGACGTTTAACTCAACTAGGAGAGGGCATAAGGCATTCCATGGCCACAGGGGATATTCGAACCCGGGTCTTTATTGGCGTTGAAACTGCCTCAAGACCACTAGCCCACCACCCCGTGGTTGAAATACATACACTTAAAAATTGATTATGTATATTTTTAATTAGAATTATGAAGTTTATACAAAACAAAGCATCACTTTAAACTTGTAGTCAAATTGACTTTAGTTATTATAATCAACACTATCATATAAAATCATCTTTATTCATATATTTATTGTAAATTGTATTGTATTGTACACAATTATCTTTTAAGATCCCACGGAAAATATATCTTGTCATATACATAACGTAACTGAGAGTTCGGCTACGCTTTGAGTAACTATTTGAAGTTATATAATTCTGTCTCTCCATTTGGATTTTACAAAGTGCACCAATATGATTATACCATTTTGGTAATAAACTCCATGATCTTGTCATTCCAAATACTCCTTCAGTTTCTTCTTATATTGTAGTCACCACTTTCAACTCTGGTATCTTACTTTTTCTGTGGTGTTTGAATCTTGTGTCTTCTTCTGTGCTGTTTGAAGACCTTCGTTTCATGTTTAACATCATGTTCTAGTGACATTGCCCCCTCCAAATTTGGTCAATTCTCAATAATGTATATATTAAAAAAGATTAATGTGCTCACACACAGATTTAACAGAAGAATAAATTACCAGGATTGTCTTTATACTCTGCTGCTTAAACTATTACAGACATCTCGTGTCGTAAATCCAGTCTCAGTGGGCTTCTTTGAACCACCTTCAGAGCCAGACTGATTGACCTAAGAAAAATGGTTGACCAATTGAGATGAATCAAAATTGGGTACACTACTCTCGTTTACATGAAAAGCTTTTTGTAGCCCTGTTTGTTCAACAATAGTAGGAGAAGCGTTATAGTCTCCAAATGATGTAGACGTGTAGGCCTTGGGAAACCATGATCTTGTTGTCTCGTTAACATTGTAGAACTAACTTGCAACCCGAATCTAGGGAAAAAAACTACACGTTCACATAGTAATAGAATCAGTCGAAGCCAAGCAGATGAATTAAGCTTTTGAAAAAGAAAAACAAATATAGACTAATGAACCAAACATCGAGCGAGTGACTTACGATGGCAAGGCATAAAGGTATATATATTTTTATAGCTTCAACAAAAAAGAGAACTATATATATAGTGTATGTCATTTAGCATCCAATCCATCATCACTCAAATCAGTACCTGCAAACCACAAATTAAGAATAACAAAGATAAGATTGGAAGAAAAATTTATTCATTCTAGTATAATATGTTTCAAGAGCATAAGAAGCTTGAGTAAGAAACTAACTAAAGAACTGTGCCAGCTCATAAAGGTTGACGCAAATTAGAGTAAACCCACAAATCACAAGCTCTTATTGCTAAAACCTCTAGTTTAAAAATAAAAATCCTGAGAAGCAATCATGTATTTAGTAGAAGGAAGTTCTAGAAAAATGTTCCATAGAAAGAAGATATACATCTTCAAGGTCTCAAATGCTCAAACACTTGACAAATCAAATACTTGCGTATCAAAGATGAAACATCTACTGCGGTGGATCTAAGGATACAATACAGAGAGTACTGATAAGAGATTGTACACAAGAGAAGTAATATTCCGCCCAACCTCCCACTCTTGTATTCAAATAACGAAATACAAGTCAAAGTACAAGTAACTTCTCAAGACTTCTCACAAGTCGAGAGCCGAGATCCAGACCTCTAGTCTATAGATCACTTTACAAAATACTCAAAAGCTACTTCTCTCTCTACTCTCACTTCTATTTATATCTAACAAGAACCCTCCAAGCTGTAACCAACTCGTAACGACTCTAACAACTCGTAACAACTTTAATCCACGTCANTCGAGAGCCGAGATCCAGACCTCTAGTCTATAGATCACTTTACAAAATACTCAAAAGCTACTTCTCTCTCTACTCTCACTTCTATTTATATCTAACAAGAACCCTCCAAGCTGTAACCAACTCGTAACGACTCTAACAACTCGTAACAACTTTAATCCACGTCATCCTCCTTCACTACTCCTTGAGCTGTCTTCTTCCTCTTCCGATAATAAACTCTCCAAGGCTTATCATTACCCCCCCCCCAATCAAACTGAGCTTGTCCTCAAGCTCAAAAGCCGGAAAATCTCTCTTCAAATCGCGGACACGCATCCATGATGTCTCGTGAACTGACAATCCCTTCCATTGCACCGAAACCTCCAAGTGTCCCTCATCATCATAACGGTAACTCGCCAAAGCCTCAGGCTGTAAGATAAACTCATCACTCTCCTGAAGAGTAGAAGGAAGCTCTGTAACAATGTGATTCCTCCCCAACACAGGTTTCAGTTGTGAGACGTGAAAAACAGGGTGGATTTTACAATCTTGCGGAAGCTGTAGACGATAAGCAACCGGACCAATGCGTTCTAACACCGTAAAAGGACCATAGAACTTGGCCGCCAATTTGCGACAGAAAGTCTTGGCCAACGATGTCTGTCGAAACGGTCTGAGCTTTAAGAAAACCGAAGACCCCACCTGAAATTGAAGATCATGTCTGTGTTTATCCGCACTATCTTTCATAGCAGCCTGAGCTTTGAGAAAAAATTCCTTCGCTTGTTTCAACATTGCATCACGATCCTTCAACATCCCTTCCAACTCCACATTAGTTGTAGAACCATCCTCATACTGAAGCAGAGATGGTGGTTCCCTCCCATACACCAATTTGAACGGAGATGTGTGAGTAGAAGTGTGATACGATGTGTTATACCAGTACTCACACCAAGAAAGAAACTTGACCCACTGCTTTGGGTTAGCAGAGGTAAAGCATCGCAAATAAGTCTCCAAACAGCGATTAACCACCTCCGTCTGCCCATCACTTTGAGGGTGGTAAGCTGTGTTAAACTTCAGAGATGTCCCTGCCAATCAAAAACACTCCCTCCAAAACTTGCTGAGGAACACTCTATCACGATCTGAAATAATGGAGATCGGATAGCCATGTAACCTTACAACCTCTCTTATGAACTTCTCAGCCACTGAAGTAGCCGTGTAAGGATGTTTTAAGGCGATGAAATGAGCGTACTTGCTTAAGCGATCCACAACCACCATGATCACAGAAAATCCTTCTGATTTAGGTAACCCGTCAATGAAGTCCATAGAAACCTCAGACCATATCATAGTAGGAAGTGGGATTGGTTGTAACAGACCATCAGGGTTCAGAGTAGAGTATTTGTGGGTCTGGCAGATAGTGCACTCCGACACATATCGTTGAACATCGTCTTTTATCTTAGACCAATGGAACAACCTTTGGATTCTCTTGATTGTTTTCAACACACCAGAATGCCCCACAAAAACTCCATCATGATATTCCTGGAGTATAATCGCAATATATTTTGATGTCTTAGGTAAAACCAATCGTCCTTTGTAGAAGAGACGGCCTTTGATGATAGAATAATACTTCTTCACACTCTTCCCTTTGATAATGTCTTGAATCTCTTGCTGTAAGCCGACATCAGAATCAATTTCCTCCAAAAGATCTTGCATTTGCAAGTTAGATGAAACTGTCAAAGCCATCAAGAGACCCTCATTATCAAACTGTTTATCTTGAGACAACCGTGAGAGATCATCAGCAGCCTTATTCTCTATTCGCGCCTTATAAATGATTTCAAACTCAAAGCCCAAGAGTTTAGTGAGCCACTTCTGATAATCCATGGAAATGTCTCTCTACTCCAACAGAAATTTCAAACTCTTTTGATCCGTGTAAACCAAGAAACGCCTTCCCATCAAATAGTGTTTCCAACGACGCACTGCTAACACAATTGCCATAAGTTCTCTTTCGTAGATAGGTTTCAACTGCTCTCTGTCCGTTAAAGCCTTACTGAAATAACAAATTGGTTTGCGATTCTGCATGAGAACTGCACCCAACCCAATACCTGACGCGTCAGCCTCCACCACAAACAATTCTTGAAAATTAGGTAAAGCCAGAACATGAACTGTTATCATTGCCTGGTTCAGTTGATCAAAAGCCACCTGCTCCTTGCCTGACCAATCAAAGCTGTCCTTCTTCAGTAAATCAGTTAACGGTCGTGCGACAACTCCATAACTCTTCACAAAATTCCTGTAATAGCCCGTCAATCCGAGAAACCCATGCAAACTCTTAATTGTTTTCGGAGAAGGCCACATTTGCATTGCTTTAGTCTTAGCAGGATCTGTAGCTACACCGTCTTTAGAGATAATGTGACCTAAGTGACATGAGTCTGAGCGAAAGCACACTTCTTGCGGTTGGCAAGTAACGAATGATGTTGCAAGGTTGCTAACACAGTCTTCAGATGAGCACAATGTTCTTCCACTGAATTACTGTAAACCAAGATAACATCGAAGAGTACCAATACAAATTTGCGAAGAAACGGCTTGAAAACTGCGTTCATCAATGACTGAAATGTCGCTGGTGCGTTGCTAAGGCCAAAGGGCATCACAAAA
Organism: Eruca vesicaria subsp. sativa; assembly: GCA_932364175.1. Lineage (NCBI taxonomy): Eukaryota > Viridiplantae > Streptophyta > Magnoliopsida > Brassicales > Brassicaceae > Eruca > Eruca vesicaria. The sequence goes on along the minus strand of CAKOAT010242155.1, from coordinate 32,410 downwards.
AATTCATAGTGTCCTTCGTGTGTTTGAAAAGCGGTTTTCTCAATGTCAGCTTCTCTCATTCTAATTTGGTGGTACCCTGAACGAAGATCTAATTTCGAGAAAACGAAGGCACCGTGTAACTCGTCCAACAGCTGGTCTATCACTGGAATGGGAAACTTATCCGGAATGGTTATTTTGTTCAAACCCCTGCAATCAGTACAAAACCTCCATCCTCCGTCCTTTTTCTTTACTAACAAAATAGGGCTTGCATATGGACTTTTACTTGGTTTGATCACACCAGCAGCTAACATTTGCTTCACCATATCCTCAATAACAGTCATATGAGCATGAGGGTATCGATAAGGACGAACAGCTACAGCTCTAGACCCGTCGATCAACCTTATACTGTGCTCAAAGCCTCTCTCAAGAGGGAGATCAGTAGGCTCCTGAAACACTGCTGAATACTGGTCCAACACTCTGGCAATAGGTTCCGGTAAACCAGTCAAACCCTGCACGTTTTCCGAACTGACCGCACCCAATTCTTGAAACTCAAATCCCGTTGTAATAGATTCTAAAGTCGAAGCCTTGGATTGAAGAGCTCTGTCACCGATCAAAGTTACTCTGCCTTTTGAAGTGTCAAATGATAACTCCTGATTTTCCCAGTCGACTTCACATTTTCCCAAAGTACGCAGCCACTGAATACCCAACACGACGTCTACACTTCCCAGATCCAACACGATGAAATCAGTTTTGATCACCACGGATTGCATCTGAAGTGCCACTCCCCTGCAAACACCAGAACCATTTACTGTAATACCAGTACCCACAAACACTTTGAATGAAGAACTGTTGTCTTGTTGGAGATGAGCCTTCTGCATAATTTCAGGCGACAAAAAATTGTGAGTAGCCCCACTGTCAATCAAAACTACCACTTTGGTTTTGCCAATGCGTCCCTGAATTTTTGTTGTCGTAGGAGAAGACCATCCCATGAAAGAGTATAAGGACAATTCCATCACTTCCGTAGTAGTACCCGACAACTCATCACACGAATCATGAAACTCATCTTCCACTAGCTCCACTTCACATTCTTGCGCTACAACTATCACCTGAAGATGTTTATTCTTGCAGTTGTAGTTATGTCCCCTTGTCCATTTTTCATCACACGAGAAACATATCCCATTCTTTTTCTTGTGCTCATACTCTGCATCTGAAAGTTTCACCCGGCCCTGAGACTGTTTCTGATGAACATTCTGAGATGATTGCTTAACACTCGCCTCTGTTTGTTTACTCTTGTTACTCCAAGATTGAGATGATGGATTCGCCAACGTCTTGAAATTCGAACTATGAGCCTGTTTGCTAGGCTTAGTTTCGTGAGACTTCACCGAAGAGAAAAGACGACAAAACTCGCTATCTTCCATCTTAATCACTGCCTGAATGTAGTCAGATAAAGTCCCTGGTTCTTTCATCATTATAACTTCCTTCATTTCTCTTTTTAATCCGTTGAAGAAGATGTCAATCTTGTGAGCCTCAGCCAACTTTACCTGAGAAACCAAATCTTGAAACTCCCTCACATACTCAGCTATTGTACCAGATTGTTGGATACTAAACAGACGTTTTCCTGGAGTCTTCTCAAAGGATTCGGCGAATCTTGCCAACAACCGTTGTTTGAAATCCGTCCAATCCAGAAAATACCCATACTCTATCTCGTAGTTAAACCAACACAAAGCATCTTCCTCTAAGCTCAAAGAAGCCAGCTCTAACTGATACTCAGGTGATGATTTCATAACACGAAAATACCGTTCCGCTTGAGCAATCCAACCAAAAGGATTCACACCAGAAAAGATTGGCATCTCAACCTTCTTATACAATCCTTTCCGATCCTCATGTCTATGATCTAAAGGCCGATAACCTAGCTAATATTCCTTCCGGTGGTGTTCGAAATGTCGAGGAGATACCTGATTTTGATCGCGCGGACTTGACTGATTTAGATTTGCTCCGCTCGTTTCAGGTTGCATGGAACGTGGAATCTGTTGTTGAATCGACGCAAGAACAGATTGAAGAGTCGATTCTAAGCTCGAAAACCTCGTATCCATATTTGATTCCATAGATCTGCTGTTAACCTCCGTTATCGCAACGAAACTGGTGAGGCGTTCGTCGAGATTGTCAAATCGCCGTCGTAATTCGTCAACGTTGTCGTCTAACGCTCCGATCCATTGATTCGCCTCCTCTAACGACGTCGATCTCGTCATCGTCTTCGATATCGCGTAATCCGAGCACACTCACCGCACCAATTGATAAGAGATTGTACACAAGAGAAGTAATATTCTGCCCAACCTCCCACTCTTGTATTCAAATAACGAAATACAAGCCAAAGTACAAGTAACTTCTCAAGACTTCTCACAAGTCGAGAGCCGAGATCCAGACCTCTAGTCTATAGATCACTTTACAAAATACTCAAAAGCTACTTCTCTCTCTACTCTCACTTCTATTTATATCTAACAAGAACCCTCCAAGCTGTAACCAACTCGTAACGACTCTAACAACTCGTAACAACTTTAATCCACGTCANTCGAGAGCCGAGATCCAGACCTCTAGTCTATAGATCACTTTACAAAATACTCAAAAGCTACTTCTCTCTCTACTCTCACTTCTATTTATATCTAACAAGAACCCTCCAAGCTGTAACCAACTCGTAACGACTCTAACAACTCGTAACAACTTTAATCCACGTCATCCTCCTTCACTACTCCTTGAGCTGTCTTCTTCCTATTCCGATAATAAACTCTCCAAGGCTTATCAAGTACAGTTTTGGGTTAAAAACCATTTCAAAATGCTTGTGGAGGCAAAGGATTTGAGATTCAGAAAGATCTAGTAAAAGGGTATGTATGAACAATTGATTATTATCTGTGGAATATGTTCTCTTTCAGAAGTCTAAAACCATAAATCAATAGTCACTACAACAGGAAGGTGATATCACAACTGAGAGAGACTACCTGTGAAGTTAACTTTGTATGCAACTGCTTTCTCAAAATAGGTGCCATTGAAGGTCGGACCACTGAATCAGATTCTCTGATCTTTCAAGAAGTGAAGTTGGTTCTTCTGCAAAAATCATCAAACCAGTACACAATATTCAGGAAAAAAAACAAACTCTTGTTTCTTCAGATTGATGGTTTCTTGATTTATAAATTCACCGCTTAAACTGTGAATACGTAAATCTCTACTACCAAAATGTCAAAGCTTTGAACTTTGTTTATGCTCATTCCAATCTGCATCACTAACGAAACCAAAATTTTTTACTTGAACTTTTCATTGGTATGAACTGTTTTGCAGAAAAACAAACAATATTAGTCTCAACCAACTTCTAACCATCGAAAAATGAAACTGCTCATAAAAATTAACGCAAATCTTTAAAATTCCAGAGCGTTATTAAGTCACTCCTCACAAACAGTGTATTGCAATGTCTCTCAGATGTGTGAGATAAACTTGATGATATATAAAGAATGGTGTACTATGACATGAAAAGGTGACTGGATTCTTACCTTCTCAACTATCTTTCCCATTTGAAAAGCTCTCGGAATACCATTCTCTCCGGAAGCTCGTTAAGGGTTTCACAAGGAAACTGTAGGAACTATAGAAAAGGATACATTACCACAATATGGAAGATCATCATCATGACAGTCAGTAAAGAAAAAAGGAAGAAAAAATAGATGAATGCAAAAGAATTTTAGATAGGATTTCTCTCTCCGGAGTAGAAAACCATATTTGACTAAGCATCATTTTTATAGCTTCCCTAAACATACATTCCAATCAGAAAATAAATTAGTTTCAAACTTGACAAAAAATGAATTTACCATCAACTAATAGACAGCAACGATGCACATCTTTTAGCATCATCTGGTGCTCTCCGTTGATTGGAATTCTGCTGATTGACATGCTTCCCCTGCTAGTCAAGTTGGTACACAATGAGCTAAAAATGCATCTTTCCCCAATTGAAAAAAAATCTGGCATAAATGAAGGTAATGAATAATTACAGTGTCATGTCAGCTCTGCAATTGCATATGTTTTAACATCTTCTAGTTCAAGATCAGCCTAACCGAAGACGTAAAAGAGGCAGATCAATGAAACACAAGTCAAAAACTATTTTGTCATAACTTGGTACAGTGCTTTGATAGATTAAACCTAACTATCAACTGAAACAAAAGATCAAGCGTGCTTTGATCCAATTTTGAACCTGGCTGTGTTGTTTTGTGACAAAGTATGAATGGGAGCTATGAATGAACACGAAGGCGGTGGGAAGAGAAGTCCAGCCGTTGTTACCAGTGAGGGGATCCACGGGGCGGAGGAGTATACTCTGTTGGATGCTTCGGTAATCCATTGATATCTTATTATATACTTGGTTTTCAAAGTTACTAATTAACAAGATTGCAACACGTGGCGACTATATATTTTAGATTGTGACATGTGTTAAAAATACATAAGTAATTAAAGTTATTATCCTTTTAAATTTAACACAAATTTTTCTTATATCAAATAATAAAGAAAACATAATTAAAAAATAGTAATTATCCTGTAAAATAGTAATTTAAAATTACAATTTTTTTTCCTATATCGTTTAAAACAAATCATATATACAAAAATTTATTAGTACAATATTTAACACTTATTTTACTTCTCTCAAACATTTAAAAAATGTAATTGTCCTTTTTAAAATAAAAACCTAAAAAGGAAAAAATTGATTTGATCTAATTTGCCTTAATTCAAAGCCTAATTAAAATTTCATAAAACAAAAAAATGGCAAATAAAAACGACCTTTTAAAATAAAAACCTTAAAAGAAAAAAGTTGTTGTGCTAATTTTCCTTTATTCAAAGCCTAATTAAAATTACATAAACCAAAAAATTCCCAATTAAAAATGATTTTTTTTAAAAAAGGTAATAAGTAATTAATAGTTATTATCCTTTTAAATTTATCACTGATTTTCCTTATCTCAAATAATAAAAAAAATAGTAATTATCCTTATTAAAAAAATCAAAATCCAAGAGGAACTATGATTATTCAAATATATATATATAGAACTAAGCTCTCTCATATTTTGTCACCTCTCATATTTGATCAACAGACACCAAACATAATTTATTGATTCAAGAAAAATATCAGGTAAAATTATATATCCTATTCATCACATGTTATTTTTTATCTTATTATAAACTGATGTCGACTTCATTATTGTCATGCTACCTACGTAAGTACAATAATGATTAGGCGTTCATATTCTATTGACTTCTTTTATCATAATGATTAGGCGTTTATATGCTGTTGACTTCTTTTATCACAATGATTTGGCGTTTATATGCTGTTGACTTCTTTTATCATTATTGTCATGCTACCTACATAAGTACAATAATGATTAGGCGTTTATATGCAATCTGTAGTTAGTTATGTTGTTGTACGCTTAAGTTAATATTGCTATTATGATTGCCTATGTGTGTTTGTTTGTCCTATTTATTATTTTCTAACTTAAAATTGTTATTTAATTTGTTACCAGGAATTATCAAGAAACAATGACTTCAAAAGGTTATTTAATTCTAAATCAGTTAAATAAAAAACATCCTTACCGTCGTATCTTACTGCGTCTTACTAGAAAGTGGGAAGCAAGAAATTTAAGTAAGCATAATGAGTTTATACGAATTAATTTTCTCTTACTCGATGAGAAGGTAAATATTTTTATTTTTATTTCAAAAAAAAAAATATAGTTTTATTATAAGATATATTTTGTTTATTATATAGGAAAATAATATTCAAGGTTGTGTGCATCATTCTCTTATTGAAAAGTTTGGAGATAGATTACCCGAAGGAGCCATTATTGAAATATGCAATTTTAATATACAAGATTGCAATAAAAACTACAAAGTCTCATATCATCAATTTCAATTAAGATTGACAGAGAGAACATCAGCTGCATGTGTGGTTCAACAGTTACCTCGGATACCGCCTGAAAAATTTCGATTTCGAAATTATGAAGATTTAGCTCAATTGATAGATTCAACACACGATTTATATGGTAAGATTCATATTTTTATAAGATGATTTTGATTGGGTATTTTTTTTTAATTAATTTTCCTTGAAATAATATTATAACGTGATTTTGTTACAGATGTGATTGGATATATCAAAAATATGGAGAAAACGGATGTTCCGAGTCGGACTAAACCTGTCCTCCGTAGAGTTATTTTAACTTTATTGTTAGGAAGGTATATTAAAATTCCTATTCTATTAAATAATTTAGTTTTAAATTTTTTATTTCTCTTATACATATATTCTTCTTGAATAGTGGACTTGAAATACAAGCAACACTATGGGCTGAGCAAGCAGAACTATTTGAAGATAAATATCGCGCTGTCGAAAGTAATAATATTGTTCTTATCATGAAAAATGTTTTGGTGAAGACATATGAATGTGTAATTTATTTGTCGGCATCTTCTGGCACTAAATTCTCTTTGAATTATGATTTTGATTCTGTTACTGACTTTCGAGCAAGGTACTATTTAAAATTATTATATGTTTATTTTATTAGAATTAGGCTGAATTAGTTGAAAAGAAATTTACTAACTCAGTTTATATTTTTCTATTAGTTTCAGCTTTGATGGTGGCTGTTTGGTTAATCTAGACGAAAAGGTTGAAATTCCTTCAATGAATAATGAGATTTCTGAAGTCCGACATTCTATTAATGATATTTGGGATTTCATTGCATCTGATACCCCTCAGGTAACGTAATTATATTAAATAAATATTATCTTCATCATATGAATATTCCTAATCTTTATAAACGTACGGGTCCATATAAACTGCAGAAAAAGACATTCATGTGTACGTCAGCCATTACTAATATTGTCTCACATAATGGTTGGAATTATATATCATGTTCAAGATGCTCAACAAAATTGAGAAAATCTGAATCATCACTTTATTGTCAAAAATGTGCTAAATCACAGTCTGTTGGAGTTTTGAGGTATTATGCACTAATTTATATATTTTAGATTAATAAATAAACATTATATACATATATATATATTTAAATTTTAAAATTAATCCTTAATAATTCAAATATTTTTTAGATTACTGAAATTTTAAGGAAACAAATTATATTACCTAATATAAATATTTCAGATTTGTTGAACTATATCCGAATTAGATTTATATACTTACTGAATTTACCATGTGCAGTGAAAAACTATAATAATAAATTTTATTAATATTATACATTTTATTATTTTCTTAACAATATTTAAATATTATAAATATATATATTTTAAATGTTAAAATGTTGATGAATCCTTATTTATATGATGATTAGAATAAATATTTTGAGAAATTTGCAGTCTATATTTTCAATTTTAAGTTGCAACAAATAACCTATTGATTTATTTTAAAATATGAATATATCATAATAAAATACATATAAGCTTAACATATTTTAATGTAAATTATATATAACATTATTATTAGGTATGTATAAAAACTGTCAAAATAGCAGCTCTAGAAGCAATGTGGTTATTTAATTGTCTACTACCCAAATATATAGGGAGTTACAGTTATTTACTTTAAAAACGAATTTTTATATGTGGTTGATTAAAAATAATTATATTCCATTTTTAAAAGAGTAAAATGTCAAAACAAATAGTTACACTACACATATATCAATAAATTATATTGATGTTTTAATATAATAGATGTATTTCATAAGTCATAACATATACCTAAATTCTAAAATTGATCTAAAAGAGTTTCTCATTCTTTTAATGTTTTCATAAAAAAAAATAAAAAAATAAAAAAAAATCCGTGCAACGCACGGTTCCATACCTAGTATAATAAAAAGAAACGAATTGGGGTTACACATTAAGATTGAAGGAAGTTACTGAATTAGTGGGATTGGGTGGTGATTTGAATCGATTCCATTGAAGTGGAATGTCCGGACAATTCGAGTTGTATTGGGCTGATTCCATAGATTAACAGCCCACATAAGTAGACCCGTTATTATTATATTATCACTTGAAGAGGACGTAGGGTGTGTGACGTGGCAAAAAGCAACTTTCCTATTGTTCGATTTTTTTTAAGATGATGTGGATAGCCTAGTTGATACTTATATCTTTCTTTTATTATTGTTTGATCATCCCAAAATTGTTGTCAACTTTTCGACGCCATTAAAACAGAATCTTGAATCTCATCACACGGCTTGTGAACTTTTGATATGGTATGGTTAGCTCTAGAAACAACCCCTATCGACGTCACCATTTTCCGCGTAATTACAAAATTGTACTGTTAACCTATATAGTTTCACTTTGTTTCAAATATATGATTTTATTTTTTTGATATATTGAAATATATTAAAAGTTGACTTTATCTTTTTATTTGTCAACCTTCATATTATGAATTTTATAGGCTAAATCTATTACATGTAGATTCAAAATTATACTCAGACTTCTTTCTCTCTCTGTTTGCTCTACCATCTCACTAGAAACTTCTTAAAGCTAATAATTATTTCCATTGACCAGTGTATTTATCACCGCTGGTTACCATTCTCTTTTTTGTTTGTATGTAAAATAGTTATTCGGTCTGTAGATCAATTTCTATTTCTTTGTTTTGACGAATTTACTCTTCGCGCTGGCAATTTATTTCTTTTTGCGTTTGGCAAATTTTTGAGGTGTTAATCTCAGTTGAATCGGAACTAATTATCACTCTGATATTTTTCTCTGATTTAGATTGATTATATATAAAGATCCCCCTTTCACAACTAATATTAATCCCGTTTTCTTTTGAGCTGGGTTCTCTCCTTCTTTGGTTTGCTCATATCCCTTTTCTACATGTGTAAAACTCACTCTTTTAAAACTATTTCTTAGCATATGAGGGATGTATCCCATATGAAAGGAATGATGGAGATGTTGGTTTATCATGATCGTTGTATGAGGGATTTAGTAGAGTTGGCATCTTTGTTGATTGAAGATGGTCCTGAAGATTAGGGAACTTAATGTCTTATTAGAATGAGAGATCACAGTACAGTAGAACTTCTATAAATTAATACTCGATAAATTAATATACACTAAATATCTCTATAAATTAATATAATTTTATAGTTCTAAATTGAGTTTTTGGTTCAATTAGTATATCTATAAATTAATATCTCTCTAAATTAATAAAAAAATAAAATTTTGGTGTAATCCCAACATTAGTAATTTATAGAGGCTTTACTGTATATAGTTTACAAGATAATGTCTAGGTATCAACTATTTACTAATGTATCCTTATATACAATTACTTTCTACACACCCCTTCAAGATGGAGGGAGTTGCTTCACTCCATTCTTGGAAACTAGATTGCTGAAGTGCGTGCGTGAAAGAGGCTTCGTGAGCGCGTCGGCTAACTGATCTTTCGTCGAGACATGAGCGACTCTGAGGGCACCAGACTGGACATTCTAACGAACAAAGTGGAAGTCCAAAGCCAAGTGTTTCATTCGCGAATGGAAAACTGGATTTGCGCTGATATAAGTCACGCCTACATTGTCGCAGTAGATGACTGGTGTAGTTGGCAAGGGAACTTGAAGTTCAGTCAAAAGAGAACACACCCAACATACTTCGGCCGCAGTGTCAGCAACAGAACAGTACTCCGCCTCCATTGAGGAACGTGCAACACCCATTTTCTTTTTCAAACACCAAGCTATAGGGATGCTGCCTAAGTACAATATGTATGCATTTGTGGAGACAAAATCATCAACAACACCAGCCCAGTCAGCATCAGATAACACGTGGAGATTTATCAGTGAGTTGGATGAGAGAAAGATATCATGAGACATCGTTCCAGCGAGATAGCAAAGGATCCGTTTGGCTGCTTGCAGTGAGAATCAGTCGGACAATGAATAAACTGAGATAGCCTGTTGACGCTGTATGTGATATCTGGACGTGTAAACGCAAGATATTGCAGGCTCCCAATTACCATTCTGTATTCACGGGGATCACCAAGGGTCGTACCAGATTGTAGCTGTAACTTAGGAGTTCTTGCCATCTGAGTAGTGACTGTTTTAGCGTCCAACATGTTTGTCTTGACCAAGAGATCTTGGATGTATTTCTGCTGCATAAGATGAATACCAGAAGATGCACGAGTCGCCTCCACGCCTAGGAAGTACCGCAAGTCAGTCAGGTCTTTGAGTGAAAATCGCGTGGACAAAGCATGTATGATTTCAGCAACGAGATGGTGACTACTTCCAGTGATAATAATATCATCGACATAAACCAGTATGTATACCAGATTGTCGCCATGAATGTAGATAAATACAGATGTATCCGCAAGAGAAATATGACATCCCATTTTCTTAAGAAAGTTCTTCAAATCCTGGTACCAAGCTCGTGGAGCTTGTTTAAGACCATACAATGCTTTCTTGAGACGACAGACATGATGAGGGCGATCCGGATCAACAAAATCAGGAGGTTGCGAGACATAAATTTCATCAGTGAGCGTGCGTTGGAGGAACACATTGTTGACATCTATCTGTTTTCTTTCCCAGCGGCGAGTCACTGCAATTTGCAGAACCAGACGAATAGTAATAGATTTCACCACTGGGCTAAGTGTTTCGGCATAATCAATTCCGTACTCTTGACTATCTCCTCTTGCAACCCATCGAGATTTATACCTGTCAAGTTTACCGTTAGGCAAGTATTTAAGAGTATGAATCCATTTGGTGGCAATCACATTTTGAGTTAGATTCAGGGAAGCAAATAACATGTCCCACTGCGTATCTGAGCATTAAACTCATCTCCCATAGAACAGTGCCAGTTTGGATATCGCATGGCCTGGGCCAGGGTAGTGGGTATGGTGGGTTTGATTGGGTTAGGAGTGGCTACAAGGGTAAGCTTTTTAGTAGGTTTAGTGATTTTTTTCATCGCTAGGGTTTTCATTGGGTGGATATTTGCTACTGGTTGTTGTGGTTGAGTAGATGACAGTAAGGAATGAGCTGATGATACGGGTTGGTCATCGAGTATGGTGGGCCGGGTGTTTGGCGTCGAGGTAGAAGACATGGAGGAGTTCAGAGTTTGGAGTCTCTGTTTGTACTTGCGCAAAACTAGTTACTGTCTCAGTTGAATTAATTTCTGTAACCTGAATATTAGTGTGTTCACTAGAAACAGAGTGTGCTGATGAAGGCAGCTCAGGTGATGGCAAAGGAGCTTGGCCCGGGGGTGGGTGTTGGGGTCAAAATCGATTACGACAGAATCAACGACCAAAACTTTCCGCAAAGTTAAGAATAGGTTTTAGAAATACGAAAAAGCTTCGAGAAGAAATATAAGGACTTTCCGAACAAAGGAATTCCATAAACTTAACAATCGTCATCTTGGAAATCACCGAAAAACAATCTGTGATTGTCCAAATTGGCCAAATTAGCAAAACACAGCCATAACGTCCAAACTCCCCAAAATGGTAAAACATTGCCACACTATACGATTAACTTGAAATATTTTAAAAAAATCCCGCTAAAGGCTTGTTTTCTCGGAAAATCTCGAGTAAACCGTATAAAACGGCAACAATTAAAAAAAACACGAAACATTTCCAAACTATACGATTAACTCGGGATTTTTTATAAAAACATCTTCGTATCAGGAAACGATCTCATCTAAAGTCGTTAAATGGCTAAATCGCAAACGGCTCGGAAAGTCCTAAAACGCGATAAAAGCACACTCACGACTTTAGACAAGATCCAGCCCAAAGATATGATGACGGCTTACTTATTATTCACAGGAGTGGGACAATGTCAAGTTTGAAGAAAAAATAGAAATTTTCCGAAGAAAAATGGAAAGATCGAAAAAAATGGAAGATTTTCGATAAAGCGCAAATTGGGGCGGAAAAGAAAAGACCAACCGCCTAAAGAAGGAGTATATAAGCAGAAGGTCGAGGATAAGAACAAGGGACGATTTTCAGAGTTCTCATCTCACAGAAAAACTTAGCACTTAGAGCATTTAGGCAATTTTCCGTTTTTGTTATCGAGCTGCGTCTCAACTAGGGTTTTAGTATTAGGTTGCTCGAACTAGGAAACTCGCCGTCAGCTGTTGTGGCCAAGGATTTTACCTTGTTGTACCGTTCTTACGCAAAATCAGAATAAGAAACGTCTTTGCTCTCTTTTCGATTCTCATATTATTTTACTATCTTTCTCGTATTATGATTGCTTGTGTGTGGTTAAGCAGATATCCAAGACTTCTGGGAAATTAGGGTTTTCCCTAAGTTCCTTTAATTACGGAAATCGACAGTGTAAATTTTGGTTCTCACAATTTGGCGCTAGAAAGAGGAAGGGGGGGGGGTTACGGATCTATCTAACTCTCAGACCGCATTACGCTCGATAAATTTTGATGACAGAAGAACAACCAACTTGTGAAAACGAAAACGTTGATATTCTAACTCCAGACGCGGCCACAGTTAACGCTGCGGCTAACGCTGCATCGCTGCAGGAGGTACTCTTCGCTTATCAAAAGAAGACGGACGAGCAGGATAAGCTAATCGGATCTCTCGCGAAACAGGTCAAAACCCTAACCGCGGAAACCAAAGCTATCCGCCCCCGCGGAACCAAGAGAATCCACGGAAGAAGACTCGATTTCGCAACTCCGATGGATCGTCCCAGAACCGAGCAGGGTAATCAACCGGGGCAAACCTCCGAAAAAGATAACCCTGACGCGACACAAAAAGACTCGGAAAAATCTCCTTCTCGCGAACAGGAGGCCGAGGACGACGGTGTCGAAAGGGTTAATCTGGAAACAAGCTACCAATCCGATCCGTCAGAGGAAGACGCTGACGTTCATCCAAGAAGGAGGAAAGATCGCAGTCCTCAGCTCGAATCTTCTCTCGAACACTCTCCCACCAAGGACGAGGAGGAGCTCTATTGCATGGAACACACAAAACCGGCTTAGGAACGATCTCAGGTTACTCGCAGCAAACGCCGCTGCAGTCGGAAAACTGCTGGCAACCCAACTGAGATTCGCGACCTCCGCGATTATATCACTAAAACGGCCGCAGCGGTAAAAGCAGTGAAGTCTCGAATTCACCATGCTACTAGCGTCGCACTGAGATAGATCGATTTCTGTTTGAATCTCGGAAAACGCCTTTTATGGTTCGTATCACCGAGATCAAGCTGCCAGTTCCCGGAAAGCTCAAACTGCCAACTTACGATGGGACGACCGATCCCAAAGCGCACCTGCATGCCTTCCAGATTACTATGGGTCGAGCCAAGCTCAAGGAAAGCGAGAAGAACGCAATTTATTGCCGTCTCTTCGTCAAAAACCTAGAAGGGGCATCGCTCGAGTGGTTTGCTCGACTTAAGCGGAATACGATCGAGAGTTTCCACCAGCTTGCCTCGGAGTTTCTGAAGCAGTATTTGATGTTCATAAACCGAGAAACTTCCTACGCCGACCTCTGGAGTTTATCCCAGAATGAAAACAAACCTCTATGCGACTTCATGAGTAAGTTCAAACTCATCATGGCTAGGGTTAGCGGAATAAGCGACAAAGCAGCCATTGACGCGCTAAGAAAGTCGCTCTGGTTCAAGTCGAAGTTCAGAAAATGGATAACTCTCTAGAAACCGGAAACGATCCTGGACGCGCTCCAAAAAGCTACCGATTTCATCGTCATCCAAGAGGAAACTAAGATCCTGGCGGAAGAGCATATACCGACGAAGACATCTGCAAAAGATGCCGCGCCTGAGCAAAAGCCAAAAAATAAAAACCCTCGTAACGACAAGTACGTCCATCACGAGGGACATGATCTCCAAGGGGCGCATAACTACGCCATAAACTCTGGATCAGAGCAAGGGCGGACTACGGGGAACACGTGGACCAGGAACTCCAGTTACGACGAGAACGCCTTCTGCGACTTTCACCAGACCCGCGGCCATTCAACCGTAAACTGTAAAGTTCTCGGCGCAATGTTGGCTGCAAAACTTCTCACGGGATAACTCTCCGAAGTATCCAGCGTAAAGGACCTCATCCACGATTCAGATCGCCCCCCGAAAACCGATAGGAACTCACTGGCAGAAAATTCACCTCAAGGGAACCAAACGGGCGAGAAACGCGGACGAAGACAAGATGAGAGAGGGAATGATGCTAACCACCGAAAGGGTCAATATGATCATCGGCGAATTGCAATACTACTGCGATACCATCTCGTCCATCAAGTCATACCGACGAAAAGCCGAGACGGATTCGACCTGGCCGACACCGTTGGATGATGCTACAAGTGGTATAATCGCCTTTGAGGAGGTCGAAACTTCCAGCGTCGATCACCTGCATGCTGACCCTCTCGTCATCGACCTAGTCATATGTGATTTAGAGGTTGCTCGAGTACTCGTTGATACCAGAAGCACCGTCAACGTAATCTTCCATGACACTTTGACGCGAATGGGAATCGGATTAACGGAGATCTAACCGATTCCAAAGCCGTTGACCAGTTTCTCCAGCGAAACGGCTATGACTCTAGGATCAATCCGACTCCCTGTGGCAGAAAAAGAAGTGACCAAAATCCTTGTATTATGAGATCTCTCGTATTATCAACTAATTAATAACTCGGTCGCATTATTTAGTTAACTCAGACACTTTGTATTATGAGATCTCTCGTATTATCAACTAATTAATAACTCGGTCGCATTATTTAGTTAACTCAGCCGTATACAGAAATTGAAATTTCAAAGAAAAAAACTAGAATCCATAACCCAGCTGTAATACAACCAAAAGTCTACAAAATGAAATTGCAAAGAAAATCAAAATAAAAATACATCTTTGTTGGGGTCAAAACCGGTACGACGGAATCAACGGCCGAAACTCCCCGCAGAAATATAAAAGGAATCATTTTATAAAACCCGAAGAATCGTTTTATAAAACTCGAGAATCGTTCTATAGAACTTGAGAATCGTTTTATAAAACTCGAGGATCATTTTATAAAACTCGAGAATCGTTTTATAAGACCCGAGGATCGTTTTATAAAACTCGAGGATCATTTTATAAAACTCGAGAATCGTTTTATAAAACTCGAAGAATCATTGTATAAAACTCGAGAATCGTTTTATAAAACTCGAGAATCATTTTATAAAACTCGATAATCGTTTTATAAAACTCGAAGATCGTTTTATAAAACTCGAAGAATCGTTTTATAAAACTCGAAGATCGTTTTATAAAACTCGAGAATCGTTTTATAAAACTCGAAAAATCGTTTTATAAAACTCGAAGATCGTTTTATAAAACTCGAGAATCGTTTTATAAAACTCGAAGAATCGTTTTATAAAACTCAAAGAATCGTTTTATAATACTCGAAGAATCGTTTTATAAAACTCGAAAATCGTTTTATAAAACTCAAAGAATCGTTTTATAAAACTCGAGAATCATTTTATAAAACTCGAAGATCGTTTTATAAAACTCGAAGATCGTTTTATAAAACTCGAAGATCGTTTTGTAAAACTCGAAGATCGTTTTGTAAAACTCGAAGATCGTTTTATACAACTCGAGAATCGTTTTACGAAACCGCAAAAAACCGAAACAGCCGTAAAACGCGAACTAGTCGCAACTAGTTCGCCCACCGGCGAACTAAGCCAAGCTGGCTTAGTTCGCCGATGGGCGAACTAGGAGACCCTTGACTAGTTCGCCCACCAGGACTAGTTCGCCGTTGGACGAACTAGAGACTTCCTGGACGTCCTGGGCCTCGATCTCCCGCATCCCCGATTCGAAACTTATGTCTTTCGACACGGTCGCATTCTGAACCACGGCCGAAATGTCTCCCGTTCCATCTCGATCCAACCTATCGTTCGAGTTTTACGATAAAAACCGTAAAACTTCGTTTTCTCGACAAAGAACTCGAGGAAATCGTATAAAACGGCAACGGTTAAACGAAACACCGAACATTCCCTAAACTATACGATTTATTCGAGATTTCTCGTTGAAATCGTAAAAAACGCGTTTTTAATAAAAACGTCGAGTAAATCGTAAAACCTTACGATTAGCTCGGGGAATTTACTAAAAACGGCGTCAGATCAGGAAACGATCCCGTACGAAGTCGGAAAACGGATTTATCGCAGAACGGCCCGGAAGGTCGGAAAACGCGATAAAAGCCCATCTCGCGATCTTAACGGAATCTAACCCGAAGATACGATAAAAATTTTGACGGTTTAATCGCAGGAGGAAAATAAATGTCAAGCTTGAAGATAAAAGGCAGGTTTGAAGAAAAATAGAAGATTTCCACGGAAGAAAAGGAAGGATCGAGAAAAATGGAAGATTCTCAATATAGTCAAATCTGGGCGAAATGGAAAAACTGAATGGCCAAGGCGAGGAGTATATAAGTAAGAGGTCTAGGGCAGAAGCAAGGGACACGAGTTTTCAGAGCTTTCACCACCAAACTTACTATTTAGGCAATTTTCCGTTTTCGTTATCGAGCTGCGTCTCAACTAGGGTTTTAGTCTTAGATTGCTAGAATTAGGAATTTCGCCGACTGCTCACGCAGCTAAGGCAACTCTCGTTGTAACCGTTCTTACGCGAATTCGGAATAAGAATCCTTCTTTCTCTCAATCTCGTTTTTCTTTTTATATCTTTCAATTTATTCATATTAATCGCGTTCTTGGTTACTTGTCGTTGGCTTTCGCAGAGATCCGGTTCCTCTGGAAAATTAGGGTTTTCCTAACTTTCCTTATTTTACGGAAATCGACAAGTGTGAATCTCGGTTCCCACAGTTTAGCGCTAGAAGGAGGGGGTGGGGGTCGGATTACTCTTACTCATAGCCGCAAAACGCTTGACCAAAACGATGTCTGGATGTATGAAAGACAAAGTCGCAACTCGCAAAAAGACGCTGGTAAAACAACTCCAGCAGCGACTGCTCTTACAGCCAACGCTCACGCAAACACTGTAGTACTCAACAAAATCGAAAACCTAATCGCGACTCTTCGCCACGAGAAGAGCAACAAAACAAGCTCACGATTTCTATCTCAGATCACTAAGGGCAACGATAAAATTTATCAAACCCCGTAGTGTTTTTCTTATTTCCGAGTTGGACAAATCTCATGGGTTGAGCAAAAGACGTTTTTCGAGAACCTTTCGGAAAAATAAAACTTGCTCTCCCAGAAACCGCGGAACAAACCGTAACTTACTCGCAAAATAAATCATAGGATACTCGCAGAAAACCCTAGGATGTTCGCGGAAAAATCCTTAGGTAACTTGCGGAAAAACCGTAGGTTATTCGCGGCAAAACCCTAGGTTGTTCGCGAAAAACCCTAGGTTACTCGCGGAGAAAGCCCTAGGTTACTCGCGGAGAAAGCCCTAGGTTACTCGCGGAAAAACCCTAGATTATTCGTGACAAAACCCTAGGTTACTCGCGGAAGAACCGTAGGCTACTCGCAGAATCGGGAAATACTATCCAGCCGAAAGACAGTGAGTTGGCCAAGCAACCTAGCTTGCCATCTTGGCGAGCTGACCGGCTTTCCACCTCGTCCCAGAGGCACTGAATCTTCCCCGAGGGTCCGCACAATCCTACTCATAGCTATGGTGAGCCGGACCCTACTCTAAACAATAATCGCACTGCTTTTCGTTTCGTCTCAATCAAAGTTTTCGTTGAGGTTTTACAACGAAAATAAGATAGCTTGGTGAATCGGGACTGTGCTCGCCGACTCACCATTAGGCAAGTTGGACAAGCTCGACGGATCGAAACATCTCAACCTCGAATCTTGATCGAGATGCTTTTCGTTTCGTCTCAATCGGACTTTCTGTTGAGATTCTACGACGAAAACAAGTCAACTCGACAAATCGAGATCACGCGCGCCAAGCGTCTTACCTCACCAAATGTAGAGCTAGCTAGCTCGCCATACAGCGAGCTAAACCAAGCGCCTAGCTCGCCCAAGAGACGCTGACTTCGCCCCAAGGGTTTTTTCCATCCAGATCTCCACACGGCGAGCTGAAAGGGTTCGCCCGACTTGCCCTACGTCGAGCTGAACCAATCCTCGAGTTTCTCTCTCGAGTCTTGATCGCGCTGATTCTCATTTCGTCTCAATCGGAATTTCCATCAGGATTTTACGACAAAACCGCAAAGACTTGTTTCTTCGTATAAGTTCGAATTAATCGTTTAAAACGGCAACAGTTGACTTAACACCAAAGCTGCCTAAATTATACGAGAAATCTGGACTCTCTAGACCCAATCCGGTTTTACGAAACTCTGCCACGCTAAGTCGAAAACATCCAATCATAAACACGTGATTGATTTTTTCGATAATACAAAGCGCACCTAGTCGGTCAAATAAAACCAGCAATACGAAGAAACAAGAACATGAGCTCCGATGTTTAAGTCTTCTCCCCGCTCTGATACTCTTGCTGGCAATTCATCGAAGACTGGTAGGTCAAAAGACGAAGAACGAAGAATAGACGATCCCAAATCATCGATGAAACTAAGGTATGTCCGATTCGAAAATTTTATTGGACTTCTAATTTCTCGTAGGTAAGAATCGAAAATGTCTTGTAAACTGCCGTGAAACCTAGAGAACTTAGAATTTAGAGAATAGTCTAGCATGCTAAGTCGTAAGCAATTTTTGTCTATCTCGATTTGTTGTTTTCTAACCATTCAGGCATAACTTGCAAACCGATCCAATCTCTCGTACAACCGAGAAACGATCGCCACACATTCAAACGTACTCATTTCCTAAAAGAAAGAGGGTGCTAGAGACGCTGACGTTGTCCTAAAACCGACTCGCTCCTAGAAGTTTTCATAAATCAGACATACTCCAAATCATCTCCGATCTACCATGGTCTTTAATCGACCCGGATTGTCGATCATCCCAATCCTTCAAACGAAACTCGTCTTTCTTCTTTCGCCGAACATTTTTCCTCGCATCAAGAAAACGCTTTCTAAAATAAGCGGAAAAATATTCGGACGATGCAACGCCTCGTCGAAATCATCCCAAAACCAAACAACAATCTAAAAACCATCTAAGCGCTAAAGACTGATCCAAACCGTCTGGGAAATAATCTCGAGGACTATACATCATCTCTCGTCGCAATCATGCGGTTAGAAAATCTCTGCGAAACTTCAGAGCGAAACTCGATGATTTGCCGAAGTCATAAAGATCTTCTCAAACTTGATAAAACAAGTATAAGAATCAAAATCTTTAGGCATCAAAGCATTGATCTCATTTTCCGTCAAACCAAGTAAGTCACGGAATAATGTCAAGAACATTTGCGGCGAAAGAAAAATCGAGAACACAAAGCAGCAATAGCGGACACGTCCTCCCTCCTCCCCGACTGATCTTATTGCTGATTATGTGATTCATTCTGTCCAAGAAACCCGCTAAAACATTTTGCGACTAGATCTCGGTGAAATAAATTTTGGTAAAAATCCACGAGTGACTCCGAAAAAACCATCACCGAAGAATGGAAAACTAAGCGGAAAGGTTTCTCAAAAAATCTGCAGAAACATTGTTAATCCAATGCGTCGTGCCGATTTACTAAATTCATCGCCCGTTGCTTACGCGAGAAATCCTTCGTATGGTCAGGATCATGTCACAATGAAGTAACTTTCGAAAGTAAACGTAACAGGTTTTGCGAAAAGTATTTTTTTTATATAGCAAAAGCCAAGCTATACGATCCGGCGCTGAGCGACCAATTTAAACTTTGTTTCCTCGCATCACAATCTGACAGATCTCACTCTTTAGCCCTTCGGTTCACGAGCATCCGCTCTCACTCCTCCGGATTACATCCGAGAATGAGACTGTCCCACAAATGACTCCGTACGGGCTCCGCACCGAGCTTCTTAGGATCTGTCTCCTTCGAGTAAAGAAAGATCGATCGTTTTATAAAACAACTTCCATACAAAGGAAAGTTTATACGAAACTTTCATCGTATAAATCAAACCTATAGCGGAAAAACGTTTTCTATAACCACGGGCATACTTGGCATATCAGGCTCGACAAACGCTACTTGGTTATTGTCCGATCACGCTTCACTTCAATGCCAAGTTTACAAACCGACTCGACCTTTTCAATAGCACGAAAGTGTCGTGATCTAATCCTCTACCAAATACGACCTTGGCTGTGCGGCTGAACACAACTTTCACGCCAAGCCAATACATTAAACGGATAATGCAAACTTGTCGAAAATCAGCTAAGTTCTGTATTCTCGCGACTCACTCTATTCCCGAAGAAAGTTGCCTACAAAGTCCGACGTATAAAAAAACACTCGTACCAGAGCTCCTAAAGCCGTACGAATCTCGGAAGGTCAACACTTCACAAAGCACCGTAACGAAAAACGCTTCGTTCGGGGAAACAACTTACACGAACTCTCGGTCCTAATTGCTCTAGCACAAATCATAAAACTACCTAACATCCAAACAGGAATGTAAGTTTTAATTGCGAATATCCGCAAACGAACCAAAGTGTTCCGAACACGAAACGCGACATATAAAATAAAACCAACTTTCGGCACTGCGAGACGTCGCAGACGCCCGGAGATTAGTTTTTTGACAAAAATACCTTCCTCGATAAAGTCATTTTCTTGGAAGACCTAACAGTCCGTCCGCGACTATAAAATTACGCAAAACTTCTTAACGTACGTATCCTTCGCGAAGGCCAAAACAACGTAAACATTTATCGCGTAAAAAGTTTGTTGCTGATCACAACAAACTCGCAACAGTCCTAAACAAACTTAAGTTATCTCGCAGAGATAGCTCTTGAACACCCGACACAAGGGTAATAGCGCTATAAAAGAAATCCAAACTTTTGGTCAGCACTTCCGGGCAACTTAGAAATTGTTCCCGGTGAGATGCTCGGTTCCAACCAGACGAATCATATAAGCCGAGAACCTATCGCGGATGTTAAATCGGTATGGAATCAGGTTAAAATCGGAATAGGCAAAACGAAAGCCGACTAGTCATCGCATAGCCTCAATCCGAAAGTAAACCTAGGTCTTGCCCTAAACCCAGCACACTGGTCGCTAACGTCTCAAGGCATGAATCGAGATCCTAAAGGCATGTCTCTTCGTCTATATCTAAACGCTCCCTCGATTTATTAAACATCCTAAAACGAGCAAACGAACAAGGCGATACACTGAGGGAAAAAGGAATGCGAGATGACAACTCGCGGACCTCCCTCAATATCAACTCATATTCTTCCCGCTACATTCATACGAATAAAAACACGCTCTTAAAAACCCAAACTGATTTTTAATAAAGCTGCAAAAGCGGCAGGGACTCAGAGCCGCACACGGCCAGTCCGAAAACTATAACGGCCACGCTCGGCCAGACCAAACGGCCTACGAGGCTAGTCTCAAGGCCGGCAAAGGTCCAGATGCCATCGACATCAATATGCTCGATAACTCCTACACGACACATAACTAGACTATAAATGTCTCACTGCGAAACAGGTCATACAAACCTTAACTCCAAAACAAACTACGAAAGGCTTGATCCCCTCAAAAAGGGTACGTAGGCAGCCTTCACAAGGCGCAGCCCTAATCTTAAACCTTTCCGCTCCCTGGAGAGTGGAAAAATCACTTTCAACGGACCTTTCCGACTATTAATTCCGCCTAACTTAACTAAAACTGGTTAACCACTCGCAAGAACCTTACGCTAAAGGCTCAAGATTCTTACGAGCTGGGGGACTAACTGTTGGGGTCAAAATCGGTACGACGGAATCAACGGCTGAAACTCTCCGCAGAAATATAAAAGGAATCGTTTTATAAAACCCGAAGAATCGTTTTATAAAACTCGAGAATCGTTTTATAAATTATGAGAATCGTTTTATAAAACTCGAGGATCATTTTATAAAACTCGAGAATCGTTTTATAAGAACCGAGGATCGTTTTATAAAACTCGAGGATCATTTTATAAAACTCGAGAATCGTTTTATAAAACTCGAAGAATCATTGTATAAAACTCGAGAATCGTTTTATAAAACTCGAGAATCGTTTTATAAAACTCGGGAATCATTTTATAAAACTCGATAATTGTTTTATAAAACTCGAAGATCGTTTTATAAAACTCGAAGAATCGTTTTATAAAACTCGAAGATCGTTTTATAAAACTCGAGAATTGTTTTATAAAACTCGAAGAATCGTTTTCTAAAACTCGAAGATTGTTTTATAAAACTCGAGAATCATTTTATAAAACTCGAAGAATCATTTTATAAAACTCGAAGAAACGTTTTATAAAACTCGAAGAATTGTTTTATAAAACTCGAAAATCGTTTTATAAAACTCAAAGAATCGTTTTATAAAACTCGAGAATCATTTTATAAAACTCGAAGATCGTTTTATAAAACTCGAAGATCGTTTTGTAAAACTCGAAGATCGTTTTATAAAACTCAAGAATCGTTTTACGAAACCGCAAAAAAACCGAAACAGCCGTAAAACGCGAACTAGTCGCAACTAGTTCGCCCACCGGCGAACTAGGAGACCCTTGACTAGTTCGCCCACCGGCGAACTAAGCCAGCTTGGCTTAGTTTGCCGGTGGGCGAACTAGTCCCATCCCGACTAGTTCGCCCACCGGCGAACTAAGCCGGCTGGCTTAGTTCGCCGTTGGACGAACTAGAGACTTCCTGGACGTCCCGGGCCTCGATCTCCCGCATCCCTGATTCAAAACTTACGTCTTTCGACACGGTCGCATTCTGAACCACGGCCGAAATGTCTCTCGTTCCATCTCGATCCGACCTATCGTTCGAGTTTTACGATAAAAACCGTAAAACTTCGTTTTCTCGACAAAGAACTCGAGGAAATCGTATAAAACGGCAACGGTTAAACGAAAAACCGAACATTGCCTAAACGATACAATTTATTCGAGATTTCTTGTTAAAATCGTAAAAAACGCGTTTTTAATAAAAACGTCGAGTAAATCGTAAAAAAAACGTGTTTTTAATAAAAACGTCTAGTAAATCGTAAAACCTTACGATTAGCTCGGGGAATTTACTTAAAACGGCATCATATCAGGAAACGATCTCGTACGAAGTCGGAAAACGGATTTATCGCAGAACGGCCCGGAAGGTCCTAAAACGCGATAAAAGCCCATCTCGAGATCTTAACGGAATCTAACCCGAAGATACGATAAACGTTTTGACGGTTTTCTCGCAGGAGGAAAATAAATATCAAGCCTGAAGATAAAAGGCAGGTTTGAAGAAAAATAGAAGATTTCCACGGAAGAAAAGGAAGGATCGAGAAAAATGGAAGATTCCCAATATAGTCAAATCTGGGCGAAATGGAAAGACCGAATGGCCAAGGCGAGGAGTATATAAGTAAGAGGTCTAGGGCAGAAGCAAGGGACACGAGTTTTCAGAGCTTTCACCACCAAACTTAGCATTTAGGCAATTTTCCGTTTTTGTTATCGAGCTGCGTCTCAACTAGTGTTTTAGTCTTAGATTGCTAGAACTAGGAATTTCGCCGACGGCTCACGCAGCTAAGGCAACTCTCGTTGTAACCGTTCTTACGCGAATTCGGAATAAGAATCCTTCTTGCTCTCAATCTCGTTTTTCTTTTTATGTCTTTCAATTTATTCATATTAATCGCATTCTTGGCTACTTGTCGTTGGCTTTCGCAGAGATCCGGTTCCTCTGGAAAATTAGGGTTTTCCTAACTTTCCTTATTTTACGGAAATCGACAAGTGTGAATCTCGGTTCCCACAATCTTCACCACTTGATTGTGTTAAAAACCAAGCTCATCGGTTCAAAATCACGGAAGAACAGCCCAACCTCTTTAATCTAGAAACAACGGTCACACATGTTGTCACCCTTACTGGTACCAATGGTCCACAGGCTGAACCAGTTTCTTTCCACAACAGCACAACATTGGCAACTGGTGAACGATGGCATTACAGATGAAATGAACTCCAACTTCTTTGAGCGGAAGTCATCGCCATGCCACAAACCCCATCCCCATTTCACAGATCGCACTAGTTCCCCAACCCTAGCAGCATATTCCCTTGTGAAATGAGCAAAGTACTCCTCTTCATTCCAAAATTTTTTCCTAATCATTGCGTATACATACACGGCACGCTCATATCCTGCATTCGCTGCACTCTTCATGAGAGTAAGACCTTCTTCTCGAAGCTCATATGAGAAGAAAAACTGGACACCCTTCATATATAGTGTGCTTGGGTTTCCCTCAGCATAACAAGTTCGGAACAACGAATTAGGCATAGGGGCTTCCCATGGATATGATAGCAAATCAAAAAAATGATATACCCTACGCCGCTCTGTTAACGCCTTCATCGACTTGCACGAAGCTCTGAGGTTATAAAAATCTTTAATGGAATTACTGGCCACACGTTCAACAACTAACGCTTGAATTTCTTCAGGCATTTTGAGAATCGGGAAACCTTCCATTTTCTAAGATAATCAGTTTGTGTCGACAAGGGTGAACTGATTGCGTGTTTATATAAAGAGTTGAAAAGGGGTCTTCTGTTTTCGAGAAGGCGACCTTTCATGATCCTCGCATGGCATGCAACGTTCCGTTTTATATTTCAATAACTCAGCCGTAAGAGCATTAATAACTCAACCGTACCATGTCATTAATTCAGTTTTATATTTCAGTAACTCAGCCTTTAATTTCAGGTTAATTGTGACCAGTCGTAGCATGTCAATAACTCAGCCGCCATAACCGCAACCTTTCGTGTTTTTGGCGGGAACAAAATAACTCAGTCTTAAATTTCTTCTTTACCTTTGGCATTAACCTCTCTATATATAGTCCTCCTCTGGCTTTTCTCTAACCAAGAGGACTTTAAATTTCTCATAAATTTCTTCTTTACCTTTGGCAAAAAAAAATAGAAACAGTTATGTCGGTTGTCCCTGGTTGGTCTCTATCGCTAGCGAACAATGTCAATGCTATTCTAAGCTCGGCAGATCGGGATAACCTACCCTTTCTAAACCCTGGTTTTGGTGTAAATGTCTCCAAAACCACCGTAGAGTGGTTTAGATTCTTGCATGACCTATCGGTTGCGATCTCGCCCATTCTTCGAGAAGGGTGGGTTCATGAGTGGCCGAATTACCGTGTCATTCCCGCTCATTTTAAGGAACGCTGGTTTCTTGAACTCGCTGTAAGCATCCATTTTGTATCCCTATTAAATTTGACAGCTGTTATGCTTCTAATATTTGTTATGTTATTTTCTTTATTTTTTAGCGTAATAACACTTGGGATCCGAAGCATAATTACGAAGTTTGGGAGAGTTTTAATCGCGTAGCCAGAACGATATTTCGTCATCAAATGTGGGTGTTGAAGAGGAATTGGGCGCTTGGTGGGCAGAAGCCTGATTGGATGCTAACCAGAGTTTGGCTTGCTCTCGTGGATATGTTTGATGAATTTGGACCTGATAACTTTGGGGTTTAGAAAGGTTGCGTTTGATATTTAGTTATGTTATTTTGAAAGTCAGCCGTAGCGTTTATGTAACTTAGCCGCTTTAATATTAATAACTCAGCCGCAATATTTTATTAACTAAGCCTTTTATTTAACTCAGCCTTTTACTTAACTTAGCCTTTTAATTAACTCAGCGACAATATATTAATACTCAGCCTTTTATTTAACTGGGTCTTGGTATACTCTAACACAGCCTTTTATTAAACTTAAAATTTTATTTAACTCAGCCACATGTATTAGTAACTCAGCCTTTTATTTAACTCAGCCGCAATAGACTATATAGTAGAACTATAACTCAGTCCTATCTTGTCAATAACTCAGCCATAATTAGAAACATTAAAATCAATAACTCAGCTGTAATACAACATAGTCTACATATCAATACAACACTTTTAAATCGGACAAGTTTTCACAGTATGTCCACTCTTTCTACAACGAGAACATGTGTGTTCTTTCCTAGGAAGTTTGTTTTCAAGTGCAACCTCTAAAGAAGATTTCATCCTATTTTTCTTAGGCCTTCCTGGCTGAAGACGAATAGACGGGGGAAAGCATGCTAGGTTAACCACGTTATCTGGAACTGGTAGCGCTGAATCAACCGGCATAACTGAATTGGCGTATGCGCTCACCAAATAGGCGCTGTTATAGTAAGGACTGCACATGGATATACGACAAACATTCCTGGACTCCGCAGCTGCAATTGCATGCGAACATGGTAATCTCTCCAGCTGGAAACGGCGGCATGTGCATTTTCTCCTTTCCAAGTTAACAACATGCAAAGACTCACCATATGTAACTTCAGTGTGATGAGTATCGATTCTTTGTACAGTCAACAGTCTCGCGGTAGTAACACGACCCTAT
>CAKOAT010242044.1:9099-33135 GCA_932364175.1 Eruca vesicaria subsp. sativa | reverse complement strand
AGTTCAACGCAGATTCGGAATAAGAACCTTCTTGCTTTCAAACCTCTCTTATTTTCGTTTTTATTCTAAGTGTTTTAGTCATCTTAATCTTTGTTGTGCGGTTCTCGCAGATAGCCGGTTCCTCTGGAAACTTAGGATTTTCCCGAAGTTTCCTTATTTACGATTTATTTGACAGTAGGGTGAAATCGACTCCCACACAAACCTTGTTGAAAAGCCTCGACGCCTTCGCAAACGGTGTGTCGGCCGGCCCTCGGGTTGACGCCTCGGTCGGGTCAAATTCGGAGGCCGAAAAGTCAATAAGATCTTCGATATTGATATCGTCGTCGAACGCTTGACCGCGACCGATCGGAACTTCTCTGTTCTGCGGAGATCTAGATCTCTCCCTCTCTTCCGCGTCATCACCCGCCTCGAACTCAGTATGACTGTTACGAGAAAAACTAGATGAATAATAGGCAACGGCGCAACGAGCCCTTTTCAGAGAAAAGTATCCCCAATGAAGTGGGCCGCAACGGAGAAGATTCATGACCTCTGGGAAATCCTCGAGTAGCAGCCTGTGGAGGGTAGGCACTGCAAAACAAGCGAAAAGAGTTAAAATCCATACATATACGAATATCGAGATCACGTCGATAGAATACCACTGGTCGCCCACGCGGTCCTGAATAAAGGAATACAGCCCTCTTCCACGGACGCGCTGTCGATTTTGACATAGAAGAATCGCTCGATCCAACCATGGTCATTCGAGGCAAGCCCACCGATGACCGTCATGTCCCGCCAAGGAGCTAAATAAAAGCCGTAATTTCTTTCCTTGAATGTCAACATAGCCGAAAGATAGTCCGCATTAAGGGACATCCCGCGCTCATAGCCTAACACCAAAATCCCGACGAGGTGTTGTAACCCGCCAGGACGTAGTTGGCCGAACGTTACGCCAAACCTATCCAAAAACTCGACAATGGCTCGAGGAATAGGGAACCATAGCTGACAGTTCAACAGAAAGGCTTCGTAGCATGAAAATTAACCCGAGGGCGGATTCTTGACATCCTGGCCTGGGACGGGAAGGCAAAACTGGACTGACTCAGGAATTTCACGGAGATTCCTCATATCTCTGAGGGAATCGGCAATGCTCGCACTAGGACCAGCTGCCCTCCTCCGAGGTTTATCCTTCTTCGGAACCCAAAAACTCGAAGGCGACACCTTCGCGGCCTTCAAGGCTAAACAATATTCCGAAAACTTCTCCTCTGTCGAGAAAGAACGCTGAAAGATCGGGATGGGAAGAGGACAATCGCCCGAGGTATCAAGGTCGCTCGGATCAAAGATAGATGCATGAGCATGATCTGAAACTTTCCATTCAGAAGACATATTGGACGATCGAAAGAGAAGGGATCCAAAGGAAGAAGTAGAGAGAGAACTTCTTGAGATAGGCAAGTTATGGAAAATGAGTGAATAAACTTGAGAAACTCATTCTATATACTTATAGGGAAGAATTTTACTATTCACCCTTGGACTTTTGGCCATTAAAGTTCCGCCTAATTCTACCAAACTCGCCAAATAAGCTCAATCCACTCGCAAGAACCCCACGATTCTTACGAGCTGGGGGGCTAACTGTTGGGGTCAAAATCGGTACGACGGAATCAATAGCCAAAATTCCCCGCAAAAATACAAAAAAATAGTTTTATAAAACCCGAGAAGCCGTTTTATAAAACTCGAAGACCATTTTATAAAACCCAAAGATCGTTTTATAAAACTCGAAGATCGTTTTATAAAACTCGAGAAGTCGTTTTATAAAACTCGAAGATCATTTTATAAAACTCGAGAAGCCGTTTTATAAAACTCGAAGATCGTTTTATAAAACTCGAAGATCGTTTTATAAAACTCGAAGAAAGTTTTATAAAACTCGAGAAGCCGTTTTATAAAACTCGGAGATTGTTTTATAAAACTCGAGAAGCCGTTTTGTAAAACTCAAAGATCGTTTTATAAAACTCGAAGATCGTTTTATAAAACTCGAGAAGCCGTTTTATAAAACTCGAAGATCGTTTTATAAAACTTGAAGATCGTTTTATAAAACCCGAATGCCGTTTTATAAAACTCAAAGATCACTTTATAAAACTCGAAGATCGTTTTATAAAACTCGAAGATCGTTTTATAAAACTCGAAGATCGTTTTATAAAACTCGAGACGCCGTTTTATAAAACTCGAAGATCTTTTTATAAAACTTGAGAATCGTTTTATAAAACTCGAGGAATCGTTTTATAAAACTCGAGAAATCGTTTTACAAAACCGCGAAAAACCGAAACCGCTGCAGAACGCGAACTAGTCACGACTAGTTTGCCTGCTGGCAAACTAGTCACGACTAGTTCACCTGCTGGCAAACTAGTCATTTTATTGATTTTCTCAACTACTTTGTTTTTGTAGTCTCCTTCTGACAAAGTGTAGGCGAATAGTGGGGTCATAGGTAATTTACCTCTCCCTCGCTTCCACAATGTGTGATCATTCCTTTGATTTAGAATAGTGGGGTCATGGGTAATGTACCTCTCCCTCTGCCTCTCATGATTCCTTTGATTTAGAATAGTGGGGTCATGACTTTCTCCGCAAAAACTTACGGAGTCAAGCAGCCAGCCGTAACCATCTTTTGGCCAAGACTCTCTCGGTATCATCAGTTTCAAATAAATCTCCGTGTTCCTCCCTTCATAACTCTACTTATCTTCGTTCCGACGATGAAAATCAAAGGATGAGATTGTAAAATTAACAAAACATGTTTCTAGAGTGAAAACTTACAAATTAGACTTAACGAAGTTCAAAACTTTCTGTATTTTCTCTTGATCAATCTTTGATAGTGGTTCTTTGGAGACATATTCACCAGTTATGATCTTCTTCACTGTGTCCTCCAAACTTAAAGCAAGTTCTTCCAAAGAATGTCTATTCTTTTGTTTCTTTGATCTGGAGGTTCTAGCATCATCTCTCTTCATAAGAATAACAATTTAAGAAAATAAAAAATGATATTTGAATGTAAAAAGAACATATTAATAAACCATTATAAACAAAGTTGTTTACCTTTTTTTCCTCATCCTCCTCTGGTCTCTATACATTGGTCGGACTCTTTAGTTGCATCTTCATTAACCTATTTCTCTTCTTCTTCTTCTTCTTCTTCTTCTTCTTCTTCTTCATGTGGACGTTTTTCACCTTTCCTCGTTACCTAATATTTCAATGCAAAAAATATCTTAGCAATTTAAAAATTAATAAAGGGAAAATCCTTATAAAAATATCAAAATAAGAGAACCTATCTAAGTGCATCTACAAAAGATTGGAATACTTCCGTGTCACTAAATTTGGGCTGATCATTCTGTCCATTTGCAATTTCTTGACCAATCTTCAAAATAGTTTCAAGATGATTCACTCTGTTTTGAAGAAACTCTACCTCCTTATCGAGGAATTCAATCTTTTCTTTATCAGTAGCATCAATCCCTGGTGCAGAGTTTTTTTGTTCCATTTCCGCTTCGGCAACATCAATGTTGACACTCCCATTAACCCAATCTTGTCTCTTCAAACGGTATCCTCTCTTCACAAGATCTAACACTCTGCCAAATTCATTGTCAACAACTTCTTCAACCAAATTTCCATGCAATTATGGATCTCCAATGATACATTTGACATCAACTGAAAAAATGTATTTGCATGATTAAACAATCAATAGAAAAAAAATAATGCCAAGATCACATCAATTTTATAAGGCATTATATATCGTTACGTTCTTATTAGTGTGTCAAATCTGATAACTTCTTCCATAATAAGCGGTTTTGTTTCTATCCAATACAAACACAACGGATACTATGTTTTCGGATCCTTAATTCCAAAATAGTATTTCTCTAGTTCATCCACAGAAGACAGTCCCCATAGATGAACTGCATATATGAATCCAAAAAATTCCTTACTATACCTTCAGCAACGTTTTAATGGAAATGCCTTTGATTTCCTTGCGTAAAAAATCATAAGCCATATTTCCCCACGGATACTTGCAATACACTTTGAAGTTTGAAGCTCTAACCAGATTCTCCTCAGGTATGCGAGTCACTGGATTGATTTCCATAAGTATCCCTTCCACAAGTATTGTTGCCCCCTATCTCAATCTCTGATTCGCAGTGAAATCTGAACTGTGTTCCTCAAACAATTTAATCAAGCTATTCAAAGTTTGATTGTTTGTCATCCATGGATCCTTCTTCTTCTTGCTTCTTGGTGTCTCAACTTGACCTTCAACAACACAAGGAAGATCTGTTTCAAGTGAAATTCCCTTAGAGAAAACCTCATTGCTTGTTCTCCAAAAGAAAACCACAAACTCCTATCACCAAGCTCAATTCTCCTTAAGAGAAAATTGTGAGTCAAATGCCTTGAAAACACCATTTTTTCCTGCCTCCTTGCCATCTTGATTATTGGACCCATGAACGAGTCTTCAATCTTGTTGAAATCATCCCCCTAAACCCGTTCAACATTTTCAACAAAACCAAGGTTGGAACGCTTCGCAATTCTTTCTAATTTGAATTTATCTGTCGCATCTTCAAACATTCTTTTTGGCAGAGAAATCTTCCTTTCATTGTTACTCATCCTTTCCCCTGAATCGAATCAAACACAATTGTTTGGTGATGTCAAACTCAGTCCAAAAACATCCACAACTTCAAAGTACAAATCCAGAAACTTGAAGTGTAATTACAATCTCATATGTTATATATCTAACTAGCAATTAATCGACAACCAAACAACGAGAAAAAGGGAAAAAGAATTTGCGAAAAGGACCTGAGATATTGAGAGAGATTTCGTGCTGGTAGGCGAAGCGGTGGAGTTTCACACCCTAGGAGTAATCAAGCGGAGGATGAGCGAGCATAGAGAGATATGAACCGTGTTACAAGCGGAGGAAAGAGTTTACCTTCGTAGTGAGATTTCAATATGAATTAGCTCCGACGGCTAATTTTGATCGGAGAAATGTAACCTAAAAATGATTGTTCGATATTTAGTTTTAGGTTTAGGCCCATTCAGTGTTGTTTAATTTAAGGCCCAATTATATTATGTCTATATATTAATGATCTTATAAACCATTATTAAATAGATTTATAAAGTATTATACATTATTTAATATATTTATAAACCATTTTCAATGACTTTATAATATTTTTTAAAAATTCTTCACATTAGACTTTTTTTAAATCCTAAATCCTTGTTTATAAATCCCATTTATGATTTTATGATTCATTTTCTTAGTTTTAGGCCCATTTGTAAATAGCATTTTTATGATTCATTTTCATTAAAATCTCCCATCTTTTAACAAAGGTTTATAAGTTTATAAAGTCCTATAAATTCTTCACATGAGACTTTTTTTAAATCCTAAATCCTTTTTTATAAATCCCATTTATGATTTTAGGTTTCATTTTCTTAGTTTTAGGCCCATTTATGGTTTTAGGCCCATTTGTAAATACTATTTTTATGATTCATTTTTATTAAAATCTCCCATCTTTTTACAAAGGCTTATAAATTTATAAAGTCCTATAAATTCTTCACATGAGATTTTTTTTTTTAAATCCTAAATCCTTGTTTATAAATCCCATTTATGATTTTAGGTTTCATCTTCTTAGTTTTAGAATTCATTTTCTTCAATTGTTTATATGTTTTTATAAATCATAATTCATTAGTACCTATTGGTATCTCTTGAGGGTCCATGGTTGTGGTGGAATCTTCATTCATCATATCAACTGATTCATGAGGCAATGGTAACTCCACTGGCTTCTTAATAAAATTGCGCATTTCCAAGATGCTTGCTGGAGATTTCTTAGGCCACATACCATCCGTGGAACAGCTTTAGGATCCACGTTAGTATATGTTGCATTCATGTTCCTTGGTTTCGTTTTGTTTTGACTGTTGAAATTAATGGCAGTGCCTTGGTGGCAAGAGCTTTGATAGAGAACACTCATCTGATCAAGTGGAGCATCATTAGTTAAAACATATATTTCAATAGTAAGGAGAAAAATCAAAGGATAAAACACAAGGGCTGATAGTTTAAAACTTACAACTATGGTTTTATGATTTTGTGTTTCCTTCTCAGTGGCAACATCATTCATCATAACATCTTCATTGCACTCCAAAACAACTGTGCTACTGTTGTTTTCTTGTGGGGATATGATTGGGGTTGCAGCATCATTCATCAGATCCTCTTGATTGAACTCTAAACAACTGTGCTACTGCTGTTCTCTTGTTCGAATGTGATTTGTGTGGTAGAATCATTCATCATATCATCCTCATTTAACTCTAAAACAAGAGTGTTTCTGTTGTTCTCTAGTGAGAATATGATTTGGGTGGTAGAATCATTTTTCGATTTGCTTGTACCATCTGAATGAGTTTCTTTTTCAGATTCTTCCTGGATAATGGTGAAAGAAGGTTATTCATAATTTGTTAACAACAATAAACAAAAATGTAAACAACCTATGCGAGATAAATATACCATTTGTGTATCAACCCAACAGCCATCTTGCAATCTCATTACCAGCCTGAGTTTAGAGTTTGAAAAAATTTCATCCTATTTTGACTTTAAGAATTGTACTTTGTACTGATCGTCAGTAAGAATAGCATTCGCGAAACCTCGAAGCTAACCAGTCAACAAATGCTTCAACAATGTCCTTCAAATTATAACTTTTCGATGAACGCGGTGGACTGGTCTGAGTTTGCAGATATCAACTGTTCTCAATGATAGCTCGTCTTTATTATCACTTAAACGAAGCAAGTCTCTAAGTTTTTTGATCATAACTTTTTTTTTACCATCCACTTCAATAACTTTAATTACCAATACTGGGACCCAAATATCTTCTATTTCTCGTAGCTTACGAGTCAATTCCACCACCTTCCCGGTGCTAAAACTGTCTTCACCCAATTCATTCATTTCCAAAGGCAAACATTTATAAGTTTAAGAGCTCAATAAACCAAAATTATAAAAAAATTTACATAAAATTAAATAACACAATACCTGTTTTTGGCTTTTGACCCATTTAAAGCTAGTCCAATCAGCATGAGGTCTCAACTGCTTTTTTCTAATATTAATATGTCCGGTACAAAATCCAAGTACACCCAAAAGGTATCATGTCGTGCTACCTTTACAATCACACCCTTCCACCATCCATTATTATCCAAAGCATCCACCACCGATCCTCTCTCAAATACGAAACCTTCATTAAGAAACTCTGGTTGGACCGACCGGATAAAACATTTGTTCAACAGCTTCTGTGCGAGTTACAACGTCTTGGTCTAGCAATGTTTTATAACAGACCTGAATCATTTTCCCTTTATTTTTCGTCGGATTTTGCTGGAGGATAGCTGGATGCCAACAATCTTTGAACTTTTCTATTTCAGAAAGGACTTCTACTTCACAACCTTTGGTAATGGACAAATCTTTTGTCGATTTCTTCATTTTTTTGATCCTAAAATGTCAAAAATAAGATTCAAATCATTCATTTTCACAAATTTCCACATATTTATGAACTGATCATAATCTTATCAACAACCAATGAACAAGAACGTTTATCAATCAAGATAAGTATAAATTCACTACTAATAAATCAAAGAAATAAAGTGAATTAAAATAAAATTAAAAGTTTTCTATTAAGAATCAAAGTAAGAAAATGAATTCAGATCTAAATTTCAGTTGAATTGAACGGAAGTTGAATATATAAAATAAAATTGATTTACCTTTCCACAATTTGAATAAGATTGTTACTTAATGAGATATGTTCTCTCGGTTTCAAAGAAAATTGCAGATGAACAAAGAGAGAGAAATCGATGAAGAAAATATCATATGTCATTTGTTTAATGAAGAGACAGATGCACACAGAGAGAGAAACGGAACATGACACTTGTTTATTGAAACATTCTTGTCGGACACGCGTTTTTTGTTAGGGGTGGTGTCAAATTGGGCCTTAGCAAGGCTTTGATATCAAACTAATATTTTATATAACCCGAAAGAGTAGCAGTAACAAATCTGTTGATTGAAATTCTTAAGCCCAACAATGGCCCAATTTCAAATATGTTGATGCCTCATGGTCTATATTAATTTCTAAGTCTTTTATATATTTAGTATTTATAAGCCTTTATATATGTTTTAGAGACTTTTTATAAATCCTAAAAATCGATTTGGATTTCATATGGGTTTATAAAGAAGTTTTTAATAAGGTGTTATAAAGGTACTGAAATACAAAGTCACAAATCCAAATCAGATCCATAAAACAGAGCTACCACTTCAAGCAACAAACTCATATGATATTCAGAATCCTACAAACAAAGTTAACCAAATACACGTAAAACAGATAGTTGTTCACACATAACCATAAGCAATGTTGGGGTCAAAATCGGTACGACGGAATCAACAGCCAAAACTCCCCGCAAAAATATAAAAAAAATCGTTTTATAAAACTCAAAGAATCATTTTATAAAACACAAAAAATAGTTTTATAAAACTCGAGAAATCGTTTTATAAAACTCAAAGAATCGTTTTATAAACTCAAGAATCGTTCTATAAAACTCGAGAAATCGTTTTACAAAACTCGAAGAATCGTTTTATAAAACTCGAGAAATCGTTTTATAAAACTCGAGAAATCGTTTTATAAAACTCAAAGAATCGTTTTATAAAACTCGAGAAATCGTTTTATAAAAATCGAAGAATCATTTTATAAAACTCGAGAAATTGTTTTATAAAATTCGAAGAATCCTTTTATAAAAGAAATTTCCAAACAAAGGAAATCCGCGAAAAACTCAGAAGATCGTTATCTCAAAAAAATGAAACAAACGTCGATTACACGATCGTCCGAGACAAGCACGAAACTGCGAAAAACTAGGAAGATTGTTATCTCGGAAAAATGAAACAAACATCGATTACACGATCGTCCGAGATAAGCACGAAAACACGAAAAACTGAAACCACCGTAAAACGCGAACTAGTCTCTTTCCGAGTAGTTCGCCCAACGGCGAACTAGTCTCTTTCCGACTAGTTCGCCCAACGGCGAACTAGTCTCTTTCCGACTAGTTCGCCCAACGGCGAACTAGTCTCTTTCCGACTAGTTCGCCCAACGGCGAACTAGTCTCTTTCCGACTAGTTCGCCCAACGGCGAACTAGTCTCGTCCCGACTAGTTCGCCCAACGGCGGCTTCCCGGACAAATCGCCGACCTGCGAGTTGGACCGGTCCGGCTAGGTTTTCTGTACGTCGTGCCGACCATCCTGAGCCTCGATCTCCCGCATCCCCGATTCAATGCTTACGTCCTTCGACACGGTCGTGTTCCGAACCATGGTTGAAATGTCTCCCGTTTCGTCTCGATCCGACCTATCATTCGAGTTTTACGATAAAAACCGTAAACCTTTGTTTTCTCGAAAAGAACTCTAGGAAATCGTAAAAAATGACAACAGTTAAACGAGACACCGAACATTGCCTAAACTATACGATTTATTCGAGATTTTTCGTTAAAATCATAAAAAACGCGTTTTTAATAAAAACGTCGAGTAAATCGTAAAAAACGGAAACGATTAACCGAGAAACGAACGTAGCTAAACTTTACGATTAACTTGGGGAATTTACTAAAAACAGCATCGGATCAGGAAACGATCTCGTACAAGGTCGAAAAACGGATTTATCGCAAGACGGCCCGGAAGGTCTTAAAACGCGATAAAATCCCATCTCGCGATCTTAACGAAATCTAACCCAAAAATACGATAAAGTTTTGACGATTTACTTGCAGAAGGAAGATAAATGTCAAGTTTGAAGATAAATGGCAAGTTTGAAGATAAATAGAAGATTTCCGCGGGAAAAAAAGGAAGGATCGAGATATATGGAAGATTCCCGATAAACTTGAATCTGGACGAAATGGAAAGATTAAACCGCCAAGGAGAGGAGTATATAAGCAAAAGGGAATAGGGCAGAAGCATGGACACAATTTTCAGAGCTTTCACCACCAAATTTACCATTTAGGAATATTTCCGTTTTCTGTTAGCGAGCTGCGTCTCAACTAGGATTTTCGGTCTTAGACTTCTAGAGTTAGGGATTTCGCCGACGGCTCACGAAGCTAAGGCCACTCTCGTTGTAGCAGTTCTTACGCCGATTCGGAATAAAAACCTTCTTGCTCTCGATTTCATTCATTCATACTTTAATTTTAAGTTCATCGTTTTTCTTAATTCTCGTTGTGCGGTTCTGCAGATAGCCGGGTCCTCTGGAAACTAGGGGTTTACTCAAAGTTTCCTTATTTACAATTCATTGACAGTAGGTGAATTTCGGTTCCCACAAGCAAGTGACAAAGTTTTGCTTTTATTCTCACATTGGTACTCATTGTAATTCTGAGAAGATATCAACAGCCAAATTTTCTCTGATGAATGCAATTTTTTCTTCACTCAGCTTGGTCAAGTCAATTATACGCATTGCATGGCACTCTATCAGCTTAAACGCATAAATTCCACTGTCTTCTATTTTAAGAGCCTGATACATAGGAGATGACTTGTAATCAAAATTTTTTATGATCAATAAGTCATATCTAACATTTAAAAATGTAGAGATATATTAGCAGTTATAATCATATCACCTGTGGCAAACCTTCAGATTCAACATTTATTGTGAACTTTCTTGTACTCATGTTGACATCTTTGAAGATGTTGTGAATCATGAAAGGGAGAACCACCACATATGCCTTTACATAATCAACTAGGCTCGCATCTGTGTATTTATGTGCTGCACAGTTGAATGCAGTGATACTTATCTAGTCCAGGTTGATTACAATCCCAAGCCAGTAAGTTTCTTCAACCTCAATTGCCGAATAGAGGAAACTGATATTCTTCTCTATCTTGTACTTGTCGAAGATTCTTGCAAACTCGAAGCATTTCTTGCCATCTAAAAACTCATAATAAAGTTCATCAATTTCCTCAGGAAATTTTACTCCAACAACTAAGGAAGTTTTGTTAAGAAACAAATCTGGATTCTTTTTCTTTCTAAGTTTCAGCAACTCCAAACATGCTTCAATATGCTGCCAAAAAAATAAAAAATACTCATAAAATCTATTAGAGACTTTTATAAACAAAAATAAGATAGATTTATAAGTGATTATAAATAATATATAAATAAGTTCATCTATTCTAACCGTTTTTGAAAGCTTTCTTCCTGGAGTTTGAAGATCTGAAAACCACTTTGCGGTTACCAACGCTTGATTGACTTTTATTTTCCTACATTAAAACACACATACTAAGTAGGAACCTATTTTTCACCATCATGAAATTTATAATACCTTATATAGTAAATCTTACATGTTTTTCTTTGACATTTTCCAGTCTCTCATCTTTTCTTTTCTTGTTTTATCAACTGGCTCAAAAAGATAAATTATTGGATGCTTCTTCCGTGCTCCTGTAAATGGTGGTTGGGTATGAATTGATGGTATTTGACATCTTTCACTTCTTCTTAGCTCAACATTATCTGGATGAGCTTTATTCTTCTTTTTAAGTGGAGGCTCAACATCATCATTTGCCTACACACCAAATAAAATAGTTTTTTTTTACAAAGAGTTATATGTTTATAAAATATTACAAAACTCATAAAGTTTAAAAAACAAACCCGGGTGTCTTCTTGTACCAATCTCTTTCTAACTTTCTTTAGAGGTTGGAAAAAATCAATCTCACAAACATCTCTCATAAGAACCTGATTCATGGAAATCGTTTTATGAATATGTACATGTGAACATTTTTATCAATCATGAAATAGTGTATAAAATACCTCATTTTCACCCTTAACACTATGACGAATTTCTTGGGAGAGAAGATCAAACTTAGGTGTTGTAAATGTTGGAGTAGGTGATATCACTCAAATTACCCTAAGGAGTGAATTACTCTCTCAAATAAGAGGTTCAGTTGTAGTACCTAGGGATTGAATCCACAAGTAACTAAGGAACACAAAAGATATAATCCTTAGTGATTATGCTAGGTTGATTAAGTTTAAAAGTAAATTGCAGTTGTGAGCAATGGTAAGTTGCTCAAGAAAATTGGTTTAGGTTTTAAACAATAAGACAAAGTAGTTAGATTCAAGGTTGCTATTCAGATAATCAGGATTATAATGCTACAGATGTCTTAATAAGTTGCTTGCAAGATATTAAAGAACTTCAACTCTTAGATAAGTCTATTAGCAGTCGCTATCTAGACTCATCCATTGATCTGACTGCCGGCAATATCGTCCGATGTTTTGACAGCGATATCAGACGATATAGGTTGCCGTCGATCGATTACTCTATAGGAGTATCGATCGATATAGCTTCAGATCGAATTGAATATGTGCTCACCAAGATCAGAAACCGGCTCTCGTTCGTCCCTAGAGGATCTCAGCTTATGCCAAATGATTTCAGCATAATGATTAACAAATTAAATCATTTCAGGATCATACTCTAGTTAGCTACTCTAGAGTAAGCATTAGGGTTCATCAGAATAATGAATATCACAACTCAACAATCCATAGTTGGGGCTAATCTCTCATAACTATTTGAACCCCAAATCTAACAACTGAATCTACTCAGACATGGCTAAGTGATTCATAGCATCAAGGTAATAATAGAAATTCATAAGATTAGAAGATTGAACACTTGGTTCCTTTGAACAAAAAATATCTTTGTATATTCTTCTAAATCTAGAACTGTATAACCTTTGATGAAAATGAGAATAAGATGAAAAGAATACTTTTATTAATGAAAGAACTAAGAATATTAAAAAGCACACTAAGAATCAAAAGCATACCCTGCCAAAACACATAGGCATAACTATAAATATGAGTTCAATTAGGTTAAAAACTTGTCAGGGGCAATCTTGTAATATTGAGAGAACTTGGGCTTCAAGTCGGCTGAGTCAAACTTATTCTCCACGCTCGATATCGACGGATGGTACAAGGCGTACATCGATCGATGGAGTATCTCGATTCGTCATCTTCTACGGAAGCGTCGTCGATCGATTACACAGGATGTGTATCGATCAATATGTATCTATGGATATCGACCTTGTTGTCTGATCTTCATAGTTATCTCAGGAAAACTCTCCTTTAAGCTCCATAAGGGCACCTAAATCATCACTTTACTCAAAAATGCTCCTGAATCTGAAAACATACCTAATAGACTCCAAAACATATATATATATATATATATATATATATTGTAAAATCATCTCAATGCCATGGTTAAAAGTGGGTCAAAACTATGGTGGATCAACTCCCCCAGACTTAACCTTTTGCTTGTCCTCAAGCAAACACAATAGTTAGTCTTTGGAAGAAGTAAAAAAAAAAAACAGCAAGGACTCAATCAAATCTTAACTTAAGATTATCACCTCTACTTTGTTGCAAGCCACAGCTCATATCTATTAACCACAGTGGTACATTATACCATATCCTAGCTTAGCAACAAAATTCATCTAGCCAATCAACTTAGCAATCCTGTTTGTCTATCCCCTCTACTGATTTCATTTATGCATAAAATAAAAGTATAGGCTTTACCTCGGGAGTATCGATCAAGGAACACTTGGATTCAACTCAAGTAAGTTTCAGGCATTCGCATTCTTGTTTCTTTTCTCCCTATATCTTCCTTCTCTGAATCCCAAATTTTTCTTTTTCTTTTATATCAATCCCAATGAACAACAAATGTTCACGTTATTGATCTTTCTACTTTTTGTAGCCTTTTCTGACAAAGTGTAGGCGGATAGTGGGGTCATGGGTAATTTACCTCTCCCTCGCTTCCACAATGTGTGATCATTCCTTTGAATTAGAATAGTGGGGTCATGGGTAATGTACCTCTCCCTCTGCCTCTCAGGAAATCATCTCAATCTTTTTTTTTTTTTTTGGAATGCCAAAGGAAGGAGAGAAGGAAACCAAAATTATCAAGACTTTTACCTTCCAGACTTGCAGGAGAATTCCGATCCCTTGTATACCAAGCCCCAAGACAAGCAATAGATGTCAGGTTAGGTTGGAAATCATCTTTGGTTCTTCCAAACAATCATGAAAAGTGTTGTCATAGGTGACCGGTGATCCACTTTAGCATCTATAGTACTTTCTGCAATCAATTCTAAGAATGGTGCTAAAGAATGGTTAGATAAATAGGAAAATTTTTGTAATATCTTTGTCCCCTTCTTGACTCAATAAAACCAATTTTGAAAACATTTAATGAGATCAAAAGGTAAAGTAGCATAAGTGATCTCCACTCCCCCAGACATAAATCATACACTGTCC
Source organism: Eruca vesicaria subsp. sativa (assembly GCA_932364175.1). Taxonomy (NCBI): domain Eukaryota; kingdom Viridiplantae; phylum Streptophyta; class Magnoliopsida; order Brassicales; family Brassicaceae; genus Eruca; species Eruca vesicaria. The sequence continues at coordinate 18,889 of CAKOAT010242044.1, read as the reverse complement.
TCAGTGTATAACCAGTCGTAGTTAGGGCTTAAATAAATAATGTATAAGTGATATCGAAAATTGTAAACGATATACCTGACCAGAATTCGTATCGATCGATGGTGAGTCGCCTTCGTCGATCTTCATGGATAGGTCTATGTCGAGCAATGTCGACAGGATTGTATCGGTCGATAGAGGTAATGATCTTGTAGCATCTCTTTTGAAACTAATACAACGAAAGTAAAAACTAAAAATAATATAAAACTAAGTAAGAAAATACCTAATAGTGGGTTGCCTCCCACTCAGCGCTTAGTTAAAGTCATTAAGCTTGACTATGGAGGTATGGTGGCTAGTGAGGTGAGTTGCAGGTACTTGTTGAGAAACAAGTATCCTCCTTGTCTTGTGATTCTCCAAACCATGAAGTTAAAAAGCTTCTTGTGGCTTCCTCTCTTTTGGTCATACTAGCTTTCAACCCTTGGACCTCATCTTGGATTCTTTGTAGCCACTCCTCAAGGCTCGCAATGCTGAACTCATGCTGTCCAATCTTGCTGTAGGTTTGTTCTAGATTAATACTCAGCTGCATGGTGTCGAGGTGTTGGATGGTTTTCACACGGGAAGAGGTATTACCGCCCGATCTTTGTGGTATTGTCGGTCGATTTGAAAGGATGTCTATCGGTCGATGGGCTGAATGGCACGTCGATCGATGCGGATGGTGCAGGTCGGTTTGCGAGCTGTCTCTGAATGTTTTCGATCTCCTTCTGAATTCCTTCTGTTGTGAATTCCAATCCTTGAACCTCACTTTGTACTGGGAACCACATCTTGTCGAGTAATCTGTATGCTTCGTCTCTACAGGCTTTAATAGCTTTTTAGATATCTCCTATTATTTCCTCGAGTTCTTCCCTGGTACAGAACTCTGGTGCTCTAATATCGGTCGATGTGCTGGCTAGGTCAACGATCGATAGCGCCTGTAGGTGACTCTCGATAGGCTTGTATATGGTGGTATCCATAGTTATCCATATGTTGTTCACTCGATGCATGATGCTGTTGCTGAGGTGTAAGCATTTTTCTTCCAAGGCTTTATTGTTGCGTTCGTCTGCTTTTCCCAGATCGACGTAGATGGTGTTGATAAGCTTGTCAATCTCTTGTTTGGTGTAAGGGATCGTTGGTGAAGAACTCGTATCGATCGATGCTGTTGTGGCTGTATCGGTCGATATCTGTTTCTAAGATTCCAGTTCTTCGCGAAGCGGATTCACTTCTTCTTGCAGGGCGTCCCTCTCTTTGCGAACTAATTCATTGGCAGTCTGAAGCCAATGTAATTCGCCTTGAAGTGATGCTTCGGTTCTTTCATGTTCAAATTCCTTTTCCCAGATCTGTTCACCAACTCTTCCATTGATCATGTGCGTGACCTCTGCTTGTGTGTAGAGCTTTCAAACTGGAACTCCTTTAGCAAACTGTTCAGCGTGTTCTGGTAAACAGAAACAAGAGCGCTCCATCATTGAGGCTCTATTCAGCAATTTTCCCATATCTTCTTTGGAAACATGGATGATATCTCCATCTACTCCTCTTGCAAAACCATACTCATCTCTGTAGATTCAATATTCGTTTTTCTTTTCCCACAAGAATCGACGAATCCCGAATTTGAAAGCTCGTTTCCCAAATTCCCGACGTATATCGCTCGATGTGAGTCTCCACGTATCAATCGATGCTTGTTGAAATTCTGGATATGCTGAGTTAAGATGAATGTTTTCTGCACCATCTTGCTTGTCTGGGGTATCTTGAATTGTTTGTTGCTGGTGCTGATCGTTCGTATAGATGGGTTGCTGTGCGAAGGGGCCGACTGATCCATTGGTCATCTGAAGAATGTCTGCAACGTCTTCTTTGGAGATTGGAATGATTCTTCCATCCATTGCTCGTGCATGACCATCTGGATCCATGAAAATACCAAACTCATCCGAAATTAGTAAGGTAAAATCGAAGTTATGTGTTTGTACCTCGGATGGTGTAGTGGTATGATCGGTCGATAGTAAGACATGTGCATCGGTCGATTCGTTGAGGAACGTGTCGATCGATTGATGTTGTTCCGTGTCGGTCGATATGTCTACTTCTGGTTTGGTCGCATGTGTAAGTGGTGTTGTATCCACTGCGAAACGTTCTTGGTAATTGGTTTCCCAACTTCCAATTGAGTAGTCTTCGTCTTGTGTATCATCATCATGTGGGACGTAGATTGGTACAAAGTAGGGGTTGTTGCTCGGTGGTTCGAAACGTCTTTTGAGTGATCTTGGTTGGTGCATATCGGTCGATGGATAGTAGTCTCTGTCGATCGATCCTCTGAAGATGAAGGTCGGTAGAGCAGGTCTTTCTTCATCTTCCCGAAGAAATCTGTACGCTGTGGCTCGTTCCTCTTCATAATCTTCATCATACTCCTCCTGAGTAGTGATGCTAGCCAGTTCTGGGATTTAATGATCGTTCTCCCAATTATCTACGTTAAAGTCGCCGTCTGGAAACTCCTCTTCGATCTCTTGGAATAGCATGTCGATCGATGACCAGGTATGCTTGTCGGTCGACTCCGGTTGATTGGTATCGGTCGATGGAATAAGGCTTCCGTCGGTCGATACGTCTTGCTCTGTCTCGTACTTGGCCATTGAATCATTCTCGTGGGCACAAAAGGAAGCTGCTACGAGTGCTGAGCTCTATGTCCTTGGAATCTTGATGACTTGGACCGGATTGTAGTGGATGGTAGGGTCAATTAGGGTTAGGCAGAGCTTATTGGATTTCAGGTCACAAACAGCTTTTGCTAAGAAGGCTCTTCCAAGCAGTATAGATGTCTTGAAGTTGAGCTTGATGTCCAGGACGTGGAAGTCTGTAGGAATTAGGGCATCTCCAATCTGTACCTCAAGATTTCGAACTATGCCTCCAGAGTTCTGCTGAGAACAATCCACGAAGATGAAAGATTCTTCAGTAGGCTCTATCTTCAGACCTAGATGGTCTGCCAAGATCTTGGGTAGGATGCTAACTCCAGATCATGTGTCGCAGAGAGCACGAGGGAACTCAACACCTCTTATTGAACATGGTATTGTGAACTTCCCTTGATCTCTCTTCTTCTCCAGTGTGATCTTCTTTTTAGACTGTCTCTGACTTAGTGAAACATTCTCTTGATATCTTCTTCTGTCTCCTTAGTTTCTCTGAAAAACATCCACAATCTGTGTGAAAAGTAGGCTTCTTCAAAGAGTTTCTCTTTAGGTATTCTCAGAACTCTCTTTTTGGAAGCTTGACAATTCTTTCTCATTAGCTTCCCTTTTATAAGGTTTGGAAATCTTCTCTCTCCTTTTTTGAGAACTCTTCCATGATTTTCCTTTTCTATCTCCATGGGCTCAAAGATATCCTTGGGTCTCTTCATGATGGCGGTGGGAAGGTTACTGGGAGTTTTAGACTGCTCCTGGAGTGCATTAAGTCGTGCAACGTCTATCTTTGGAAGTTTCACTTCACGTTGGGGTACTGTATATCGGGCGACAACTGGAGTATATCGGTCGATATCTCTATCTTCGTATCGATCGACGGGTGAGTCTGTCTGTCGATCAATAGGTGTAGTGTTGATTCTGAAAGGGACGGGCGGATGTGAGTGTCGTGCTGCGAAGGCTTCATGTGACATAAGCTTGACGGCACTGCAAGCGTTTCCTCGAAATCCATCGATCGATACTCGTCAAAGTCTATCGATCTCTTCACTAGGAGTGATATCGATCAATTCTGGTTAGACGGTGTCGATCGATACGTGTCGAATCCGATGTCTGTTTCCCTCTCATCTTCAGAATTTTGCAGCTTCTTATGCTTCGCCACTTTCCAAAAGTCATCATCCAGGATGGCATTCACGTGGTGGTTAGTAGCAAACTCTTCCATTCCTTTTGCTAAAGCTTCTTGCTTCTTTAGTGCTTCTCCTATCTGAACTACCTGAGTCTCTAATTTCTTCACATAGGTGCTTAAGGCATCAAGCTTTGTGTTGAGGTTGGTGTAGACAGAATCGATCTTTCCATTGAAGTCCATCTGAAGTTTCTGCTGACTCTCAAGAACCTTGTCTAGCATCTCTTCTAGTTTACCGTCTTGGGTGGGTGGGGGTGGATTTGAGTAGAATGAGTTTCCATAAATCCTGTTGTTGTTGAGGTTGCTGCTGCTATAGTTGTTAGGCTTCTGTGAACTCTGGTTGAAGTTGCTTTTCTGTCCTGCGAAGTTTATGTATCCTCCTTGGTTACCAGACCTCTGAAATACAGTTTATGCATCCTCTACTGAGCAAATATGTTTGTTTAGTAACTTCTGAACATTATCCAGCTGTGCTTGCACTTCATTAATCTGTTCCTCCCTAAGAAATGATGTAGCTTTTGTCTTCACAGTGTTCTTTGTGCTGTTGCTTGAAGCTAGGTTATCAATTAACTTCACAGCCTCTTGCGGATTCCTGGTGGTGAAGTTGCCTTCACAAGCTGTATCAAGAGCCATCTGATACTTCAAAGTGATGCCTCTGTCGAAAGTGCAGAGCAGTTGCACTTTGTTGAATCCATGGTGTGGTCAATCTTGCTGGTAGGATTTGAATCTGTTCCATGTATCTTTAAATGATTCTCCAGGATCCTGAGTGAATGTAGCAATTTTCCTCCTCCATTCTTCAGCGCATGAGTCATCAAAGAAGTTACGCAGGAATGCGTTTTTGATGTCGCTCCAGGTTGTGAGAGAACCTGGTGATAGTTGCCTCAGCCACTGCAAAGCTTCTCCTGATAGAGAGTATTTAAAAAACTTGCAGAGAAGATAGTCTTGAGGGACTCCATTGGCTTTTATGACAGTTATGAGATCCTCGAACCTCTTCAGATGGTCCATAGGATGCTCATGGGACAACCCACAGAAGGGTATTTGTCCTACAAGTGTGTAGTACTGCGGCTTAAGCTCAAAATCTCCTTTCTGAATAGCAGGAGGGCGGATGGCTGATCGGTTGGTATAGAACTGATCCCAACGGTTGTAGTCAGCCAAAGTTCTAGCTCTGTTAGCCTCTTCTACAGGTTTAATGAGGTATGTAGGTGCAGTTTCTTGCTCAGGAATGATTTCTTTCTGAGCATTCAGCTTCTGACCTGCTGCATTCGCAGGTGACCATCTTGATCACGCAGGTCTCCATTCTCATCAGTAGTGAGAATAATAGTCCCTACCATGTCTCGCCGGTAAGTATCGATCGATTTAATATGAGGTATATCGATCGATGTCGGATGAAAGATTTCGGTCGACGAACTATTTTTGATGTCGACCGATGGAAAGGTACGATTATCGGTCGACGAAGAAGGTGTCTCGGTCGACTGTGGTAAGTCGGTCGACGAACAGTTGTTGATGTCGATCGATGCTGAACGTAAGTCTCTGCGGATGCTACGTTTCAAACTGTGGGGGTCTTCTGAGTACACAAGTTGGGTGTTCTTGTTGCTTTTAGTACTGCTGGGCATGTACCTGAAAAAGACAAGAAATTTTTTTTTTGTGTCAGAAGATGATTAAGCAGTAACAAGTAACCTAAACCTAATCAGATTAAATCTAATGGCGATCAAAGTTCCCCGGCAACGGCACCAAATTTGATATCACTCAAATTACCCCAAGGAGTGAATTACTCTCTCAAATAAGAGGTTCAGTTGTAGTACTTAGGGATCGAATCCACAAGATACTAAGGAACACAAAAGATATAATCCTTAGTGATTATGCTAGGTTGATTAAGTTTAAAAGTAAATTGCAGATGTGAGCAATGGTAAGTTGCTCAAGAAAATTGGTTTAGGTTTTAAACAATAAGAGAAAGCAGTTAGATTCAAGGTTGCTATTCAGATAATCAGGATTATAATGCTACAGATGTCTTAATAAGTTGCTTGCAAGATATTAAAAAACTTCAATTCTTAGATAAGTCTATCAGCAATCGCTACCTAGACTTGTCCATTGATCTGACTGCCGGCAATATCGACCGATGTTTTGACAGCGATATTGGACAATATAGGTTGCCGTCGACTGATTACTCTATAGGAGTATCGATCGATATAGCTTCAGATCGAATTGAATATGTGTTCACCAAGATCATAGACCGGCTCTCGTTCGTCCCTAGAGTATCTCAGCTTATTTCAAATGATTTCATGATAATTATTAACAAGTTAAATCATTCCACGATCATACTCTTGTTAGGTACTCTAGAGTAAGCATTAGGGTTCATTAGGATAATGAATATCACAACTCAACAATCCATAGTTGGGGCTAATCCCTCATAACTATTTTAACCTCAAATCTAACAAGTGAATCTACTTAGATTTGGCTAAGTGATTCATAGCATCAAGGTAATAATAGAAATTCATAAGATTAAAAGATTGAGCACTTGGTTCCTTTGAACAACAAATCTCTTTGTATATTCTTCTAAATCTGGAACTATATAACCTTTGATGAAAATGAGAATAAGATGAAAAAAATACTTTTATTAATGAAAGCACTAAGAGTATTAAAAAGCAAACTAAGAATCAAAAGCATACACTGCCAAAACACATATGCATAACTATATATATGAGTTCAATTAGGTTAAAACTCGTCAGGAGCAATCTTGTAATATTGAGAGAACTTGGGCTTCAAGTCGGCTGAGTCAAATTTTTTCTTCACGCTCGATATCGATCGATGGAGTATCTCGATTCGTCATCTTCTACGGAAGCGTCGTCGATCGATTACACAGGATGTGTATCGATCGATATGTATCTCTGGATATCGACCTTGTTGTCTGATCTTCATAGTTATCTCTGGAAAACTCTCCTTTAAGCTCCATAAGGGCACCTAAATCTTCACTTTACTCCAAAATGCTCCTTAACCTGAAAACATACCTAATAGACTCCAAAACATATATATATTGTAAAATCATCTCAATACCATGGTTAAAAGAGGGTCAAAACCATGTTAGATCAGTAGGTGACGAAACCTGCAGACACAGATTAATTTAAACTAGATAAATTAAATTTTTACAAGGCTTTATCAAATATGTTTAATTTATACCCTTGTATCATAGTTTCCAGTATTGAATGTTTGAGTAGACGACGTGACCTACAAAAAAATATGAAATGAAATTTGGCAAGCCTTAAATCCAAAAATTTATAAACCTATATATATATCCTATGTTTAGATTTTATACCTGCGGCTTTTGTTTCATGCAACTTCCTTCTTCAACTTTTTCTGTGACTTCGTCTTGAGTGATTTTCTGTGTATTCTCATTTTCTCCAAGAATACTCTCTTCTTCTACTAAGACCTCTGTATCACATAGCTCTTCTTCATTTTCAACATCAGTTGCGCTTCTTCTATCACTAGATTTTGCTTATTCGTCAATAGGAGCTTCTTCATTTTCATCATCATCATCATCATCACCAGAAGTAGCTCCATTCTTGCAATCTTCTTTATCACCAGATTTTGCTTCTTCGTCAATCGGAGCTTCTTCATTTTCATCATCATCATCAGAAGTAGCTCCATTCTTGCAATCTTCTTTATCACCAAAATTTTCTTCTTCGTCAATTGGAGCTTCTTCATTTTCATCATCATCATCACCAGAAGTAGCTCCATTCTTGCAATCTTCTTTATCCGTTGAACCGTAAGGGAACTTCAAAAAATCATGTCAAATCGTTAAAAAAAATAAGATATGATTTTTTTTTTAAGTTCTTGGTAAAGTCAGTTGCTTACATTAATCCCTACTCTCTTACCCAAACCTTGAACCATTTGGATCAGCTCATCAAGTTTCTCACTATTAGACTTGGAATGATCTTCATCTTTTCTTTGTTCCTTATCTTTCTCATACTCTTCATCTTTATTATCTTCGTTATCGTTCTGATTCTCTTCATCTCTCTGATTCTCTTCATCTTTCTGACTCTCTTTAGCTTTGTCATGTTCTAGATCTTGCTCATGCTCTTCATATTTGTCTTTTGTCCTCCGTTGCTCACCTATGGCTTCTGTTATAACAAAAATATCCACAAATCCTTGTTCCCAGTCTCTTTTCATCATTTTGTATACTATGAGAACCATGTTGATAATGCTGTGAAAGTCCAAATCATCCTCATGTGTTGTATTCACCAGATGTTTGTATTCATTAGGAGATTCAAAAATTGTATCAACCACAACCTGTAACAAAAATAAAACATGTGTTTTATAATCCCTTGTAAATCTCATATTTATAAAATTATAAGACCGTGTAAAATAATATTTCTAATCTTTTGTGAACACTTCTCATTTTTTTGCAGGATTTTTTCAATGAGTCCATGAATCTATCTAGAAATCTACTTTCAAACATTTTCTAATATGATCATACGGATTAATTTATAAACGTTTATAAAAACTTACATTATCTATCTTCTCTAGCGCTGAAACTTTGGTTATGGTCTTACTCTTTGTTGACTCCCAATGCAGAATGAGCGGATCTGATGAAGAGGACGTCTCGAATGGTTTTCCCAATGATTGGCCAAGAACACTCACTGAGGACATTGCCCATAAGTTAATGGCGATGACAAAACCACTTACTGCAAAACCATCTCCTAACCAGGAACCTGAATCCAAGCTTTTAATACTCTTTGACAAGACATTATATGCAACTCTACCCCAAGCACCTTTGGAAATGGTATAGTTCATGTAACTCAGCATCCTCTCTCTCGGGATTAGAGTTCCTGTCTTTTCTGCAATAATCACTCCTTCTGTAATTATTGCTACTCCAAGTGAGAACCTTTCCAGTGTTGGCATTCCTGGTGCTTTCTTCTTAAACATTTCATACAATGTTTCCACCGTGTATTTATCCTTCTTGCCTAACATCCATAGGTAAGGTTTTTTTACCACTCTGTCACTCATTTCCACTTCTGTTTTATCTTCTTCACTTTCTAACCATGTTGCCATATAGAATTCCCTCGTTGAAAATCTCTGAGGCTGTTCGGCGAAGGTAAACCAAAGTGCTTCTCCTTTTTTCAGTACTCTTCGCTGCATGAGGAAATAAAAAAGACTCTCTGAAGACTCAACACTGGTTCTTCTGACCAACTTCACTACGCTTCCAATGTGGGAGTTTTCTATCTGAGCAAACTCCTTCTTTAACCAAAACGGCAGCAACTTTTTCCACATACTCCGTTCTTGGGTGTTGGATAAGGACCTTCAGATTATCTAGTGGTTCTATTCTAGCTTCATAAACTCTCTCAGGCAAATGCATGGATGAGCAAAAGTCATAGCTATCTAATTGGAAAAAAAAATTCGACATGAAGCTCGTATTTAGAAAGGATTATAAATTCAACAAAATGATGATGTGACTTTTAATCATGGTCTACAGATACGTTATTCAACCATTATAGATTCAAACACTAATCGATTACACGGATCTTAAAACCACATGAAGCTCGTATTTTAGAAAGGGTTAAATTGTTACTACATAATAATATAATTTCAAATTCGGTACAATAAATTAATAATTGAAATAATAAAATAGGTAACCCCTTTCAAAATATGTTCTTATACGTTTTATACATTCTTCTACAGTTTGCAAGAAAAATATTTTTAAATTTTATTTAGTTATACGATAGAATAGATATTTTCTTAGGATCATTTATATTTCTTGTTTGTGTCTAAAATATATAATTTAGCATCTATATTTTTAGTATATAGAATTTTTTTATAAATAATTATATTGTTATTTTCAAATAATTTAGACTACTAATTACGAAATTAATTAATACATTATTATATATTAATATTTAAGTTGTTTTGTAAGATTTTGTTAGATTCTTTTCAACAGAATTTATATAGTTAGGAATAAAACTAAAAC
>CAKOAT010241933.1:16207-33800 GCA_932364175.1 Eruca vesicaria subsp. sativa | reverse complement strand
GAAATCCAAATTTTTGGTCAGCACTTCCGGGAAAGTTTCCCGGTGAGATGCTCGATTCCAACCAGACGAATCGTATAAGCCGAGAACCTATCGCGGATTCTAAATCGGTATGGAATCAGGTTAAAATCGCAACGGGCAAAACGAAAGCCGATTAGTCATCGCACAGCCCCAATCCGAAAGTAAACCTAGGTCTTGCCCTTAACCCAGCACACTGGTCGCTAACGTCTCAAGGCATGAATCGAGATCCTAAAGGCATGTCTCTTCGCCCACATCTAAACACTCGCGAAAATCGAAATCTCCCGAGTTAACGAATCGGACGATCTACACCAAAGAGTTAGGTACGAGATGACAACTCGTATTCTTTCCTCTACATCTAACACAAAAAACGAATTTCATACTTAGAAAATGTTTTATTAAAAGCATCGAATACACACCGCCCAGAGGTAGGGATTCAAAGCTACCAACGGCCAGTCCCGAAAAAACAACGACAAAATCGAAAAACTAAGAACATCACACATCAAAGTCGTCAAAAGCGGATTGATCGACCTCGCCACCCATATCCGGGATCTTAGGTCCAACTTCGATCGAATCCGGCGATACCACGATAGGATCCCACTGATCCCACATAACCTTCCCGGGGTTAGCGGATCCGTTCTTCTTCTTCTCTCTCTTAGCTAGACGCTTCTTCTGTTTCGCCATCACAGCCTCATACGAATAGTCCGGCTCGTGGGTAAGATGCAAACCCCCGACTACGCCCCGACATTCGCGGAAATTACCATTCGCTCTTTGCGCATCTTCAAATTCCGCATAAAGAGGCACGAACCGCTCGCGCCGAGCCATCAACTCCGCAGCAACCTCTCTTTTGCCTGCCCTACGAGCACGGCGAGCCATCGCGTCGGAAAGTTCCAAGCTTCGACGGGATTCGGCTTCATATTCTTCTCTCACACGAGCGGCCTCCTTTGCAGCCAAATCCTGGGCACGAGAGAAGCTGGCATCGATCTCCTCTCTGATACGAACAGCCTCCGCCTCTGCTGCTGCAGCCCTAGATTCGGCCCTGCGAAGCTCCGCACTATTCGCATTCACCGCCTCGCTCGTAAAGCGAAGACTCTGCAAAATAGAACAAACATTCCTCATAAAAGCGTACGTACATAATCATAAAAAAGAATAGGCAAACCTTGTTGAAAAGCCTCGACGCTTTCGCAAACGGTGTGTCAGCTGGCCCTCGGGATGACGTCTCAGCCGGATCAAATTCGGAGGGCGAAAAATCAATAAGATCCTCGATATCAAAATCTTCGATAGATGCCCGACCATAGTTGACCGGAACTTCTCTATCTTGCGGAGATCTAGATCTTTTCCTCTCCTCCGCACCATCGTCCACCTTAAGATCGGCATGACCATCGCAAGAAAAACTGGATGAATAATAGGCGGCAGCACGACGGATCCTTTTCGGAGAAAAAAATCCCCAATGAAGCGGGCCACCGCGCAGAAGATTCATAACCTTCGGAAAATCTCCAAGCGTCGGTACCGGAAGCGCAGGCACTGCGAAACAAACGAAAAAGTTAAGACCTATATTTACACAGATATGGGTATCACGTTAATGAAATACCGTTTTCACCCGCGCAGCCCTAATCAAAGGAATACAACTCTCCTCCACCGATTCATTGTCGATTTTGACATAAAAGAAACGATGGATCCAGTCGTGATCATTCGAGGCAAGCCCGCCGACAACCGTCATGCCCCGTCGGGGGGCGAAGTAAAAACCGTCCTTCCTCACCTTGAATGTCAATATAAACAAAAGATAATCCGCCTCGAGGGACATGCCGCGTTCATATCTCAACACCAGAATCCCGATAAGGTACTGTAGGCCTTTAGGGCGTAGTTGGCCGAATGGTACTCCAAACCTATCCAAGAATTCGAAAACGGCCCGAGGAATAGGGAACCATAGATGGCAGGTTAGCAAAAAGGCTTCATAGCACGTAAAATAACCGGAGGCGGATTCTCGGCACTCATACCCTCGACAGGGATGCAAAGCTGAACCAACTCAGGGATCGCACAGGTATTTTTCAAATATTTGAGAGAACCAACGGTGCTCGTGCTCTTGCCAACCTCCCTCTTCCGGGGATTATTTCTTTTCGGAGCCCAGAAAGTCGAAGGCGGCACCTCCGCGGCAATCACGGCTGAATAGTAGTCTGCGAACTCTTCCTTAGTCGTAGAGAAACGTCGAAAGACCGGCTTGGGGAGAGAACAGCCGCTGGGAGTATCAAGGTCGCTCGGATCAAAGATTGATGCATGAGCATTATCTGAAACTTTCCGTCCGAAAGACATGTCGGATAATCGGAAGAAAAAAAGATCTAAAGGAAAAAGTAGAGAGAAGTCTTTCTAAAACTTAGGCAAGTTATGGAGGATTGAATGAAACATTTACAAAACTCACTCCATATACTTATAGGAAAGAATTTTACTATTCACCTTTGGACTTTTGGCCATTAAAGTTCCGCCTAATTCTACCAAACTCGCCAAACAAGCTCAATCCACTCGCAAGAATCTCACGATTCTTACGAGCTGGGGGGCTAACTGTTGGGGTCAAAATCGGTACGACGAAATTAATAGCCAAAACTCTCCGCAAGAATATAAAAAGAACAGTTTTATAAAGCTCGAGAATCGTTTTATAAAACTCGAGAAATCGTTTTATAAAACTCGAGAAATCGTTTTATAAAACTCGAGAAATCGCTTTATAAAACTCGAGAATCGTTTTATAAAACTNGGGGGGCTAACTGTTGGGGTCAAAATCGGTACGACGAAATTAATAGCCAAAACTCTCCGCAAGAATATAAAAAGAACAGTTTTATAAAGCTCGAGAATCGTTTTATAAAACTCGAGAAATCGTTTTATAAAACTCGAGAAATCGTTTTATAAAACTCGAGAAATCGCTTTATAAAACTCGAGAATCGTTTTATAAAACTCGAGAATCATTTTATAAAACTCAAGAAATCGTTTTATAAAACTCGAAAATCGTTTTATAAAACTCGAGAATCGTTTTATAAAACTCGAGAATCATTTTATAAAACTCGAGAAATCATTTTATAAAACTCGAAAATCGTTTTATAAAACTCGAGAATTCGTTTTATAAAACTCGAGAATCGTTTTATAAAACTCGAGAAATCGTTTTATAAAACTCGAGAAATAGTTTTATAAAACTCGAGAAATCTTTTTATAAAACTCGAGAATCGTTTTATAAAACTCGAGAAATCGTTTTATAAAACTCGAGAATCATTTTATAAAACTCGAGAATCATTTTATAAAACTCGAGAAATCGTTTTATAAAACTTGAGAATCGTTTTATAAGACTCGAGAAATTGTTTTATAAAACTCGAGAAATCGTTTTATAAAACTAGAGAAATCGTTTTATAAAACTCGAGAAAATCATTTTATAAAACTCGAAGATCGTTTTATAAAACTCGAAGATCGTTTTATAAAACTCGAAGATCGTTTTACAAAACTCGGAGGTCGTTTTATGAAATCCGAAGATCGTTTTATAAAACTCGAGAATCGTTTTACAAAACCGCGAAAAACCGAAAAAGCCGTAGAACGCGAACTAGTCGCAACTAGTTCGCCCATCGGCGAACTAAGCCGGACCCGGCTTAGTTCGCCGATGGGCGAACTAAGAAGCACTCTCTAGTTCGCCCATCGGCGAACTAAGAGTCACTTTCTTAGTTTGCCGATGGCCGGCTTAGTTCACCGATGGGCGAACTAGGGAGTAATCAACTAGTTCGCCCATCGGCGAACTAAGCCGGGCCCGGCTTAGTTCGCCGATGGGCGAACTAGAGACTTCTCGGACACTCCGCGTCTCGATTTCCCGCATTCCCGATTCGAAACTTACGTCTTTCGACAAGGTCGCGTTCTAAACCACGGCCGAAATATTTCCCGTTCATCTCGATCCGACTTATCGTTCGAGTTTTACGATAAAAACCGTAAAACTTTGTTTTCTCAGAAAGAACTCGAGGAAATCATATAAAACGGCAACGGTTAAACGAAACACCAAACATTGCCTAAACTATACGATTTATTCGAGATTTCTCGTTAAAATCGTAAAAACGCGCTTTTTAATAAAAAACGCCGAGTAAGTCGTAAAAAACGTGTTTTTAATAAAAAGTCGAGTAAATCGTAAAACTTTGTGATTAACTCGAGAATTTTATTAAAAACGACGTCGGATCAGGAAACGATCCCGTAAAAGTCGGAAAACGGTTTTTATCGCAAAACGTCCCGGAAGGACCTAAAACGCGATAAAAACCCACCTTGCGATCTTAACGGAATCTAACCCGCATATTTGACAACGTTTTGACGGTTTACTCGCAGAAGGAAAATAAAAGTCAAGTTTAATGATAAAAGGAAGGTTTGAAGAGAAATAGAAGATTTCCGCAGAAGAAAAGGAAGGATCGAGAAGAATGGAAAATTCCCGATTTAGTCAAATCTGGGCGAAATGGAAAGATCGGATAGCCAAGACGAGGAGTATATAAAGAGGAGGTCTAGGGCAGAAGCACGCACACGAAATTCAGAGCTCTCACCACCAAAACTAGCATTTAGGAATCTTTCCGTTTTTCTGTTAGCGAGCTGCGTCTCAATTAGGGTTTTCTAGTTCTTACGTTTTCGGCTACTCTCTTTGTACCAGTTCAACGCAGATTCGGAATAAGAACCTTCTTGCTTTCAATCTCGCTTATTTTCGTTTTAATTCTAAGTGTTTNACCACCAAAACTAGCATTTAGGAATCTTTCCGTTTTTCTGTTAGCGAGCTGCGTCTCAATTAGGGTTTTCTAGTTCTTACGTTTTCGGCTACTCTCTTTGTACCAGTTCAACGCAGATTCGGAATAAGAACCTTCTTGCTTTCAATCTCGCTTATTTTCGTTTTAATTCTAAGTGTTTTCGTCATCTTAATCTTTGTTGCGCGGTTCTCGCAGATAGCCGGTTCCTCTGGATACTTAGGATTTTCCCGAAGTTTCCTTATTTATGATTTATTTGACCGTAGGGTGAAATCGACTCCCACAAAGGTCTTCTGGAATACTAAACATTGGCGACTAACTTTAAGGTCTTTTGAAAGAATAAACCCCAGACGACTAACTTTAAGGTCGTCTGTACGACTTACGTGAAGGTCTTCTGGAATACTAAACACTGGACGATTAACTTTAAGGTCTTCTGGAAGAATAAACCCCGGGTGACTAACTTTAAGGTTGTCTGGACAACTTAATTGAAGGTCGTTAACGTCATTCTTTACCCCGAACGACTAACTCTACGAATCTATAAACCCTGTGTTTCTTCCGGGGTTTGTGTCCTCTCATCTTGGATAGCTCCAACCATGATTGCTATCTTGATTTCTTCAGTCTCCCGGACCACGCTTTACATCCGAAGGAAACTATGTGCGTTCCTCAACTTGTTGTCCAACACAAGAATATATATTCTCTGAGTATCCTGGAAACAAATAATCCTTTGAGTACACTTGACATACAAGTGTGGAGATATGCAAACCAGCAGTTTGAGCAGCTATAGCATGAGAGAAATGTATTTTCTCCACTGCATAGACACCACATCACACTTTCCATGTTCCAAATCAACCACACAGTCCATTTTGTCACCTTTCACAAAGAATCGTCATCCATCAATTGGTGGGCCCTCATCGTATCCGCTATCTCCGGTCGAACAACAACAGAAACTAAATCGTATCCGCTATCTCCTTTTCCAAAACCACTTTCCTAGCTTCTCCCTTATGAACTCCAACATAAACTAAATCGAAAATCCTATAGTTCGCTTTTGTGCGGAATTAATAGATTCAGCGATGTTGCTTGTTTTTATGTTGTACCTGTTCTTTTGACAATAAACCGTTCACCATAGGCTGACGTTGGCATTCTCCAAATATGTTGCAAGGTCCGAATTTGTACTCCGTATCTCGGCCATGAACCTCTCAAAATATGAAATCATATGAGCATAAAAAGCACCTTTCACCAAGTACAAGAGATGTTTCCCTTTATACTTTTTGACAATGTTATCTTGAAGGTGATAATAACATATTCATCGGGTTGCCAAAGGAAACACCTTATCACACGCACCTTTAATGGCCATGTGCCGGTCAGAGACTATCACCAGATGCTGCTCATCAGATACACAACTAGCCAATTTTGTGAAAAACCATTCCCAAGAATATTCATCTTCAGCATCTATGATCCCAAAATCCAATGGAAATATCTGAAAATTCTCATTTGTGCGGCTGCAACTAACATAACACCTCCATACTTCCCACTTAGGTGAGTCCCATCCACCACAATGACCCTTCTCTGATACTTAAAACCTCTTATAGAAGCTCCAAAAGAGAGAAATGGATACTTAAATCTATTGATAGAATCAAGTTCTATAGCCGTGATAAAATCGAGATTTGCTCGAGATATGATGGCAGACGCGAATACCCATCTTCTGCTGATCCTCTCACCACTGTTTGTGCATATAATAGTGCTCTGTATGAAGTGGTGTAATCAAGCATCATGCCAAACATTTTCTTCATTGCATCAGTGATATGATGCGGAGTCAACCCATCAATGATTCCAACATGATCAATGAAAAGCCTACCAACATATTTCGGAGTACAGTGTCTCCACTGATTTGGTCTCCCACTGAGCATGTATGTGTTTCCACATACTTTGTTACCCAAAATGTGTTTGTCCCATGTTTCACACTCGCTTTTATCTTCCATCCACAACCACTAACCCCGACATATTGCCACAAGAAGAGTTTTCGTTGACTTGTAAATTCTGAAGGAGAACCTACACCTCACTGCTATCAACCGCAGATCTGAAAGCAGTGCATCCTTGCTAACAAAACTCTGGTTGACATAGATATTGTTACCATTCGATCTTCCTCCTTCAATACCATATGTCTTTTTGAAATATTCAAAACACATATCATCATCTTCTTCCTCATCCTCATCTTTAACCTTTCCAAAACACTGTAATCCTTACCATTCTCGTCTGCTTCAGCAACAACAGAGATATGAGCATCCTCCTCCCCATCATCCTCCTCCACATCATCATTTTCATCTTCAACCAAATCATCATCATCATGTTCAAAATATTCATCAGCTTCATCAGCTTCTTCCCTTTCCTTTGAAACTGTTTCTACCTTGCTAGGGCTTGATACATAAAGCCGTACTCCATCATCAGCTTCTCCCCTTTCCTTTGAAACCGTTTCCACCTTGCTAGGGCTTGATACATAAAGCCGTACTTCATGCGTTTTGGTTATCTCGAGCAAATTTTGAACTTGTCTATCAGTTGTAACATGAATATGAGGGGTGTCAAGAGCCATCTATTGCATCATTTCTGCTGCTAATGAGTAGGTTATCTCCACAGATTATGTGCTCATGTCTAGGTTATAATCTTCTTGAGCCATTGCAACAAGTTCAGCATGTTTCGAACCTTCACTCAAAAAAAAACATTCTCGCTCCTTTGAAATTATCAACCACCAAATCCAACAGCAATCTTAGAACAACCATTCTCCATACACTGCATGTAACTGACGCATCATCTGTAAAAATTCAAAATAAAACTAATTAGTAAACATAGAGAAAATGAAAGTTTACTAAACATTGACGCAAATGACATACCAGTAAGTCGTCTGGAAGACTTAGACGACTTACCAGTAAGTCATCCAAACATGTCATTTTTGCAATTGACTTTTCAATGAAACGACTTACGACTAAGTCGTCCAGCTTGGTTTGTTAAAAAAAAATTCTTGACGACTTACTACTAAGTCATCTAGGATAAACGGGTTAGCTTTGCATTTGACCTAATTGTTTCAGTTATTTGACTTTTCCTGGACGACTTACCAGTAAGTCGTCTCTGGGAAAACAAAAATTTTAATATTTTATTAAAGCTAGACGACTTATCTGTAAGTCGTCTCAGATTAGTTTAATTTTCCCAAATGACTAACTTGAAAGTTGTCCAGTTAGACGACTTACGAGAAAGTCGTCCGAGATAAGCAAGGTTTGACCAGAATATCGGAAAAAAAATCAGGACGACTTTGCTTAGTCTGAACGACTTTCAAGTAAGTCGGACGACTTTCAAGTAAGTCGGACAACTTTCAAGTAAGTCGGACGACTTTCAAGTAAGTCGTCTGACTAGACGATTTCCGTGTAAGTCGTCTGGGAAAAGTTAAATATTTAAGTTTTATTTTCCAATTGCAAAACTAACCTGAGACTACTACAGATAAGTCGTCGAGCTTTAGTAAAATATTGAAATTTTTATTTTTCCAGAGATAGGAAAAGTCAAATAACTGACACAATTCGGTCAAATGCAAAACTAACCCGTTTATCCTAGATGAGTTAGTGGTTAATCGTCTATGGGTATTCTCTAGATTTTTTTTAACAAACAAAGATGATGACTTAGAAGTAATTCGTCCGTTTGATCAGAAGACTTACCCGTAAGTCTTCTACGGCCAGAGAACTTACGGGTAAGTCTTTTACGCGAACAGATTTGTCAAAAATTTCAATTTCATACTTTTAATTAGAGATAACTTCCTTAGCACACATAGTCTTCTCCAACCACCCAAAACCTCAAACGAAAGTAACCCACCAAGAATAGTATGCTTGAATGGCTATATCAACCATAAAAAAAAATTGAATCAAAAGCTTAAGTTTTTTTGGATGAATATGGAGACAAAGTGAAAGAGATGTTGTTTTTAGTTCACAACAATTGAGAAAGAGAGAGTGTAAATTGATTTTAGGTGCATTAAGAGCTTAAAATTGGTTGTTCATGGTGGTTAGTGTATTGATGGCAATGACAATCTTGTAAATACTTGAAAATGATGAGGTTAAGAGAGTAAAAAACCATATTTTGAAAAAAAATAATTTAATGGCATTTTCGTAAATAATGTTAACAGGTGTGGTGAATAGAGAAGAAAAAAAGTAGAGGTTAGTTTTGTGTTTGACTTTGAGTTTTGAGTCAAATTTGCAAAAAGCCCTATGTTGAATCTAATATTTATTAGACTTTAATATACAAAAGACACAAAATACATATCAAAAATTGATAGATCTACCTTTAAATGAGTGAAAGATGACAGCTATTCCTCTGCAAAAATAAGATAAAATAATGAGAAACACATAAAAATGAGAAATTGATATAATGTTTGGTATTATCAAATTCAAATAATTTAGAGAGAGAATAGAGAATTTTAGGGTGAGAAATATATATTTTTTTTTTTTGCATCTGCTTGAGAGGAAGAAAGAGAATATGTAAATTTCAGACAAAAAATCAAATTAGGTTAAATATCTTTGACACAGAAGTCTTTTAGATCCTAAATTTATTATTCGCCAAGAAAACTTACTTTGAAGATTTACCATTTGCCCATAAGACTTAATATTCACGCAGAAGACTTACTATTTGCCCAAATGACTTACTATTCTCCTAGAAGACTTATTTTAGGCGGGAAACCTAATTATTTTAAAATTTTAAGCGGGAAACTGTTGTGAAGTCATCCAAGAAGTCTTCTAGTGCATTATATCTTCAAAACTTGAAGTCTTTCAAAACCCTAAAATCAAATATAGAACTAAATCACATACACAAACTTTATTAAACTTAAAATAAACTTATAAAAATGTTTAATATACACAAAACTAAACACATATACAGTATGTCAAATTTAGTTTAAAAAAAAATTAAGATTCCACAATCTAACCTTAAAGATGCATACAATACTATAACATAGTTACTAAACCTTAAGCAAAAAATATCATGACTAATTTACATTCACTCATCTATGTTGAAAAAAGTTCAATTTTATTAAACCTAAATTTATATCACTTACAAATGTCTTATAATTAGATGATTATGGTTTTTCCCCCATCAAAATATTTGTTTATGAATTTATATATTAATTTAAGAACTAATACACTAGAAGACTTTCACTGGAAGACTTAAGGAAAACTTATGGAGGACTTATTGGAAGACTTAATTTTAGGCGGGAAACCTAAATTCTCTTAACATTTTAAGCGGGAAAATGATATTAAGTCATCCAGTAAGTCTTCTAGTTCATTATATCTTCGAAAATTTAAGTCTTCCAAAACCCCAAAATCAAATATATAACTAAATTATACCCAAAATTTTTTATTAAACTTAAAATAAACTTATAAAGTATTTATTATACACAAAACTAAAACATATAGGTCAAATTTAGTTTTAAAATAAAAATGTTAAGATTCCACAATCTAACCCTACAGCACATACAATACTACAACATAGTTACCAAACCCTAAACCAGAGAATATCATGACTAACTTATATTCACTCATCTATCTCAAAAACTATACATTTTTATTAAATCTAAATTTACATCATTTATAACTGTCAATAATTACATGATTAGTATTTTTTTACAAATCAAAATATTTTTTATATAACTTATAAATTATTTTTAAGATCTACAACATGAGAAGACTTACCTGAAAGTCTTTTCACTCGCAAGGTAATAAGGGTAAACGACAATCCTGTTTTTGTTTGGTCATTAGGGGATGTTTGGAAACGGCGCCAAAACTTGATACAATAAAATTTTATCTTATCTACTGCAAGCTAACAGTGTAGATATAGTATTTGAGA
Source organism: Eruca vesicaria subsp. sativa (assembly GCA_932364175.1). Classification (NCBI taxonomy): domain Eukaryota; kingdom Viridiplantae; phylum Streptophyta; class Magnoliopsida; order Brassicales; family Brassicaceae; genus Eruca; species Eruca vesicaria. The sequence goes on along the minus strand of CAKOAT010241933.1, from coordinate 23,175 downwards.
TTCTATTCCAGAGGAACAGTTTACACTTTATCTTTATGGGATCAATATTAAGTTAAAACAATATGGAGGTTTTAAGATTAATGTATTGTAACAAGCAAGTAACATAGCTGATTGGTTTCAGATTATAAAAGAGAGTTAGTTTCAAGGTGATTTATTGGGATATTTAGGATCATGAGCCACACAACTATTCAGGAAACATTACGAGCCAATCTAGAACTTGAACAACAAGGTTAGATAAACCCACTGTCGTGGTGTCTACCAATTTATCAAGAAATCCTAATACCTAAAATATTGTTTGGATTAGAGACTGATGACAAGCATTAAGCTAAGATTCAATTGGTTCACGATTTTCCTTAGCATAAGATTTCGTTGGCTAAAGAAAAATCGCCTATTTATGCATTTTCTAGCAACCTCAAATACTTTTAATGAATATATTCAACCTAAAATCAGAGACTAAGTTGTCAGTTTATTCTCAGCAGTAAGCATAGCAATACATAGAGATATCAAAGAATAATAATCATATTTGTGTCTAGCTCATTGATCCATGATCCCTAACACCCTAAACTTAACAAGCGAGTACTCAACCATGAACAAAGAAATCACAGAGCTAATAGATGAAGAAAACATGCTGAATCAATAAATAATAAGAAATAGGGTTTAGAAATATTCTCCAAAGGCTGTAGAGATTCTTCTCCCTCAAGGTTATAAATTATTAATCTCTCTCAAAACTAGAGTGGTTTGTAAAACATAATAAGAAAAAATATATTGCAGGTCTCTCGCGGCTGCATGAAGAAAAGGAGAAAACCAAGGTAAACCCCAAAATATTAGAAGTTTCCTTAAAAATCTCGGCCGCTGGAACCTGCACTTTGGGTTGCTCTACTTAATCGGGAACATGCCAATCAAACTGTTCTACGTGAAAATCACCAAATTGCACTATTTTCTACCTCTTTTTCTCCAAATGATCCATCTTCCATCCAATGCAACTAGACATGTAATGACTTGAAAATGACTAGAAAGATTCGATGAAGACTCAAAAACACTTTAGAAAACATTGTTAGAATGCCCCAAAAACACAACATATGAGTTACTTTTGCATTGATTTGAGTTAGGGTACAATTTTGCATTTAAAATCAAGTTTTGAGTCATATTTGGCAAATTCCACTAGTATAATATATTCAAATCATTTTATAATTTCATTAATACGAACTATACTATTTAGCATGATTTTTTTCTATTTGTATGAAAACATTGTGGATGTTAAGCATGTAAACACATTATAATTTCTAATATAAGTTGATATTTGATAGTTTTGTTATATATACTATTCTATTTAGTTTATTCCATACCATTAAGTTTGTTATAGCATATTTATTTATTTTTCGGCGTGGTAATCAATACCGCCGTACATTAATATGTTGATGTTTTATTTTTCTTGTGTAATTGGAAACCGACTTAAAAGAAGGACAAAACCGGGAAAGAATGGACAAATGCGATGACATCTAATTAGGTCAAAATCAATGCTATATTCTTAATTTTATCTTCAAATTTGGATATTTCACAAATTAACCCTATTTTATATAGTACAGATAAACTATTATATTGTTTATTTTTGGCAGATCATAGGTTTGTTTTCATTTGATCTTCTCATCTCTCAACACCAAATTATTGGCATGCACTTCTATTCTAAACCAAAACAAATAAATATACTTTCACTACAAGAAATATTGGCTTTGATAGCAGAGAAGGATAGCGTTTTCTACCTTTCTGCTATGGTTGACATATCCGTTAGTTTTAGATAGCGTTTGTATATTTAGAAGCGCTATGATTGAGTAGTATATTTTGAAACGCTATGATATCATATGTTTGATAGCAAAAACAATTTAAACGCTATGTTTAGGTTTTTAAATCCCTAAACCCTAAACAAGTTATTAAACACTAAACTATAAATATAAATTTTAAAACTCTTATATTTTTGTAGTATAACTTGAAATCTTGATTTTGAACTCAAGTTTGATATGCTATGTTTGGCTTTTTCAATCTCTATACCCTATACATTAATCTCAAATCTTAGATCAATACATCAAACCCTTAACTTTCAAACACTATACTCAAACTTTTATTCTAAACTCCAAACTTTAAATTAAAACTTTTCAAACTTAATACTTCAAGTCTTAAATTATAAGTCATAAGAATATTAAATTTATTAAAATATGTACTGTATAATTATATATAAATTTTAAATTTTGGACATATTTACTTTACATAAACGCATTTTTTATAAAATTTCTTATAAAAATAAAATCTAATTACTTTGTTAAATTTATATATGATTGAGTTTATAAATATAAATGAAAATTTAATTTTGTATAAAAAAACTAGTTAAACAATCAAATTATAATATTTAAACAATTATTGTTGACAAAAAAAATAACAATGATTAAATGAAAACAACTTTTGGTTGCTTAGTTTTTGACCATTGATGTTTTTAATCCAATAGCTATAAATCATTTTTTGTTAATCCTCTTCCTTCTTTGTCATTGGCCAAATCCTTATGCACATGGATAACTTTTTCATCGATTGGATGAAACCTAATCCAACGGTGCAGATTTATTCATTTCTCTTTCGCCCTAGCAGATCTCTCATCCTTTTTCAATCTCTCATTTTCCTATCTTCTACACAGGATCTCTTTTTCGCTTCAATCCTTTAATTTTTTTTAATGGTTTCTAAAGATCGATGGGACTGGAAGCTCATCTCCTCATCTCCGATGGTAGAGCTCTAGGTCTGTCTCCTCATCTCCCTTCTCCTGGTTGAAGCTCAATGTCTGTCATCTTCACGGGGGAGACGAGACGACGAGAGGGGCATCCCATCTACTATGTTCTCTCTCTCTATCTCTCTCTCTCTCACACACACACACACACACACACACACGTTTTTATTCTGATTTTGTGTTTTGTTCTTAGTAAAGAAGCTTATTGGTGGAGGCTGAAGAAGCTTGATGGTGGTGGTCTCTGCATTAACAGTGGTGGTTGATTGCGGTGGACGAAGCTGAAGAAGCTTGATGGAGGCCTCCACAACCTTCGGATCCAACGAGAACAAGCTATTCCTCTGTAAAATCGAGTTCTCCCATTCCTAATGTTTGCTAGGTTGCTGATTAAATGGCTGCGACGAAGGAGGTGGTCTCATCGTAAAAGTGGTGGTTGAAGGCGGCGTGTTTTTTTTGTTATTAGGTTTAGGTTTAAGTTTATTTTAGGCCGTTGGTTTAGGTTCTTGGTTTAGTACTTTATTATCTAATTAGATTTACTTTTAATTTGTAATCATATATTTTTGTTAACCAGTTTAATTATATTTAAATAACAAAAAGTTAGATCAGTTGTAATTTATAATTCAATCTAATTTATAAATTATAATTTTGATATATTACATTTTCTAATTTAAATATATATATATATATATATATATATATATATTTTAATTTTTAATAATATAAATAATAACAAAAAATAAATGCTATCAAAGACTGTTTAATTGCATACAAGAAAACGCTATAATATATGACAATAAGATAGCAACGCAAAAAACCGCTATATAAAATGCTTGATCTACTATGACGGGCGATGATACAGCGCTTCATAAACCGCTATTGTATCGATAGATAGCGTTTTTCGTCCGCTAATAAAAGTCATTTTTCTTGTAGTGTTTTAGATATAGTTATACTAGATCTCAAAAAAAAACTATTACTTTTTTAAAAATAAAGATAATTCATTTATGAGTATAAAATAAAGAATATAATAGTTTATTTTTACTATATAAATGTAAATAATAGAATCATATGTTTACATATAATTTTCTAAAAAAATATTATCTTATCAAGTTGTATCATATATTTAACCGCTCCAACTTGGAACTGGAAAAAAAAATTTTAATGGTGTTTATAAATTATCAAGCAACAATTAATTTTTGGAGTTTCTACTATATTAGCTAAGTTTTGTATGAGCATTTGTATACTCTTTAATTGTGTCATTCTTCAAAAGTGACTGCATGATTTATCACATTTTCTGTAAAGTAACAGCAATATGTACCATACCAGAAGAAAAATGAAAAATTGGAAAATACATATATATGGATATATATTTTGAAAATTTCACCAACTTTTTTTTTGAAAAAAACACTTCTCAGATGTGAAATGACTATATTATCCAAGTTTAATATTTATAGTATCTAATTTAATATATTAATGTAGAACAGAAAATACACATGTAAAAAATATGAAAACCAAATTACCAACAATGCTTCGTCAAGCACTTTCTTATTCATAGGATATAACCTTTTAAAAATAAAAACTGTCAATGACTTTACCAAAACAACTAATGATGTCTTATCCTAAATTGAGTTTTTTCTCTTGTTTTCATATACGACATACAGTGAAACCTGTATAAATTAATAATGTTGAGACTACACTAAAACTATAAATTTATATTAATTTATAGAGATTATTAATTTATCGATATACTAAATGAACCAAAATTTCAATTTGGGACTATAAAATTGTATTAATTTATAGAGATTTTTAATGTATATTAATTTATCAATTATTAATTTATATAGGTTCTACTGTACATACATGAAACAATACAAACACATTGCTATTATTTTATTTATAAAAAAAACAACAATCCAGCAAAAATCAAAGAGTGTATTAATATATTTCTCATATCTTTGTTACATTTTTTAACTGAAAATATATGCTAGAAATTTTCTTAGCACATAGCCCCGAACACAGAAAGACTCTTGTAGATAATTTGATGTAGCATTTCCATTCATAAAATGTTGAAATGTCAGCTTTTATGATGTGAAAAGAACGAACACCTAAAACAATATATTTAATCTATTTTTTTGCTACTGTGAAAATACCAAATGGTAAAAATTTCAATAACAAGGACATAAAATCTTTACAAAATAATAATCATGGCATATAATCTAGATTTGCATAATTATAATAATCTTGATAATAATTAAAAATTTAAGTTAGTTATTACAATTTGTATATTTTTATCAAATTGGGATAAAAATCTATTTTTAAAGACAAGAAAGTGTAGTTCAAAAAAATAAAAAACATATGTATTTTTCAGAAACACGTATTTGCCATATATAAAGACATTGACTGAATTTTCATCTACGATAATTTGAAAAATATCTTATTTATGCTTTAGATTTTGAAATCAAAACATGTATTTCCATGCCAAGATGAACATGCATGTTAATATAGAGAATTGCAATAAAGAAGCTTCTGAATACAATATTTTGATTATAACCTTTGTGGAAACGTTTTCTTATATTATCAAAACTTCAACAATCAGACTATGAAGAAAGCATATGACCAATGATTTTTTCCATGGCCGCCAAAACATTCGTCTCTCTGTTTTTCTTAATCATCGGATTGATATTATAACCGGGTACTTTAAAATCTGTCTTACATATACCAACAGCATAGGAAACCTCATCCATGTGTGGAATGATCTCAGCATACTGTTCATAGTTAAAGAGAGATACCGCATTCGTGAACGATGCGTTCACAATAGTGTAAGTTTCAAGACACTTTTTTAGACTAGCCTCGCTTCCACCATTTATAAGGATCATGCTGAATATGAAGGAATAGGTATCGGCCGATCTTATTTCAGCTTCTGTCACTGTCACTTTCAAGAGATCTTTCATGCTTGGGGAAGTAGCCTTGGCAAGGATCCCATTGCAGAAACTTTTGTCTATTGTCTGTTTACAGATTGCGTCGAATGTTTGTAGAGTGTTTGCTTCGGCGACTGAGCAAGCGAGTGTAATCGCCAAAAATATCAAAAGAATGCGAGACATTTTCATTTGCTTTTTTTGTGAGTTATGAGTCTGTGGTGGTTTGAGAATGATTCCGATGATATCTTTTATATTTGAAAATTAGGCATCTTAATTAATTAGTCTAAAGTCAAAGTCAAATAGAATTTTTGTATGGGTTCGTATCTCTATTTTTATGGGTGCATATCTATATGTTAGCTAAGTTTATGTGAGCGTTTGTATACTCTTAGTTGCGTGTTGTGTCATTTTGCAAAAGTGATTGAATGATTTACAACCAATTCTGTAATATTGCAGTAATATTACCATATCAGAAGAAAATTCAGTCAGTGTCGTGATATATCGTATACAACACATAAAAGAATACCAAACCGAAGAAGATTTTGTTTGACTACGTAAATGATTGCAGACTGAAGCTAAAGTCTTACATGGAATTTCACTTTGGTAAGTTTTTACTGATTAGTTATCCACAGAGGTGTGGACCTCAAAAAGATAAAATAAAAATAGATTATTCGAGTAGGAATAAAGGAGTAAAAGCAAAAGGGAAAGAGAAATATATATATATATATATATATATATATAGTACATGAATTTAATAATATTTAGTCAAAAATATAACAAAACCATTATACACATTGTTAAATAGTCTTAAAATGAAAATTTCTAATCATTTATATTTTATAATTTATAATTTATATTGTTTGGTATGATTTTTATTTATTAAAAACAGAGAAAATAAAACTATGTTTTTAGTGGAATTATATCCGAAATGTAGAGTAAATTATATTAAAGTGGCTAGCCGTATCTTATTTAATTAAATATTTTTTAAACTATGTGTTATTGAGTTTGTGATTTGATAAGATATTTTAATAATTGCACTATATGAGATTTGTTATGTTTATTGTGTTATTGTGGAGTTCCTAAATATTAATTATAACTAGATTTTGACCCGCGCTTAAGAAGCGCGGATTTTTTTTTGTTAACCGTAAAGCCAAATATTTCGGAATAGATATTTTGATTAGTTTTGATGGTGTTTTTAAATTTGATTGAGTTGATGGTAAAAGGGGTTCGAGATACCTTGTATTTATAAAATGTGAGGGTTGTTGTTCTATTATTTTATTTCAGTCTTGTAA
>CAKOAT010241933.1:1886-15932 GCA_932364175.1 Eruca vesicaria subsp. sativa | reverse complement strand
TATAATATCATGAATATTTATTGTTAGAGAAATTTTATAATAGATTATGGAAAGTAATAAATGGGTTTATTTAAATTGTAAAGTATTTATATAGTTAGAGAAATATAAGGAAAGACTAACAATGTTAATCTAATGAAAGGGTCCAAACAACTTTTTTAAGTAGATTTATTTAGACTCCTTCTCTTTTAATAGTATAGATAACATAGGTAAATTTAATATTATTCCTAGTTGAGGGTAAATTAAAATTTTCAAAAGAAAAATATAATATATATTTTTTTCTTTCAATTATTTGTTTACCGGTCAGTAGGATGGGTTAAACCAAGATGAACATGTATGTTAATATAGAGAATTACAATAAAGATGCTTCTGAATACAATATTTTGATTATAACATTTTTGGAAACGTTTTCTTATATTATCAAAACTTCAACAATCAGACTATGAAGAAAGCATATGACCAATGATAAATCGATAATGAAGAACATGCAAACACGTTTCATTGCCAGTTTACACAACGAAGTAGCCTAAACTAAGATATACAAAAAAAAAAATGTTTACATCCCTTATATATTAAAAGAGAAGCATTTTAATAAATGTGTTTATACCTTAATTGACACGAATTGGCCTCACAATTATTTGGAAATTAATACGTTCATACACTAATTTTTTTTAAATTCATCATTTAATGTGTTTACACACAAATTTTTAATTAATTCATTTTTCTTACATTTTAGCATTTTTATTAATAAATTAAAATTTTCTACGTGAAACTAATGAATAATATCTATGTTGTAAAAAAATTACAAAATCATTCAGATTCGCATCAACTAAAATGTTGCGATGAAAATGTTTGTAGATATTGAAAGTTTCGTACCTTGCCAAAATTGGTCATGGTTGAGGCTTCGGTATACTATAACAACAACTACGGTGATTGATTATGAATTAAAGACACTGAAGTGAAAAACACTACACGTAAAGTCAGATCTTTAGTTTAGTCAAATATTAACATTTTTATAAATTTTTTCATATCAGACCAAGAATTAGAAATAAAATCAAATTGGTAGAAAAAAAAATCAGAAATAAAAAAGATTTAAAAAGAAAAAAAAATCACAAAATCGATTAAAAACAGAATTCATGTCCCAAGTGAAGATGTCACTGTGTAATATATATTATTTATATTGTTTACGGGTAAAATTGATTTTCTTCATATGAAAAAAATGTTATTAATTTTTGAGGTTTGTTTTATTTTTACTTAATTTTATTTCAGAATTTACTATCATGTGTTATTTTGAACAAAAGTGTTTTCAATCTTAATTAATGGTATATTCATATATTTATCATCACATTTATATACTTTTACATATACATGCATGTACACATTAGCGACTATATAACTAAATATTCACCACAAGTGAGAATTTTAATTCTTATTTAAATTGAATTTTTTTTTAATGTTTTCTTTCACTATCGTTCAAATTGTAGCGAAATGTTTTGTGTTAATAATTTTATTTTCTTTTTTTTTCTTCAAATATTATTTAGATTTTATATAATTTTACATATCTTTGGAAATTATAATAGGAAACTATTAGTTCGACATAAAAAATGTCTAATATTTATATAAAACAAAACCAAACAGATAAAAATAGTTTTTGGTTATCATCGAAAAAATTAAAAACATCAAATATTTAAACCAAACAATCCAAAATAAATATAGATTGAGAGTTCTAGTTATATTTTAGGACATTAAAAACAACGTAAAATTGTACTAATATCTATGCTAGACAGACATAATATTATTTCTTATCTTAAAAGTAACAAAAATAATAATCTCATCTCGCGCAAGGCGCGGGTTATTAGCTAATATAAAATAAACGGTCAACACTAAAATCCCCTATATATTAATTGATAAACATTTGAAAAGTTATAAACTTAAGTTTGTATTAATTAAAAAATAACCTCATCCTATATGGCACTTCTCTACGCCTTCTATTTTAATAAAGGATTCTAGAACACCTCATATTAAGTATAATTTTGAAACATGGTCCGTTGGTTTCATATAAGACATATCAAACTAAATAGCATATCAAATTAAATCTTCTATATATTCTTTCGTTAAATAAAACCTACGGAATTACCTAATATGATTAAGATTTATATGACTAATAATGATGTTAAATAATAAAGATTTGTTAACAGTATGTATATTTTATATCATTTTTGTTTAATTTTTTATTATTAAAATAAATTACACAACTACACTAATCATATAAGAAAAATTTAGATTTTTTATGTATGTTGTTTTTTGAAATTGTGAAAACGAGTATAAATTACTAAAACTATCAAAAATCTCACATAAACTTTTTTGATCAAGGTCTACTTTTTTTATAATAAGTTACAATAATTATAAGATCATATGATAAATAACTTTATTTTAATAGGTATTTATGTTAAGATATATATATATATATATATATATATATATATATATATATATATATATATATATATATATATATATATATATATCTCATATCGTATGAATAAATAATATTATTTTAAACATAATTATAATTTAAAATTTATCTTAATTTTTCTATAAAATTATTTTTTATTTATAAAAGGTTTTAAAATACAATTTTATGATATTATTAGATAAATAAATAAATAAATAAATTAAATTAGATTTGAAACTTTATATATTCTAAATGGAAACATTCTACCAACTGCTTTTATTTCAACTGCTTTTATTTTTCTTCACTCGAACACTGAAAAATGTGAAAAGATATATTAACCTGGCCCATTAAATTCTATGTTTTTATCTACAGTTCTAGTAAAAATTGTTTCTGATCCTACGTATATATAATTATATAAAAACTCTAAAACTCCAAATACATATAAAAAAATCGTATGTAAATTTTAAATTTATCAATACTAAAATTTTAAATTTTAATTATTTACACTTATCATACGAAAAATGCAGGTTTTATCCTAGTAAATGTGAATTTTTATGATTGTCTACAAGATCTGAGCCTTGAACCGTAATTTTTGAAAGATCATAGTTTTTCAGGTAAATAAGTTATATATATATATATACATATTTTATGTAGTATAAATAAACTATTATATTATTTACTTTTGGCAGATCATAGTTTTGATTTCAGTTGATCTTCTCATCTCTCAACACCAAATTGGTGGCATGCACTTCTAGACTGAACCAAACCAAATAAATATACTTTTAGATATAATTTTACTAGATAAAAATATATATAATTTTTTAAATAAAAATAATTCAATTATGAATATAAAATATAAAATCTAATAATTTATTTGTACTATATAAAATTTAAATATATATAAAATTAATTTTAATTTTAATAGAATCATATGTTTACATATAATTTTATCAAAATTTATTATCTTATCAATTTGTTTCATATATATTGAACCGCTCTAACTTGAAACCGGAAAAAATATTATTTAATGGTGTTTATTAATATACCAACAAAAAATTAATTTATGGAGTTTCTACTATATTTGCTAAGTTTTCTGTGAAAATTTGTATACTCTTAATTGTGTAATTTTTCAGAAGTGACTACATGATTTATCACATTTTATGTAAAATAACAGCAATATGTACCATTCCAGAAGAAAAATGAAAAATTGGAAAAATACATTTATATGCCTATATATCTTGAAAATTTCACTAATTTTTTTTAGTTTTTATTTTATTTTTTTTAAAAGTTATTCATATGTGAAAGTATTATATTTTCCAAGATTAATATTTGTAGTATCTAATTTAATATATTAATGTAGAACAGAAAATATACTTGTAAAAAATGAAAACCAAATTACCAATTATGTTTCCTCAATCACTTCTTTATTCATAGGATATAACCTTTTAGTAATAAAAACTGTCGATGACTTTACCAAAATAACTAATGATGTCTTATCCTAAACTGGGTTTTTTCTATTGTTTTAATACACGACATACATACATGAAACAATTCAAACAGATTTGTATTATTTTATTTAAAAAAAAAAAACAAAAATCCAGCAAAAAATAGAATCAAAGAGTGGGTAATATATTTCTCATATCTTTGTTACATTTTTTTAACTGAAAATATATGCTAGAAATTTTCTTTGCATGCGCACCGAACACAGAGAAACTCTTGTAAATAATTTAATGTAGCTTTTTCATTCATAAAATGTTTGAATTGTCAGTTTTTATGATGTGAAAAGGACGAATGATGTCACTCAAATGTTTAACCTAAGGAGTGATTTTACTCTCTAAAATAAGAGGTTCAATCGTAGTACTCAGGAATCGAATTCACAAGGAACTAGAGTCACAAAAGATATAATCCTAAGTGATTAAGGTAGGTTGAAAAAGGTTTAAAACAATAAATAAAATAAGTAGCAATGGTAAGTTGCTGATGAAAATAGGTTTTGGATTTTGAAAACAATAAAGAGAAATAGTTAGATTCAAGGTTACTATTCAGAAAATCAGGATTATAAATCTATGGATGTCTTAACGAATTGCTTGCAAATATATGAGAACTTCAATCCTTAGACAAATCTATAGCTGTCGCTAGTTAGACTGTCCATTGATCTGATTGCCGACTGCATCGATCGATGTTGCTATCGCAGTGTCGATCGATATAAGCTGTCGTCGATCGATAACTCTAGAGGAGTATCGATCGATATTAAGTATCAGATCGGATCGAACTTTGTTCACCCGAGAATTTCTATCAGACCGGCTGTCGCATCGTGCCTTAATAGAGTCTAGGTTTAGCCAAATGATTTCAGGAAGATGACTATTAGATTAGTCACCCCATAATCAATACTCTAGGTAGCAAGTCTAGAGTAAGCATTAGGGTTCATTTGGATAATGAATATAACAACTCAACAATCCATAGTTGGGGCTAATCCCTCATAACTATTTGAACCCCAAATCTAACATATGTATCTACTCAGACATAGCAAAGAGATTCATAGCAAAAGAATAAGAAGAAGAGAAAATGCTTTTATTGCTAAGTATAAAATAGAATACAAAACTTGGTTCAAAACTTCATGTCTTTTAAGGCTCATAGGCATAGCTATAAATAGGGAGTACAATTAGGTTAAAAACTCGCCAGGGGCAGTCTTGTAATTTGGTGAGAACTTGGGCGTCAAGTTGGCCAAATAAATCTTGCTCATCACGCTGTATCGATCGATGGTACATTGCGTACATCGATCGATGGAGTATCTCGACTTCAACTTCTACGGAAGCGTCATCGATCGATTACACAGGGTGTGTGTCGATCGATATATGTCTCTCGATGTCGGATCTTCATAGTCGTCTTGGAAAACTCTTCTTTAAGCACCAAAAGGCACATAAATCACCACTTTACCACAAAATGCTCCTTAACCTGAAAACATACCTAATAGACTCCAAAACATAGATAATTATAATAAAAACATATAGAAAATATGACCAAAAGCGGGTCAAAATCATGGTATATCAACTCCCCCAGACTTAACCTTTTGCTTGTCCTCAAGCAAACATCAAGTCAGTCTTGAAAAGAAGTTTAAAAACAACAGGGACTCAATCAAAATCTCAACTTAAAAATCATAACCTCCTACTTTGTTGCAAACCACATCTTATTCCTATCAACTACAGAAGTACATTATACCATATCCTAGCTTAGCAACCTAATCATCTAGCCAATCAACTTAAACATTCCTTGTCTGTCTATCCCCTCTACTGATTTCATTTATGCATAAAAATAAAGGTGTAAGCTTTACCTTGGGAGTATCGATCAAGGAACACTTGGATTCAAATCAAACAAGTTTCAGGCATTCTCATCCTGGTTCCCTTTCTTTCTTTATCCCCCTTCTCTGAATCCGAACTCTTCTTTCTTTTATAACAATCCCAATGAACAGTTAATGTTCATCTTATTGATCTTTCTTGACAATTTGTAAGCGAATAGTGGGGTCATAGGTAATGTACCTCTCCCTCGCTGTGATCATTCCTTTGATTTAGAATAGTGGGGTCATAGATAATGTACCTCTCCCTCTGCCTCTCAGGAAATCATCTCAATCTTTTATTTTATGGGGATGCCGAAGGAAGGAAAGAAGGAAACCAAAATTTTGAAACTTTTACCTTCCAGACTTGCAAGGGGATTCCGATCCCTTGTATACCAAGCCCCAAGACAAGCAATAGATGTCAGGTTAGGTTGGAAATCAGCTTTGGTTCTTCCAGACAATCATAAAAGTGTTGACATAGGTGATCGGTGATCCACTTTAGCATCTATAGTACTTTCTGCAATCAATAAATCTAAGAATGGTGCTAAAGAGTGGTAAGATAAAAAGTAAGACTTTGAAAATTTTTCCTTTTCTTGACTCAATAAAACCAATTTTTGAAAACTTTATCAAAAAGATCAAAAAGAGGTAAAGTAGCATCAGTAATCAACTCCCCCCAGACTTAAATCATACACTCTCCTCAGTGTATAATTAGTCGGAGTTAGAGCATAAGAAAACTTAAATATGTGTAACTGATATCGAAAATTGGAAACGATATACCTGACCAATATGGGTATCGATCGATGGTGAGTCGCCATCGTCGATCGATGCGTGTTGGTCTGTGTCGAGCAAAATCGACTGGTTGTATCGGTCGATAGGTATGGATCGTGTGTATATCTTCCTAAAAACAAATAAAAACGAAACTAGTAAGTAAAAATAAAATAAAATAAGTATGTAAAATACCTAACAGTGGGTTGCCTCCCACTCAGCGCTTGTTTAAAGTCAGTTTAGATTGACTATGGAAGTATGGTTGCTAGTGAGGTGGGTTGCAGGTACTTTTTGGTAAACAAGTGTCCTCCTTTTTCTTGTGTTTCATCAAACCAAGAGGTTAGAAAGCTTCTTGTGGCCTTCTCACTTCTGGTCATGCTAGTCTTCAAACCATAAACTTCTGTTTGGATCCTTTCTAACCAGCCCTCTAAGTTGGCAATGCTGTACTGATGGTTGCCAATCATGCTGTAGATGTGTTCTGTTGTGCGCTGCATGGTGTCGTGGTGTGTTGGATCGTCGGTGGAGGCTAGAGGTTGCATATCGATCGATGCGTTGTGTGCTTCATCGATCGATGTGGATGAGTCAGGTCGGCTGGCGAGCTGTCTTTGGATATCTTCTACCTCCTTCTGAACATCTTCCATTGTGCATTGTGTATTCGTCCGGTATTCTGTAATCTTCGTCTCCACAAAACTCAATGAATTTGTAGATCTCTGCTGTGGTTTCTTCAAGTTCTTCCCTGGTACAGAATTCTTGAGCACGGTTGTCGATCGATGGACTCGGTTTGTCATCGATCGATAGCTTCTGTAAGTGGTGCACGATCGGGTTAAGTACGGGTGTATCGATCGATGCAGGGGGATCTGTATCAGTCGATGGCTGTGGCTGAGACTTCAGTTGTGCGCGCAAAGTTTTGACTTCTTCTTGTAGGGCGTCTCGTTTCTTTTGTACTTAGTCATTGTGGCTGGTCTGCCATAGCATTTCACCTCGAAGTCTTGATAGTTTTTCCTCAAGGTCAAGTTTCGCGCCTGCTATCTTCCAGTTGTGATCGCTGGTGAGGCCATCTAGCATGTAGGTGACTTCTTTCTGTGTGTAGAGCTTGCCATCTGGAACTCCTTTAGCAAACTGATCAGCATATCCTGGTAGACAGAAACAAGAGCGACCAAATAGTGAGGCTCTCTTCAGCAAGTTTTCCATATCTTCTTTGGTTACAGGGATGATGTCTCCGTTTACTGCTCTTGCATGGCCAGATTCATCTCTGTAGACTCCATATTCATCTTTCTTTTCCCAAAAGAAACGACGTTCTCCGTTTTGGAAAGCTCTCGTCCCATACTCTCGGTGTGTATCGATCGATGCTAGTCTCCATGCATCGGTCGATGGGTGTTTTGTCTGGTTCGAGTCGTTTTCGATGATAGGTCCATTGGCAATCTGGAGTATGTCTGCAACATCTTCTGTGGAGATAGGAATGATTCTCCCATATATGGCACGTGCATGACCATCTGAATCCCTGAAAATACCAAACTCATCCGGAATTAGTGAATTTAAATTAAATTATGGTAGTTGTACCTCGGATGGTGTTGTGGCAGGATCGGTTGGTGGTCTGTGATTGATATCGATCGATGGACTGTGCTCCTTATCGATCGATGTCTGGAAGATCATATCGGTCGACGTCTTGAACTCCGTGTCGAGCGATACAGGATCTGCAGGTTGAATCGCGGCTTGTAAAGGTACTGTGTCTACTACAAAACTTTCGTGGCAACCGCTGGCCCAGCTTCCAATCGAGTAATCTCCGTCTCGTGGTTCGTGTGGGACATAGACTGGTTTGCAGTAGGTTTCGTCGCTTGTTGATTTGAACCGTCGTTTGCGCGATCTGGAGTAGGGCATATCGATCGATGGACCAGGTGTCATATTGGTCGATGCTCGTCGGATGAAGGTCGGGAATGGAGGTTGTTCTTCATCTTCACGAAGAAATCGGTACTCTATAGCTCGTTCCTCCTCATAATCTTCATCATACTCCTCCTGAGTAGTGATACTAGCAAGCTCGGGCAAGTAGTGATCGTTTTCCCAATCTTCTGCATTGAAATCGGCTTCTGGGAACTCGGCTTCGGTCCGTCGGAAAGCGATGACCAGGTAGTACTGTCGGTCGATGGTGCTGCAAGGATATCGATCGATGGGGAAGTGGTGTCATCGGTCGATACTGCTTCTTCGGTTTCATACTCTTCCATAGAATCAAATTCGTGGGCACAGAAACATGTGGCTACGAGTGTTGAGCTGGCTGGCCTTGGGAACTTGATTACTGTAACAGGATCGTAGTGAATGGAAGGGTTGATTAGGGTTAGGCATAGCTTGTTTGTTTGGAGGTCACAAACAGCTCCAACTGTGGCTAAGAAGGCTCTTCCAAGTAGTAGAGAAGTCTTGAAGTTCAGCTTGTTGGAGAGGATATGGAAGTCTTTAGGAATTAGGGTTTCTCCAATCTGTACCTCAAGGTTGCGAACGATGCCTCCAGAGCTTTGCTGAGAACAATCTACAAAGATGAAAGTTTCTTCAGAAGGCTCTATCTTCAGACCGAGATGATCTGCCATGAGCTTGGGTAAGATGCTAACTCCTGATCCTGTGTCACAGAGGGCACGTGGGAACTCAACACCTCTAATGGAGCAAGGTATTGTGAACTTCCCTGGATCATTCTTCTTCTTCAGTGTTATCTTCTGCTTGAGGCTATCTCTGACTTGGTTAAACATCCTCTTGATGTCTTCTTCTGTCTCCTTTGTTTCTATGAAGAACATCCACAATCTGTGTGAAAAGTAGGCTTCTTCAAAAGGTTTCTCTTTAGGTATTCTGAGTACTCTTTTTCTGAAGCTTGACAACTCCTTCTCATTAGCTTCTCTTTTATAGGGTTTAGGTATCTTCTCTTTCCTTTTTCGGAGCACTCTCCCCATATTTTCCATTTTTATCTCCATGGACTCAAAAATATCCGTGGGTCTCTCTTTTGGAGCTGCTGTAGGGTTTCTGGTGGTGTGTAATATCGCTCCCGGAAAGCGTCAAGACCTGCACTGTCGATTTTGGGTAGTGGCACTCGGCATTGGGGTACTTCATATCGATCGACACTGGTTGGTGTGTGTCGAGCGATGCCAGGGTCTTGATGTCGATCGAGGATGGGGGCATCATGTCGATCGATGACATGACTGGGCGGATGTGGGTGAAGTGCGGCGAATTCGGCGTGAGACATAATCTTGACGGAATTGCACTCGCGAGGGTTTTCGTCGGAGTTCATCGATCGACACTCGTCGAAGTCAATCGATCGACGAACTAAAGGTGATATCGATCGATGTTGAGCTGGTGATATCGATCGATAGCAGTCGTAGGCGAATTCTCTTTCACTCTCATCATCAGATCTCTGAATCTCTTCTACTACCTCTTGCCAAAAGTCATCATCTAGGTTGGCATTGATGTTCTGGGTGTGGGCAAACTCCTGCTTCTTAACTGCTTCTCCTGTCTGCAACACCTGGGTCTCTAGCTTCTTCACATGGGTGCTGAGTGCATCTATCTTCGTGATGAAGGTGGTGTAGACAGAATCGATCTTTCCATTGAAGTTTACCTCGAGCTTCTGCTGACTCTCAAGTATCTTGTCTATCAATTCCNTTCTCCTGTCTGCAACACCTGGGTCTCTAGCTTCTTCACATGGGTGCTGAGTGCATCTATCTTCGTGATGAAGGTGGTGTAGACAGAATCGATCTTTCCATTGAAGTTTACCTCGAGCTTCTGCTGACTCTCAAGTATCTTGTCTATCAATTCCTCCAGTTTAGTATCTTGGGTGGGTGGGTGTGGATTTGAGTAGAAGACACTTCCATAGCTTCTGTTGTTGTTAGGATTGCTGCTGCTGAAGGTGTTGGGCTTCTGGGGATTCTGGTTAAAGTTGCTTCTCTGGCCTGTGAAGTTTCTGTATCCTCCTTGGTTACCAGATCTCTGAAAACTGGCACCACTAATCCAATTGACATCTTCTTCAACAATTTATGAATCTTCCACTGAACAGATCTGCTTGTTTAAGAGTTTCTGAATGTTATCTAGCTGTGCTTGAACTTCATTGACGTATTCCTTCCCACGGGATGATGTAGTCTTCTTATAGTTTCTTGTGCTGTTGTTGGAAGCTAAGTTTTCAATTAGCTTGATAGCATTCTGAGAATTCCTGGTGGTGAAGTTTCCATCGCTAGCTGTATCAAGGGCTCTCTTGAAATCGGGGCTGATGCCTCTATAGAAGGTGCAGAGCAGTTGTACTTGGTTGAATCCGTGGTGTGGGCAGTCTCGCTGGTAGGACTTGAATTTGTTCCAAGTATCCTTGAATGACTCTTCAGGGGCTTGAGTGAATGTAGCAATCTTCTTTCTCCAGTTTTCATTGCGTGAATCATCAAAGAAATTATGCAGGAAGGCGTGCTTGATATCATTCCAGGTGGTAAGGGAACATGGTGGTAGTTGTCTTAGCCACTGCAAAGCTTCTCCAGATAGAGAATACTTGAAAAGCTTGCAGAAAAGATAGTCTTGAGGGACTCCTTTTGCTTTGACTAGGGTGATAAGATCCTCGAACCTCTCCAAATGGTCCATAGGATGCTCATGGGGCAAACCACAAAAAGGGATTTGACCCACAAGCGTGTAGTACTGCATGCGGCTTGAGCTCAAAATCTCCTCTCTGGATAGCAGGAGGGAGGATGGCTGATCGGTTTGAATAGAACTGATCGGGGCGGTTGTAATCAGCTAAAGTTCTGGTCTCTTCTACAGGTTGAATGATGCATGTGGGTGCAGTCTCTTCTTCAGTAATGATCTCCTTCTGATCATTCAGCTTGATCACGAAGGTTTCCATTCTCATCAGGTATGAGAATCATAGGCGCTACCATGTCTCGCCGGTTAGTATCGATCGATGTCAGGTGTGGTGTATCGATCGATGTCAAGTGAGGGGTATCGGTCGACGAACGGTTGTTGATGTCGATCGATGAGGTGGTGAAGGTATCGGTTGACGAACGGTTGTTGATCGTCGGTGAAAAGGGCGTATCGGTCGTTACGATGGTATTGGTATTGATCGATGCAGAGCGTATGTCCTTGCGGATGCTACGCTCTAGGTTGTTGGGATCTTCTGAGTACAAAAGTTGCTTATTCTTGTTGCTTCTAGTACTGCTGGGCATGTACCTGAAAGAGACAAAAAGAAAAATAAAAAATTTTGTGTCAAAAGATGAAAAAAATAAAAAGTAACAAATAACCTAAACTGAATCAGATTAAATCTAATAGTGATCTTAATTCCCCGGCAACGGCGCCTAATTTGATGTCACTCAAATGTTTAACCTAAGGAATGATTTTACTCTCTCAAATAAGAGGTTCAATCGTAGCACTTAGGGATCGAATCCACAAGGAACTAGAGTCACAAAAGATATAATCCTAAGTGATTAAGTTAGGTTGAAAAAGATTTAAAACAGTAAATAAAATAAGTACCAATGGTAAGTTGCTGATGAAAATAGGTTTTGGGTTTTTAAAACAATAAAGAGAAATAGTTAGATTCAAGGTTACAATTCAGAAAATAAGGATTATAAATCTATGGATGTCTTAACGAATTGCTTGCAAATATATGAGAACTTCAATCCTTAGACAAATCTATAGCTGTCGCTAGTTAGACTCGTCCATTGATCTGATTGCCGACTGCATCGATCGATGTTGCTATCGCAGTGTCGATCAATATAAGCTGTCGTCGATCGATAACTCTAGAGGAGCATCGATCGATATTAAGTATCAGATCGGATCGAACTTTGTTCATCACCCGATAATTTCTATCAAACCGGCTATCGCTTCGTGCCTTAATAGAGTCTGGGTTTAGCCAAATGATTTCAGGAAGATGACTATTAGATTAGTCACTCCATAATCAATACTCTAGGTAGCAAGTCTAGAGTAAGCATTAGGGTTCATTTGGATAATGAATATAACAACTCAACAATCCATAGTTGGGGCTAATCCCTCATAACTATTTGAACCCCAAATCTAACATATGANAATGATTTCAGGAAGATGACTATTAGATTAGTCACTCCATAATCAATACTCTAGGTAGCAAGTCTAGAGTAAGCATTAGGGTTCATTTGGATAATGAATATAACAACTCAACAATCCATAGTTGGGGCTAATCCCTCATAACTATTTGAACCCCAAATCTAACATATGAATCTACTCAGACATAGCCAAGAGATTCATACCAAAATAATAAGAAGAAAAGAAAATGCTTTTATTGCTAAGTATAAAATAGACTACAAAACTTGGTTCAAAACTTCATGTATTTTAAGGTTCATAGGCATAGCTATAAATAGGGAGTACAATTAGGTTAAAAACTCGTCAGGGGCAGTCTTGTAATTTGGTGAGAACTTGGGCTTCAAGTTGGACAAATAAATCTTGCTCATCACGCTCTGTATCGATCGATGGTACATTGCGTACATCGATCGATGGAGTATCTCGACTTCAACTTCTACGGAAGCGTCATCGATCGATTACACAGGGTGTGTATCGATCGATATATGTCTCTCGATGTCGGATCTTCATGGTCATCTTGGAAAACTCTTCTTTAAGCACCAAAAGGCACCTAAATCATCACTTTACCCCAAAATGCTTCTGAACCTGAAAACATACCTAATAGACTCCAAAACATAGATAATTATAATAAAAACATATAGAAAATATGACCAAAATCGGGTCAAAATCATGGTATATCAACGAACACCAAAATAATATATTTAATCTATTTTTTTTTGCTTATGTCGAAACACTAAATGGTAACAAACTCAATAAGAAATTACAATAAAGATCATATAAAATCTAATCTAGATTTTTAAATTTAGAATAATTTTGATAATAATTAAGAATTTAAGTTAGTAACTACAATTTGTATATTTTTATCTAATTGGGATAAAAATATCTTCTTACATACAAGAAAGTGTAGTTTTCAAAAAAGAAACATATGTATTTTTCAAAAACACGTATTTTCCATGTATCAAAACATTGACTGAATTTTCATCTAGGATAATTTGAAAAATACCCTATTTGTGCTTTAGATTTTGAAATCAAAACACGTATTTCCATCTCAAGATGAACATGTATGTTAATATGGAGAACTAGGATAAGACCCGCGCCTTACGCGGGATGAAGCTATTATTTCTATTATGTTTTGAAAAATGAAACAATAGTTCGGTTTCATTCGGATTAGAGGTGTTCAATCCGGATATCGGGTTTCGGTTCGGCTCGATTTTTTGGTATTTCGATCATTAAAATATAACTACTATAAATCTATACTAGATCTTGACCCGCGCACCGGCGCGGGTTTAACTTAATTTGAGAAAATGTAATAAATTCAGAACTCATCGATTATTACTGTGTTTAAGATATTGTGATCCACGTTGTATGTGAACTATCATATTGAATATAATAGGACTGGGTTGTGATTTTCGGTTCAGCTTTTATTAGGTTCTTTACGTTCTTAGTTTTT
>CAKOAT010241822.1:5218-37318 GCA_932364175.1 Eruca vesicaria subsp. sativa | reverse complement strand
ACATCATGGCGTCGAAATTATTTGCACAAGAAAGGAAATCGAGTGAAGGTATTCACAAGAAATTCTACATTTGTTTGATTATGTTTATCTTTTGATGATTGTCTCGTTTCTGAACTTGCGTAACTGCTACATATTTGAATATGCAGATATATGAAGCATGCATCATCTCTTGCTTAACTTCAGCAATCTCATTTGGTCTTCCACTCCTAAGGAAATGCAGTCCATGCCCTGAAACAGTTCCTGACTCTGGTATTGAATGTCCACGGCCTCCTGGAATGTATGGGAATTACGTAAATGTAAGACATTGTTATAGATAGATGTGTATCTTTGAGATCTGCGATGATGATATTTACCCATCATTTAACTGTTTCTCCGATGGCAAAAATGGCCGTCATAAACTTATAGGTTTTGCTAACTACACCTAGTGAAATTTGAACACTCTTATTAGATGCGTATGTGGAATTCATGTGATGGTGTCTAAAAACCTAAATAATCAGGCCCCAGAACTTTAGCTATGCCATTCATTGCCACTGCTGAGCTTTCTGACTTTCCTGACATTTCAGCCTTTTAACGTTGCCACATTCTTGTCACTTATTATTATTATTTCTTTGTTTCCATCATTTCAGTTCTACTGCAAAACGGATAACGAATACAATGATCTCGCCACAATTTTCTTCAATACTCAGGTCTTTTATGCTAGAATCTTTTCAAATATGTTCTTTCTTATTTTGACTTTGCTTTACTTTTAAGCCCGAGTGATACAGTTTAAACCTTTTGCTTTTCTTTTTGGCGACAGGATGATGCTATAAGGAATTTGTTCAGCGCAAAGACAATGCGAGAATTCAGTGCTCAGAGTCTACTGACATTTTTGGTATGAAATGCTTCTGCTTGGTTAGCTTAAAAAGTTCCTCAACCTGGTCATATACCCTTAATTTGGTAGATAGAGTTTGAGATTAATTGAATTATGTGCATGTTATCAACATGATGAGGAATATGCTGATTTAATTTTTTTAATATCGTTCCATTTCTTTATCTATTGAAAGACCATTCTATTTGTTTATTCATCTGATTTATTGGTCTCTTTCTGTTTTAATGATGTACAGGCTATGTTTTATACATTAGCAGTGGTGACATTTGGCACTGCTGTTCCCGCTGGCCAGTTTGTCCCTGGAATAATGATAGGATCAACTTATGGGCGCCTTGTAGGCATGTTTGTAGTCAGGTTTTACAAGAAGCTCAACATTGAAGAGGGAACGTGAGTATCTCTGTGTAGTGCTTTGTTGATCTTACCACTTCGTTGTTTTCAAATTTGTTGGTTAAACTTTAGGCCTTTGATACAAAAGTCTTTGAATCTTAGTTATGCTTTACTGGGAGCTGCTTCGTTTCTTGGAGGCTCGATGCGGATGACTGTATCTTTATGTGTTATTATGGTTGAAATCACAAACAACCTGAAACTTCTGCCTCTTATAATGTTGGTTCTTCTCGTTTCAAAGGTATGAGTTACCAACAATTATCATTTGCCTTCCCTCTTATGAAGATACGTTTGTTTTAATTTGCTCTGTTCCTAGGCCGTGGGTGATGCTTTCAATGAGGGATTGTATGAAGTACAAGCACGCCTTAAGGGTATTCCGTTACTGGAATCGAGACCCAAGTATCATATGCGGCAAATGGTAGCGAAGGAAGCATGTCAAAGTCAGAAGGTTGTTATTATTTCTCTCCATCATCTAAGACAGAGCTATGTTTTATCGTCAGCCAACCACTAGATGGAGTTTGTAACACGTAGGTCTCATGTTTTTTTTCTTCTTCTTTGAAGGTAATTTCTTTACCTCGAGTTATCAGGGTTGCAGATGTCGCTTCAATTTTGCGCAGCAACAAACACAATGGATTTCCTGTAAGCATTGCTTTCCCCGACACCAGGTTTCACCCGTTACTGCTTAGTCCTCTGTACTGATGGCTTTGTTTTTGACACTGTACCAGGTTATTGACCACACGAGAAGTGGGGAAACACTAGTCATTGGGATAGTTCTTCGGAGGTACGTGATTGTACATTTATCCACCAACTGCAAACGGTGTAATTTTTGAAGAAATATATAATTCTTTTTTTTTCACCTTGCAGTCACTTGCTTGTTCTCCTTCAATCGAAGGTAGATTTTCAACATAGCCCATTGCCTTGTGATCCAAGTGCCAGACCGATCAGGTAAACTAATGTTACACTCTCTTCTTTTCCACTCTCTCTGGAAGGAATCATAATTTTGTCTGATATATAAATTGATTATGCAATCTCCAGGCACAGATTTAGCGAGTTTGCTAAACCTGTTTCATCCAAAGGGTTATGCATAGAGGATATACATCTAACTTCAGATGATTTAGATATGTACATAGATCTTGCTCCGTTTTTGAATCCCTCTCCATACGTCGTTCCTGAAGACATGTCGTTGACAAAGGTAAGTATAAGCACTTACATAAAATATAAGTTATATTGTACCGATACATCAGATCATTGGTTGAGAAAATTTTGATCCGTTTGAATTATAGGTATACAACCTTTTCCGGCAACTTGGATTGAGACATCTATTTGTTGTTCCCCGTCCTTCCCGTGTGATAGGCTTGATCACAAGAAAGGATTTACTTATTGAGGTATCTAACCTTTTACATTAGTAGAGAGCTAGTTCTAGAAAAAAATATTCAATTAACAAAACCCGAGATAAGGAATAACATGGGTGATGTTGCTGGTCTTGTTATGCAGGAAAACGGGGAATCATCAGCTGTTGAACTCCAACAGTCAACTAGTGTAAGGTCTCTTGCTTGCTGCTATTCTTGTGTTTAATCACAAAAGCATTGGGAGTCTCTCGAGTCTGGTGTTGTGATCCTTTAGTCTAAACCCTCGTTTAAGACTCCTTCAAGTTTTTTAAGTGTAATCCCTTTAACCAGAACGCTTATATTACTCATTGTTTTTGCCCTTGCAGAGGTCGGTACAGTGAGACAGCAACGCGGACGGAGGCTGCACGTCCGCTTCTAGACGATCTTTTAGGCTAGAAAAATAGTAAAAACGTATACAAGCATTTGAAGCTGGTTAAGTAAGATGTTTACTTGGACTAGTGATTAGTCCACACTAGGAAACGACATGATTTTCCCCGTTTTGAATTTGAGGAGCTTTGCCTCAAAATCAGTCTGAAGGATTATATGATCATTTCTCATGAGCTGGGAATTGTGTTAACAGTCTCATTGGCTGTTCACAGAGAATAGAATGATATATGTTAGTGAGTTTGATATGTTGTAATTGTGCAAACTTTAATTTATTTCCTGGTCATTGTAAAATAATCTAGCCGTTGGCATATTACCATGATTTAAGTTAAAAACCTATCGGGAAAACAAGAAATAATATGCGTTGAGGTCATTGGTGATCTGATCTACATACTGCAGAAATTTTACAACTTATTTTTATTGTGTATATATTTCTAAGTGGTAAAAAGTTGAAAAACTAAAATGAAAGCCGTATCTATTGAGTACCATAGTAGCCAAGGGTAAAATATTAATTCGAAAAGAAACTTATACTATTCGAACTTTGGTCGATCAAGATTTTATTTGTGTTTCAAAAAAAGAATCAAGATTTACTTTAACAAACATACTTTGATACTACGTACCGAGCGAAAGGAAGCAACATATCCACGCTGATTGTGCATTTAGATAAAGAACCGAATCTAGACGTAATAAATCCAGTTCATTTTTTCCAGTTGTCATATATGATATGGTAACAATTATAAACCTTAACTTAAACAGACTTCCGAAAGTGGATAACTTGACTTTGTGACAGCGATATGCTGACTGTAAATTCCCTCCAAAAGAGTCAAAAAAGGGGACAATGATCCAAATATATTGACCAAATATTCAATTCTTGCATAATTCCATTTTCAGACATCATCCGTATCTTCTTTTTCTGTATAAGTATATGAACTTTTCTTTGTCTCATAAATAAATTAAGTAAAGATCTCTCTCTCCTTGTCTCTCCCTCCTTTACAAGATAGAGAAGCATAGACACAGACACTAACAATTAGAGCGATCTAGAGGTTTTGAAACAATGGCTGGTGGGTTTATAGCGTCTAGTGGTGATTCCCCTGCTTTTCCGGGGAAAATGACCCTTTACGTCTTCATTTGTGTCATTATTGCCGCTTTTGGTGGTTTGATCTTTGGTTATGATATTGGAATCTCTGGTACCATTCTTCTCTCTGTCAATTTCGTTCGTTCTTTTTTTTTTACGTTACTTATAGATTAAGATATGTTCAATTTAGATTCAGACACGTATCATGTTATTTTATCATGCGTCAAAAAATATCTATACATCTTAGATCTGTTTAAAATAAAAAAAACATCTTCGATTGCAACCATGCGGTCAATATTAGTGAATCAGACCATTGTATATATACAATCCGATGTAAATCGTGACCGTAATCAAATATTAAATTGTGACTTGGCATTAATTAATTTTCTTAGTCTGCTTGCTCTCTTGATCGTTCTTGATGCATGGTACTAATGTTAAAAACAACAACAGGTGGGGTAACGGCGATGGACGATTTCTTGATGAAGTTTTTTCCAGCTGTGTACGAGAGGAAGAAGCATGCACGCGAGGATAACTATTGCAAGTACGACAACCAGTTCTTGCAACTCTTCACCTCTTCTCTTTACCTCGCGGCACTCGTGGCCAGCTTCTTGGCCTCTTTCACGTGCTCTAAGCTCGGCAGGAAACCCACAATGCAGTTAGCTTCCATCTTCTTCTTGATCGGCGTTGGCCTTGCCTCCGGTGCTGCTAACATGTACATGTTGATCTTCGGCAGAATCTTGCTCGGCTTTGGCGTTGGCTTTGGTAATCAGGTACAATATATATTATAATTAACCAAAATATAAAATACCAANCCTCTTTCACGTGCTCTAAGCTCGGCAGGAAACCCACAATGCAGTTAGCTTCCATCTTCTTCTTGATCGGCGTTGGCCTTGCCTCCGGTGCTGCTAACATGTACATGTTGATCTTCGGCAGAATCTTGCTCGGCTTTGGCGTTGGCTTTGGTAATCAGGTACAATATATATTATAATTAACCAAAATATAAAATACCAAACAAAATAAGTTCGGTATTAATAATGTTGATATAATAAAATGTTTTTAACAATATTATATTGTGGACCATAAGCTTTTCACTTCGGTATATATATAGCGGTCGGATCATAAACTATACTTGGTTTTACTCCGTTTTGGACATGGGGTTTGTATGAGATTGTGTTTTAATTTTTTTTGTCGGAATATGTTATTTGTAGGCCGTACCGCTTTTCTTATCAGAGATTGCTCCAGCGAAGCTTCGTGGAGGTCTCAACATTGTGTTCCAACTAATGATAACAATAGGAA
This sequence comes from Eruca vesicaria subsp. sativa, assembly GCA_932364175.1. Classification (NCBI taxonomy): domain Eukaryota; kingdom Viridiplantae; phylum Streptophyta; class Magnoliopsida; order Brassicales; family Brassicaceae; genus Eruca; species Eruca vesicaria. The sequence continues at coordinate 31,923 of CAKOAT010241822.1, read as the reverse complement.
TCCTTATCGCCAACGTAGTCAACTACTTCACCTCTTCTATTCACCCTTACGGATGGCGTCTCGCCCTCGGTGGCGCGGGGATTCCTGCCCTCTTCCTCCTCGGCGGATCACTTCTCATCTGCGAAACACCGACGAGTCTCATCGAGCGTAACAAGAACGAGGAAGGCAAAGCTACTCTCAAGAAGATCAGAGGCGTCGAAGATGTTGATGAGGAGTATAACTCACTCGTCCAAGCTTGCGAATTCGCCAGGCAGGTCAAGGATCCTTACAGGAGGCTGATGAAGCGCGAGAGCCGACCGCCTCTTGTCATCGGAATGTTGCTCCAGCTGTTCCAACAGTTTACTGGAATCAATGCCATCATGTTTTATGCCCCGGTTTTGTTTCAGACTGTAGGGTTTGGGAATGATGCTGCTTTGCTTTCCGCAGTTATTACAGGAACTATCAATGTTGTTAGTACTTTTGTAGGGATTTACTTCGTCGACAGAACTGGTCGGAGATTTCTCTTGCTCCAGGCTGCAGTCCAAATGCTCATTTGCCAGGTATTTCTATTTCTTATTCGACAAGGAAATAAACATTTAGTTGGGTAAGAGTTTCTTGTGGTGCAAGCAATCCTCCTATACTAACATTTTTTTTCTTCTCCAAATTAGTTGGTCATTGGAATCATTCTAGCCAAAGACCTAGGTTTGACGGGTACGTTAAGTAGACCAGAAGCCATAGTAGTGGTTGTCTTTGTGTGCCTTTACGTGATGGGTTTCGCTTGGTCATGGGGACCATTAGGATGGCTAATCCCTAGCGAGACCTTCCCCTTGGAGACACGAACCGAAGGGTATGCATTGGCCGTGTCGTGCAACATGTTATTCACTTTCGTGATCGCTCAGGCCTTCCTATCAATGCTTTGCGGGATGAAGTCAGGGATTTTTTTCTTCTTCAGTGCTTGGATCGTTGTGATGGGGCTCTTTGCTTTCTTTTTCGTGCCAGAGACTAAAGGTGTCTCAATTGATGACATTAGGGATAGCGTTTGGAAGCAACATTGGTACTGGAAGAGGTTTATGGTTAGAGGAGCATGATGTGAAGAAAGAACAGCTTGCGCTTTTTGATCAATTAAACTTTATTTCTCTTTTATATTTTTTTTATGCTTTTCAAATGAAGAACAATGAACACTGTACTAAAAGTTAAGAAACAAATTTGTTGATTCTTGTTTCATCCTTGATTGATATGCTTCTTCATGTTTGGTATCTTTAATGAAAACGCTACATTCTACCGTTTTGTGTGTGTTAACTCGTTTAGCCACTTGATACGCGAAAAAATTAGTGCCCATATAAACATACAAATGAAATTGTTACATTATTATCAACAACTGAGATGTCATTGCATTCATTCTTTATTAAACTTGTAGAAGCATGTTTTAAAATGTTTGCTGAAATAATATTCTCAAATTGGTTTAGATGTGGTGCTAGAATTTGTTTTGATGAAAATATCCCTTGAATGGCTTGAGATTTACAGAATCATGATGGCGCATGATGAGTGACGACTAGGGATGTTTTGATGGGTAAATTTACCCGGCCCGACCCGAACTCGAAAAACATCCGTCCAAAAAATACCCTAAACTTAAAAACTCAAAAACTCTAGTATTATTAGGATAACCCGCGAAAAACCCAAAATTTTTAGGGTTATCCACGGGTATCCGTGAAAAACACTATCTCTATTTTTTTTTAAAGTTTTGTGGGTTTTAGGTAAAGCTTTAATTATAACTTTAAATAAATTTATATGTATTGGATATTTATTTTTTAATCATGTTTCGAGCTTTATAGTTTTATACTAAGTTTTGAGCTTTAGAAAAATAATGATTAAAAATATATCATCACCTGTACGTTAAAGAAGAGAAGCATGACTAATATAGAAGCTTGATTATATCACATAAATCCAAGAGAAATATTCCAAAACAAAGAAGATAGTTAAACAAGTTCAAAAGCAAAGAGCCTCATGATATGTTGTTAAACAAATTCAAAAGCACAAACAAAGTTCAGAACTTAAGCAGAAACAAACCAACTTTAAGAAATAGACTCAGAATTCAGAAACACAGAGTATCAACGTAAAGAAGCAGATTCAAAATCACCCAAGAAAATCACCCAAGACTTTGTTTAACTCATTCCAGAACTGCTTGTTGTGGCTGTAGGATCCTTGTCTTCATCAAAATAATCTTCATCCCCTGAAATTATAAAATATAACCTGTACATAAAAAAGTTATATATGAAACAAGAAATACACAATTTCAAAACTAATAATTTACCTTCAAATTCAGCAAAGCCTCTTAACCAGTTTCGAGTGCACATCAGAGCTTGAACATTTTTGAAAGAAGACGGTTTCTGAAAGGACTTATCACTCTTCCTCCAATGCTAAATGCTGATTCTGATGCCACAGTTGTGATTGGAATGCTGAGCACATCACATGCAAGAGAAGCTAAATCGCCATAGCGTTGTCCTTGATCTTTCCAATAACCTATAACTTCTGTGTCGGTAAAAGACCTAGAATCTAGCCTAGGATCTTCTAAATACATCTCCAGATTCGTCTTCTTATTGTCTAAACCAGGCTCGATGCTCCGCTCAAGTTCAAACATATCCTACGTTATTGTATTAAGCATCACATAAGATAGATAAGTAGATTATGATATATGAATTTATACACAACAAAAGACTTACATAATTCAGATCATCTTCTAATGGTGACTCAGTAAGTAGCTCATGTGGAGTTGGTGTTGCTGAAGAGGTTGAAGAACCCTGAAACTTGGTTCCATACTCTTCATAAAGCTTTTTCAAATTCTTCTTGACAACTTCAATTTCTTTCTCAGCATTTCTTGGTTCCACTTTGTGATTAGCTGTTCTAAGTATTTGAAGCTTCAGTCTTGGATCTAAAACAGCTGCCATAGCTAGAATGAGACTGTATTCATCCCAACACTTAGAAAACTTAACTCTCATTCTCTTAGCCATCTCTTTCATCACTAGATCATCACAAGCAGAATACTTCATCAGTAAGCATTCAATTTTCCATACTTGTAGAAAATATGCATTAGCCGTGGGAAAATTAATGCCTAAGAAGAATTCAGTAATCTTGCTGAAAGGCTTCAAAAACTCGCAAATTTTTTCCCCTCGCTCCCACTCATCCTCTGAAGGCAGTGATCTATAACTCCTATCACACTCTTTCAAACTAACAAATGCAGCACGGAACTTCAGAGCTCTAGCGAACATATCATAAGTCGAATTCCACCTTGTTGGTACATCTAGAGACAGTCCTGCTCCACTCTTAATCTTTGCACTCTGAACACATGCAACAAATGCTTCGATCCTTGATCCAGGTGCTTTGACAAATTTAACACTCTCTCGAATATTTTCAAGAATACTAGTAGCTAACTCTAACCCTTCTTTCACTATGAGATTTAAAATGTGGGCACAACATCTAACATGAAAGAACTTCCCCTCACACAACAACTCGTTTCCACTAACCATCTAAATTCGATGCTCCAGGATCTTCTGCATGCTATCATTATAATTAGCATTATCCAAGGTCATAGAAAAGACCTTTTTCTCTAATCCCCACTCCTTCAAACAACTAAGAAGTTTGTTAGCTACATCTTCACCGGTATGTGGATGTTTTAACTCACTGAAGGCTAATATCTTGTTGTTTAACCTGAAGCTATCATCAACATAATGTGCGGTTAAACAGATTTATCCCATCATAGTTGTAGAAGCTGTCCACATATCTGATGTAAAAGAAACACGGCCCTTGAATTCTGCAAACACTCTCTTCAGCTTCTCTCTTTCACCTTCAATTTTTTTATAAACGTTAGCTGCAGCCGTTTGCCTACATATATGCTGACATTTTGGATTCAAGTACTTGTCCCTAGCCTTGACCTTCTCATACTCAACATATCTGAAAGGCTGATCAAGATATATAACGATCTCACTGATCATATCACGATCTACTTTGGGATCATACTCCTGTTCCTTATCTGACACGTGAGGATGTTTTGGACATATACCCAAATGCCTTTTCAGAGAAGATGTGCCTGATGCAGATTCTGATACTAACTTCTTATTACAATGAATGCAACGACTTCTTCTTTTTCCATCTGCCTCTACTCCTAATGAGACAAAATCATTCCAAACAAGAGACCTTGCTCGTTTTGAATGACTTATTGTTTCAGTTGCTTGCATACAATGAGTTTCGCTTTGTGCTGGTCCTTGAGTTTCATCCTCATCATTCATATCCATTTGCTCATTAGCAGCATTAAGAACTGCTATTGTGTCAAGGGTTTCTGAATCCATCCTACAAAGCCAGTAAACAACCACAAAATTTAAATTACTATTGAATAAAAAGGATACAAAATATTAAAAATCCAAAAAAAACTTAGAGAGGATAACATAAATATTAATATGATTGTAGAATTAACAACTTGTATATAATCAGTATAAGAAGAATCTGTTGTAAAAGAAAGGGAGAATTTAGGGATGTTAATAATAGGTTTTTACCCATAGGGTACCCGAAACCCGGTTAAATTTTGAAACCCGAAAACCGTATGTTTAGATTTTAATTTTCGCGGGTTTTTATTGGGCGGGTCTTGTGTTGGTAATTACCCTATTGGGTTTACACTGTCGGGTTTCGGGTACTCTATTGGGTTTACACTGACGACCTATCCAATATGAACTAGATTATGGATGGAATGATGAAGTTGATGCTGAAATAGAAGAAATCCTGATCTATGGGTCGTGACTTGTGAATGAAGTTGAATGATGGCCGATGAGAGATGGACAAGATGGATGATGCAACAATGCATTCACTGAAAAGTTTGGAACATCAGCAGACGATTCTCCGGCCTCCTTCCAAATGGTCATCACCTAACTACATCGCCACTTCTCTTCTAACTCTCTGATTGTCCTTGATTGGTATGACAAAGAAAATATTAGAAGTATACCGTAGAAGTAATATGCTGCAAAAACTGTATGTTTGTATTAAAGTTCTTAATAAAATGATTGGCAGAACATTAGTAGTATACAATTTTAAAATTATTATAATTGTTAATATAATAAAATATTTATTTTAAATATATTATATAGTTATATATTTATAATATATATTAATAATATATTAATAGTATATTTTTGTTAATAATAATGAATTTTATTCATTACATAAATTATATTATAGTTTATATGTGAAATATTATTATTTAAAAAATGTAACATTTGTTTCAAAAATATTAAATTACTTTTGGATACAAACATAATTTAATTTTATTAAATAAATTATATATAATATATATATATTATTATTATTGTTTGTTTATTGGTAGAGCAGTTAATGATTCATATATAAACTTATCATAAAATTAATATATGTTATATAATTTATTTATTAGTGTCTAAATAATATATATATATATATATATATATATATATATATAATTTATAAATATATTATGTTATGTTTGTTATTAAAAATAATGAATGATATGTGTAGTTATATAAATTATATTATATTTTAAATAGGAAATATTATTCTTTTAAATAATTTTAAAATATTTTATTTTAATTTTTAAAAATATAAATTTTTTTGATTATAAAATTTTTTATATTATTAAACTAAAACAAATAATTATATATAATTATTTTTAATTTTTTTTATATTCTAACTGTAAATGCTCTCCCAAAAACTCAATTTGAGAGCATTGAGCAAAGAGTATTTGGAGAGCATTAAAAATTATGGTAAATGCTTTTCTAAATGCTTCTTTGACAAACGTTGATTGGATAATAAAAAGCAAAATGCTTATGCTAATATTCTACCAATCAAACTCTAAACTCTAAGTTAGAATATTGGCTTATAGTCTATCAACTAGGGTTTGGATTATTACACTATGAGTTTCTATTTGGGTTTTGGCTCTAACACTAAATCCCTTGAATTTTTGTAATCTTTTCTCATTTTTTTTGGTATTTTATAATAAGAAAATCAGTTACAACAAAAAAAAGAAAAAAATAAAAAACTTAAAAACTTGTTTAGTATGCCAATCGTTGAATTTGCAAGTACAATAAATATACATATTATAAACTGAGTCCGATTTTGTATATATAGTGATGCAGCATAGTATGCACCGACTTCATCCTTCCTTCGTTAAAAAGTATTAAAACCTTTCTGTTTTACTTTTATGTTGGTTTTCCTTTTTTTTAAGGATAGTTACATATCCTTTTGATTTAGCAATTAGGAATATTAGATAGCTATATATAGAACATCGATGGCTTTATGTTTAACACATTGATATTGAATTAAGATTTGAGTTTTTAAAGAGCTTTAGCACTGTGAAGAGTATTTTCGTTATTGTTTTCAACTCACTTTAAGAATACGTTACCGAAATCTAGGTCAAAACCTTTGATCTTTAACTTATAGCTTCCACTCTCTATCAATTGTATCAGAATCAGAACGTTTCGGGAAACAACTTCGTGTTTTCGATGGTAAAGAAAACATAAACCACTGCCGGTGATAATCGGGATAACAACCTGGAAGACATCACCCCGGATCAGGCTGAATTACGTACTTTAATAGAGATGCAAACCGCAACCCAAGCTTCCATCCAACAACTAGGCGATACAGTGGGAACCCTAGCAGCTCGCATTGACACCTTGACAACGGCATTATTGGCTGGTGTGAACCCTCAAGTGCCACTAGTCAATCACACTCCATTACCACCAGCTCAGCATCAACTTCCGATTCACCACCAACGACATCTTCCACCTCCGCAACATCAGTACCAACTCCAGAACCAGCGATATCCACGTAGACCCGACGAGAGAGCACAACCAACTCATTCTGATGACGAGGATGATCTTCATCGTCAAGTCTATTTTCAGGACTTGCGGGAACGAGACAACGTTACTCCTCAATGGGAGGAAATCTTTCGAGTGGATATCCCTGAGTTTCATGGCGGCCTTAAAGGTGATAATCTCGTTGACTGGTTAATTTCCGTTGAAGAGATCCTGGAATTTAAGCAAGTACCTCCGGCTCGTCGCGTCCCGCTCGTTGCAACACGTTTTCGAGGCCACGCCGCAACATGGTGGAAACAACTTAAGACAACACGATCAAAAACGGGAAAGACACTGATTTCTACCTGGGATAAATTGACAAAACATCTACGTCAAACGTTCCTCCCACACAACTATGAACGGACCATGTACACACGGTTACAGAACCTTCGCTAGGGCTCCCGTAGTGTCGACGAGTACGCAGAAGTGTTTGCATTATTGTTGACACGTAAGTAGATTAACGATAGTCAAATTCAACTAGTATCTCGCTTCATTGGTGGACAATTACAAACATCGATGGCTCAGTTCGATCCTTCCACAATTGGTGAGGCTCATAGACGCGCAGCCTCTTTCGCACAACAGTCACGGTCTTCTAATTGGAATACTTTGTCCTCTCGGACCAAGACACAAGAGCAAACACGCAGCAGCACCCCATCGGCTTCCAATGAACAAAACGAAGCTTCAAACTCGGCTGCTGAGACAGTCACGAAAGAAGAGCAAGAACTTCGCCGATCATCACGCCCAAATGCACTTCGTTGCTATGCATGTGCAGAACATGGGCATCGCCAAACAGTTTGCCCACACGCAACACGTCGAGGCCTACTACTCGATGACACTGTCGAGGAGCAAGACGTTTATGATTCGCAGGGAGAGGAGGACCAAGCTGATGACGACAACGTTCATCCCACCACCGGGGATCAGGGTCGTTTGCTTGTCCTTCACCGAGATTGCCTCACGCCCGTAAAAAAAGATGACAAGTGGCTTTGCACTAATATTTTCCGTTCCTCTTGCATGATCAACGATCATGTTTGTAGTTTTGTCATCGACTCGGAAAATTGTCGTAATGTGATTTTGGAAGAAGCTGTGAAGAAACTTGGTATCAAACTAGAAGAACATCCGACACCATACAACTTGGGATGTCTTAATAATACAGCAAACATTCGTATAACTCAGCGATCCATAGTCTCTTTCTCCATTGGGCCACACTACCAAGACCACATGTATTGTGACATTTCTCCAATAGATTTCTGTCACCTTCTTCTAGGACGCCCATGGAAATTTGATCGAAAATTACTCATGACAGGGCCAAGAACACATACAGCTTTCTCTGGGATTCCCAAACAATTGTTCTCCTGCCGTCCAAGGATTCAACAACAACAGTATCATCTCTTCCTACACCAACAGCAAAACCACATGCATCGACACAATCTCTTACTCCACCTCCAGCAAAACCGCAGTCCTCCGTACCGACAACACTCTTATACTCGCACACAAACTTCTCCAGCGAACTTCGCTAAGAGGGATTTATGTTCGCCTTGGTTTCAACTAAGGAACAACATTCAATCACATCTTTGCCATCTCCAGCTTTGTCTACGGTTCTAGCCGAGTTTGCAGATGTCTTCCCGACAGAGCTACCAGAAAGACTTCCTCCTCTTCGAAAGATCCAACACCAGATCGATTTGACTCCAGGCGCGACATTGCCTAATATACCGCACTACCGCATGAGCCCACTCGAGCATGAGGAATTATGTCGCCAAGTGGAAGATCTTTTGCGCAAAGGCCACATAAAAGAGAGTCTCATCCCATGCGCAGTTCCTGCTCTCTTAATACCAAAGAAAGGTGGTTCGTGGCGTATGTGTGTGGACAGTCGCGCGATCAATAAAATCACCATTCGGTATAGGTTTCTTATTCCTCGATTGGATGATATTTTGGACCAAATTGGAGCGGGCAAATTTTTCTCAAAAATCGACCTTAAAAGCGACTATCACTGGATACGTATAAGACCAAGAGATGAGTGGAAAACGGCTTTCAAAACCAGGGAAGACCTTTTTGAGTGGTTGGTAATGCCTTTGGGTCTCTCTAATGCTCCAAACACTTTCATGTGAACTATGAATCAAGCATTACAGCCATTTATTGGATGTTTCGTGGTGGTATATTTTGATGACATCCTTATCTTCAGCTCGTCCATCAGCGACCATATCGAGCACCTTCGCCAGGTACTTTCTGTTTTACGCACATAAAAGTTATATGCCGCTAAGCAAAAATGTGAATTTTGGCGTTAGCAAAGTACTCTTTCTTGGGTATGGGGTGTCCGATCAAGGGTTAGCAGTCGATCACTCAAAGATTGAGGCTGTTAAATCTTGGCCAATACCAAAAACAATCTCAAAGGTACGAAGTTTCCATGGTCTCGCCTCGTTCTACCGGCGGTTCGTCGACCACTTCAGTACAATTATGGCACAAATTACAAGTTGTATGGTTGAAGAAAAGTTTGAATGGACGCCAGAAGCAACACGTGTGTTCGAACTCATTAAGAAAAAGCTTACAACAGCTCCGATTCTTGTTCTTCCCAACTTCTCTTTACCTTTCGAGCTTCACTGTGACGCTTCCAAACTTGGCATAGGCGGTGTCTTGAGTCAACAAAGACGTCCAGTGGCATTTTACAGCGAGAATTTAGCAGGGGCAAGAGGACGATATAGCACTTACGACGTCAAATTTTACGTGATTGTCCAGGCGATAAAACATTGACGGCACTACTTAAGTCATCGAGAGTTTGTCTTATTCATGGATCATGATGCTTTATGGCACTTGGAAATTCAAGCGAAGTATCATCTCGACATGCAGCTTGGATATCGTATTTACAACAATTCACCTTTGTTATTAAACATCAGTCGGGTAAGTCCAATCATGTGGCTGATGCACTCAGCCGTTGCCATAGTTGAATCACCACGATGCACTCAACGATCATCGGCTTCACGTATTTTCCAGAATTTTATTCTACGGATCCGTTTTTTTCTCGCATTCTGGTGGAAGCTACACAAGGGATGCATAGTAACTACACGCTCCAGGATGGGTTTCTGTTTCGAGGTCTCCACCTATGTGTTCCTGAATGCAGTCTCAGGTTGAAAATAATTAGTGAACTTCCTACTGAAGGGCACGTCGGCCGAGATCGGACACTTCAATTAGTTGTGGAGTCTTATTTTTGGCCTACGATACGACGAGACGTACAGCGCTTCGATGAACGGTGCCGTACTTTTCAACTCTCTAAAGGTAAAGCATCGAATGCATGATTATACTTGCCACTACCAATTCCAACGCAACTGTGGTCTGATGTTAGTATGAATTTTGTTTTGGGGCTTCCACGAACGCAGCGAGGTCACGATTCTATCTTCGTGGTAGTTGACTGGTTTTCAAAAATGGCACATTTTATTGCATGCAAAAAAACTACGGATGCAGCTAGTGTTGCTGTGTTATTTTTCCGGGAGATATATAGGCTGGATGGGCTTTCGACTTCTATCGTCTCAGACGGGGATACGCGGTTCCTTAGTCAGTTCTGGCGATTTTTGTGGAAATTGTTGGGTACGTCTCTTGAAATGAGAACGGCTTACCACCCACAAACTGATGGCCAGACAGAGGTTGTTAATCTCTCTCTTGGTAATCTTCTTCATTGTCTCGTAGGTGAAAACATTAAGATGTGGGACACTAAGCTTTGCCAGGCAGAATTCGCGTATAATCATGCTTCAAATCGAGTTGTTTTCGGCCTTGTTCCTCACGGACCACTTGATTTGACAACAACACCGGATAAGACTCGTCATCATGGTGAGGCTTTGGACTTCATCACTGATCTACATGACATCCACAACCTGGCTCAACATCAGTTAGAGTTGGCTTCCACAAAATACAAAGCAGTGGCTGACGCAAAACGGAGGGAGCTTATTTTCGAGCCGGGTGATCTTGTATGTGTATACTTAACAAAGGAACGCCTTAAGTCCAAAATGATTGGTCCGGTTGAAGTCATCGAGCGCATCACCTTCTCATCTGCGTACTTCAGACGTGTTCAACGTCAAACATTTGTCTCCGTTCCAAGGCGACAATGACCTCCAAGATTCGTGAGCGAATCTTTCTCAATCTGGGGGACCTGATGCAGCGTAGCATGCACCAAATTCATCATGCCTTTGTCAAAGAGTATTAGGACTTTTCTATTTTACTTTTATGTTGGTTTCCTTTTGTTTTTAGGATAATTATATATCCTTTTGATTTAAAAACTAGGAATATTAGATAGCTATATATAGGACATTGATGACTTTATGTTTAACACATTGATATTGAATTAAGGTTTGGATTTTTAAAGAGCTTTTACAAACACTGTGAAGAGTATTCACGTGTATCGTTCTTGTTTTTAACTCGACTTCAAGAATACGTTACCGAATTCTAGGTGAACACCTTTGTTGGATAATTCCAATTAATTTAAGGAGAAAGTTAACTTATTAAAGGGGAGTTTATAGTAAGTTAAGGAAAAATAAAAACATATCGAGCTTATGAATGTTTCCATATTATTATTAGGTTAAGATGTAGCTTCGACCTATATAAGGTGTTGCAGAGATGTTGCATCCCTTAAGAGATCTAAGAGAGTTAATCAAGAGAAGAGAAAAAGAAACACATTGATTTAGTTTTGAGAGAGTTTCTAAATTTAATAAGAAAATAAGAAGAGTAGTTCTTATATTTGTGTGTTCTTTCAACTTTAATTTCTATCAGAGCCAGGTTGAAGCTTTGATCTAAACTTTAATTGGTATCAGAGCCTCCAGGTTTCGAAATCGTTTACAAGAGGAGTTGTAATTCGATCAAAACATGGGAGACGATGACGCTTCTCAAGTACGTGATAAAGGTCTTGAGATGAAGAAGGACATACGATGTCCGATGCTACATCAACCAACTACACCGTTTGGTCGATAAGGATGAAGATGTTGCTTCGTTTATATGAAGTTTGGGATACTATCGAATCAAGGAACATCGATTTGAAGAAGAACAATGCTGCGATTGCTCTAATCTTTTAGTCGATTCCAGAAGCGTTGATTCTTCAAATTGGAGAACATGATACATCAAAGACGATTTGGGATGATATCAAATCACGTAACCTAGGTGCTGATCGCGTGAGAGAAGCGAGGTTACAGACCTTGATGTCTGAGTTCGATAAACTGAAGATGACAGATGCAGACACGGTGGATGATTATGCAGGAAAACTAGCGGGCGTAGCATCAAAGTCAGCTGCGTTAGGTAAAATCATGGATGTACCAAGGCTGGTAAAGAAGTTTTTAGATGGAATTCCTACAAACAAGTTCATACACATCGTAGCTTTTCTAGAACAACTACTTGATCTAAATCAGCAAGCTTCGAAGATGCTGTTGGGAGATTAAAACTTTCAAAGAGCGCATCAAACAAAAAACCTAAAATTAAGATCAATCGAAGCTAATGTTTGTAAACAATGCTACGCAAGGTCGTGGAGAACACAATGGCTACCAAAAAAGAGGTAGAGGTTATGGTAACATGGGTAGAGGTTGCAGAAGATTCATTAGTCACAAAGAAGAAGGATAAGCTTCTGAGAAGACTAAGAAGGATTATTCCAAAGTATAATGCTGGAGATGTGACAAGATGGAGCACTTCACATCAGTCTGTCCTACACGACCTACACAAGACCAAGAAACTAACATAACAGAAACACAAGAAGTAGATGCATTATATATGCACGAAGTTGCTTTCCTCAACGAAGAAAGAGTGTTCCCTAAAAGGTTTGATGTAAGCGATGGAAACACAAGCATATGGTATCTTGACAATTGTGCAAGTAACCATATGATGGGGAATAGAGAGTTCTTCTCAAGTCTTGATGAAAGCATCAAAGGTAAGGTCAAATTTGATGATGGATCAATTGTTGACATCGTAGGCAGAGGGTCAATCACGTTCGTAGGCAATACCGGAGAGAGAAGAACACTCAAAGACATCTACTACATCCCAAACCTTAAGCATAATATCATAAGTCTTGGACAAGCAACCGAGAAGGGTTGTGAGGTTAATATGAAAAGAGATTTAATTCTTAAGGATCCACAGGGAAGATTGCTAGTACAAGTCTTACGATCGTCAAACCGTTTGTAGAAGACACCAATTGAGATAGACTACTCGAAGTGCCTTTATGTACAAGAAAGTGATGCTACATGGATGTGGCATGCACGGCTTAGATATGGAAATTTTGAAGTCACTAAGAATATGGTTGAAGAAGGGGATGGTGTTGAGAATCATGATCACCAGAACCATGAAGAAAGCAATGAAGAAAAAGAATTTGAAGCTGCAACCGAAGAAGAACTTGAAGCTGCAAAAGAAGAAGAACTTGAAGCTGCAACTGAAGAAGAACAAATAGCAGAGAATAACGTTGCGAACCAAGACCAGCATGTAACATTGAGATATGTCTGTAACATCAGCAAAATTAAAGCGGTTTGATGCTTACATTCTACTTGCTGAAGTTGAAGGTGATATAATCTTACTCGCCATAGATGGTGAACAAGAAATTTACATCGAAGCTGCATCGATACAAGCATGGATCGATGTGATGATGGCAGAGATCGAATCTATCATCAAAACAAGACTTGGAAGCTCGTCAAGAAGCCGGCAGGTGTGAAACTGATAGGTTTCAAGTGGGTCTTCAAGTTTAAAGATGAAGCATCATCGGCAGAAGAAGTTAAGTATAAAGCTCGGGTTGTTGCAAGAGGTTTTAGTCAGAAATAGGAAGTACACTACAACGAGATATTCTCATTGATGGTTAGACACACTTCCATCAACGAGTTGCTAGCACTGGTAGCACGTCATGACATGGAGCTTAAGTAATTTGATGTGAAGACGATGTTTCATGGGAGAAACAAACACATACTCTTGAAGTACCATTTCATCCGTGAGTATGTAGAAGATGATCACATCGAAGTCATGCACACACCAAAAGTTCAAGAGATCAACAAGCCCGAGATTCAAGATGGAATTAAGGGGGAGAATGTTGTGTAATTCCAATTAACTTAAGGAGAAAATTAACTTATTAAAAGGGAGTTTAGTAAGTTAAGGAAAACATATCGAGTTTAGGAATGTTTCCATATTATTATTAGGTTTAGATGTAGCTTTGACCTATATAAGGAGTTGGAGAAATGTTGCATCATTTAAAAGATCTAAAAGATTAGATCAAGAGAAGAAAAAGATAAACACAATGATTTAGTTCTGAGAGAATTTCTAAATCTAATAAAAAGAGTAATTCTTATATTTGTGTGTTCTTTCAACTTTAATTGGTATAAGAACCAGATTGAAGCTTTGATCTAAACTTTAACCTTTGATCCAATGTTAACTCATAGCTTCCGCTCTCTATCATATAGACACTTAAAAGGACCGCATGCTTGGTCCGATTGAGCTCAGTCCCGCTGTCCCGGCTATGTTCCCCGTCATCTTTGATATTGTTGGTAATAATTTTATTTTTTGAAAGCTTTTCTCAAGATGTTGTTCGATTATTCTGTGACTGCTGGTAATAATTTGAGTCTGTATTCTCTACATTTCCACAGACCCTAGTGGACCCAAAGGTGCTAGGACTGAACGTGGGAGTTATTATTTTTCTATTTAAAAGTTGATTATTATGAACATAACTTAAATTAAATATATGCAATATGTGTGAATCTTCTATGATACTGATATTACCTGACATTGAGGCGATCATGCAATTATATAATTAATATAAGTAATAATGCGTAAAACGTTCCAACAGAATAAAACAAAAATCATATATTGAAGATATCCCATCACTACTTCATCTACATCTTCCGCAGTTCCATTACACATATTGTTTAACAACAGGGTGAGTGTACTTGACATAAAATAACAAAACTAAATCGAATCTGATCCTTTGCACATTCAAATAAACAAAAATAATACAATCAACATTAAAAAAAGAAGGAAAACTCTCCGCAAGACTTGGTTTCAGTCATGTGATCTTTAAATGAATCATCCATTTTGAAAGTTTAATCTTCTTAAAAAATAAATAAATTCCAACTTTCACTAACAAAATATGTGACAATATTTTTTTCCCACGATGAGACCACGTTTAGAATTTTATATATGTAAACCAACTCAACAACTAACCTTATACGCCTGTCTATATAAATGTAAAGCCATCCCGAGACCAATAACCATCACATCTCAAAAAAATGGACGGTCAAAAATGGAGTTTGGGTTTCATATCTCTAGCATTTCTCTTCATCACTTGCTCTTCTGCTGAGTTCCTCATTCAACAGGTAGTGTTTCCTTTCCTTCTTTTGTTTATTTTTGAAGTACTTTCTCGATCTATTACCAATAAGTAGGTTTAAACAATATGACAAAACATTTCCAGGTCATAGGAGGCAGAGAAACAGAGATCAACAGTTCTTACAGTCTTGAAGCTAATCTTGGTAAGCTTGTGGTCTGTAACCTTTTTTTTTAATTTATTTTTGGTAAAACACTGAAAAAGAGTTTTTTTTTAAAAGTAAAAACACTGAAACATAGTTCTTGATTTTCTTGGAAAACTTACCTTGTTCACAGGAGTGACAAGAGTGTTGAGAGACGAGCGACCATCAAGTAAGATTGTGACAATAGCAGGCTACTCCGTGATTAAGGGGAGAGGCGAACCATACGAATCCTCTGTTTTTGAAGCTGTTGGTTACAAATGGTAAATGATCTTAACATTCTATTAATTTGTTCAAATTATTTACTAATGAATATTATTTTGATGACATTGTTTTATAAAAATAAACAGGAGATTGGTTTTGTACGTGACTGGTAATCCAAACGACGGTGGAAATGGCTATATTTCACTTTACGTGAGGATGGAAGAGACCGAATCACTTCCATATGGTTGGGAAGTCAACGTTGATCTCAAACTCTTTGTCCACAATCCGAAACAACACAAGTACTTAGGTGTCACAGGTATGTTTTCACCATTCATCCTCCATTCGATTTGCATAGTTAAGCCGAGTTTGATTGTATTTGTGGATTCTTGCAGATGGAACAGTGAAGCGATTCGACTCAGCTAAAAAAGAGTGGGGATTCGGACAGTTGATTGCTCTTTCAACATTGGAAAACACCAACGAAGGGTACATTGTGCAGGACACTTGTTCTTTTGGTGCTGAGATCCTCATCGTTAAACCGGCCGAGCTACAAGAGAAAGTCACGTTCATATCAAACCCACCAAACAATGTTTTCACTTGGAAGATTCTTCGTTTCTCCACTTTGGAAGATAAATTCTACTATTCTGATGATTTTCTCGTCGGAGACCGTTACTGGTTAGTACTTGATTTCTCACCGTGTTATATAGTTCCATATGTGACAATGGTTTTTGGTTAATGTACAATCAGGAGACTAGGCTTTAACCCGAAAGGGGATGGAGGAGGCAGGCCACATGCACTTCCAATCTTCTTATATGCTCAAGGCTTTAAGCCTAACGCAGTTGCTACAAACACTTGGGGTGCGGTTAATCTGCGCTTAAAGAACCAACGTACCTCCAACCACAGACAAATATATTGTACGAAAACTAAACCAATCAGTAGTTATATCCAAGAGAAATAAATAGGTGAAAAAAATTAATAGTTTTTCTTCTTCTTTTTTTCCAGCTGCGGCTTGGTATCCGATTCGAAGCGGTTATGGTGTTGGAGTGAACAATATCATATTGTTGGCAGATTTAAAGGATACGTCGAAAGGGTATTTGGTGAATGATGCAATTGTCTTTGAAGCTGAAATGGTTAAGGTCTCTGTGACCAACATCGTACCCGCTTAGTGATCTCTCTACTTG
Organism: Eruca vesicaria subsp. sativa; assembly: GCA_932364175.1. Classification (NCBI taxonomy): domain Eukaryota; kingdom Viridiplantae; phylum Streptophyta; class Magnoliopsida; order Brassicales; family Brassicaceae; genus Eruca; species Eruca vesicaria. The sequence continues at coordinate 15,237 of CAKOAT010241822.1, read as the reverse complement.
TTTGTCATCAATCAAACAAGGGTACCCATCAAACAACCATATAAATATGGGGACGTTTAATGTATTTGTAATAAGATGAATGAAGTTGTTGATCCTTATGATGTAATCGTCATTTCTGTTCTATGAGTTTGTTTTCTGCTTTGTTATCAATGAAATAAAACTCTGTTGGTTTTAACTTTTCTGAAAGACGTTTGATAACATCAACCTATTCGAAAACATTATAGTAAGCTTTTTATTTGGAATAAACTTAACCAAAACCTCTTAGGAAAAGTCATGAATAATATATTTAAATCATGTGGGTACTTTCTTTCAGATCTGTTGAACCATTTTTAAATCTCAACCTTAGAGCAACATTATTGCTGGGACTTAATTTTGAATTTTTAGCTTTTTTATTATTATTTTTAGAGTAAAAGATATTGTTAAGAAACAATAGCAAATGTGCACATTATTGTTGGGACTTTATGTTGTCTCTTAGTAATTTTGAGAATATTAAGCTCAAAAAGAAAAAGAAACTATAGAGGTACCTTTATTGGAACCGCCTCCCCAAGAATAACTTTTATGGCCGATATGATTTGTTGTGCTGAAGGAGTTGAAATTGATGTTGCGTAAAGGTGAGCCGGGCAATGGTACTTCAAATATTGTATGAGGTCCTAAAGAAATTGAAACACACAAAATATGCTATAAGCTCCTGGTAGATTTTGAGATGAAGCACACTACTTCCCTAAACAAATCAAATGGTTTCTTGTATAATATTACGGCTTTAGTGGAAACAGCTCCTTTCTCATCTTTGAAACGTGCTAACCTTGGATCCAGCAATATAGCCACCAAAAGATCTAAAGATTTCGTAAATGTTCCCATCATGATGTCCACATCAGCTGTGTCAACTCCAAGAAGTTCACAAACACCCCTGCCTGTTTTCCCAATTGCTCCAATGCTGTGAGGTTCATCCAAGTAAACATAAGCCTGAAACAAGGACATACAAGAAGTGAAGTTACACACCAGAAACCAAATTAATCAATAATATTTTGAAGTCACAAACGAATAGTTAAGTTGCTCGAATTCCTTGATCTCCACCAGTATTGTTGATAAACATTAAAGATAGTGTACCATGTTACCTCACCTTATAGTTATTGCATACTGAGATAATCTCGGACAGTTGACATATCTCTCATTCCATGCTGTAAATACCTTCAACAACAACAATAATTTTCTTCTAGGGTCTGTGTCCTAGGTTGTCCATCCGCAATTTTCTCTTTCAATACTCTTTCCAAATGAGCAGGCGCTGAGAATCAATAAACAAGAGAGCATGAAGGTATTCCAACAGGTTAATTAGATAACAAACTGGATAAGAAATGGTCACTGTTGTGTTGGTAAACACGGATAGTGGCTCCTGAACCTCGAGCACCATTGACAATAGAAGTATGGTTCAAAGAATCACTTATTATCAACCCTCCCTGTACACAAGGCAGCAACCGAGATAATAAAGTATGAATGTTATTTTGATGACATTGTTTTATAAAAATAAACAGGAGATTGGTTTTGTACGTGACTGGTAATCCAAACGACGGTGGAAATGGCTATATTTCACTTTACGTGAGGATGGAAGAGACCGAATCACTTCCATATGGTTGGGAAGTCAACGTGGATCTCAAACTCTTTGTCCACAGTCCAAAACAACACAAGTACTTAGTGTGGGAACCGAAATTCACCTACGGTCAATAAATCGTAAATAAGGAAACTTCGAGTAAACCCTAAGTTTCCAGAGGACCCAGCTATCTGCAGAACCGCACAACGATAATTAAGAAAACAATGAACTTAAAATTAAAAGAGAATGAACGAGATTGAGAGCAAGAAGGTTCTTATTCCGAATCTGCGTAAGAACTGTTACAACAAGAGTGGCCTTAGCTGCGTGAGCCGTCGGCGAAATCCCTAACTCTAGAAGTCTAAGACCGAAAACCCCAGCTCGCTAACAGAAAACATAAATATTCCTAAATGCTAAATTTTGCGGTGAAAGCTCTGAAAATCGTGTCCCTGCTTCTGCCCTATGCCTCTTGCTTATATACTCCCCTCCTAGGCGGTTTTAGTCTTTCCAGTTCGCCCGAATTCGAGTTTATCGGGAATCTTCCATTTTTCTTGATCTTTCCTTTTCTTCCGCGGAAATCTTCTATTTACCTTCAAACTTGCCATTTATATTCCTTCTGCGAGTAAACCATCAAAACGTTGTCAAATCTTCGGGTTAGATTTCGTTAAGGTCGCGAGATAGGATTTTATCGCATTTTAGGACCTTTCGGGCCATTTACGATAAATCCGTTTTACGACTTTATACGAGATCGTTTCCTGATCCGATACCATTTTTAGTAAATTCCCCGAGTTAATCGTAAAGTTTAGCTACGTTTGTTTCTCGGTTAATCGTTTGCCGTTTTTTACGATTTTCTCGACGTTTTTATTAAAAACGCGTTTTTTATGATTTTAACAAAAAATCTCGAATAAATCGTATAATTTAGGCAATGTTCGGTGTTTCGTTTAACCGTTGCCGTTTTATACGATTTCCTCGAGTTCTTTCTGAGAAAACAAAGTTTTATGGTTTTTATCGTAAAACTCGAATGATAGGTCGGATTGAGACGAAACGGGAGACATTTTGACCGTGGTTTGGAACACGACCGTGTTGAAGGACGTAAGCACTAAATCGGGGATGCGGGAGATCAAGGTTTGGGATGGTCGGTTTGACGTACGGCAAACCGAGCCGGACCGGTCCAGGTCACCGGTTGAACTGTCCGGGAAGCTTCTAGTTCGCCCAACGGCGAACTAGCCGGGACGAGGCTAGTTCGCCGTTGGGCGAACTAGTCGGGAAGCTTCTAGTTCGCCCAACGGCGAACTAAGCCGGCTTGGCTTAGTTCGCCGTTGGGCGAACTAGCCGGGACGGGGCTAGTTCGCCGTTGGGCGAAGTAGCCGGGACGAGGCTAGTTCGCGTTTTACGGCGGTTTCGGTTTTTTGCGGTTTTGTAAAACGATTCTTCGAGTTTTATAAAATGATTCTCAAGTTGTATAAAACGATTCTTCGAGTTTTATAAAACGATTCTAGAGTTTTATAAAACGATTCTAGAGTTTTATAAAACGATTCTCGAGTTTTATATTCTCGAGTTTTATAAAATTATTCTTTTATATTTCTGCGGGGAATTTTGGCCGTTGATTCCGTCGTACCGATTTTGACCCCAACACTTAGGTGTCACAGGTATGTGTTCACCATTCATCCTCCATTCGATTTGCATAGTCTAGAAGCCGAGTTTGATTGTATTTGTGGATTCTTGCAGATGGAACAGTGAAGCGATCCGACTCGGCTAAAAAAGAGTGGGGATTCGGACAGTTGATTGCTCTTTCAACATTGAAAACACGAACGAAGGGTACATTGTGCAGGACACATGTTCTTTTGGTGCTGAGATTCTCATTGTTAAACCGGCCGAGCAACAAGAGAAAGTCACATTCATATCAAACCCGCCAGACAATGTTTTCACTTGGAAGATTCTTCGTTTCTCCAGCTTGGAAGATAAATTCTACTATTCTGATGATTTTCTTGTTGGAGACCGTTACTGGTTAGGACTTGATTTCTAATCACCATATTATATAGTCGTAAAATATGTGAACTGTGATAACAGTTTTTGGCTAATGTATAATCAGGAGACTAGGCTTTAACCCTAAAGGTGATGGAGGAGGCAGACCACATGCACTTCCAATCTTCTTATTTGCTCAAGGCTTTAGACCAAATGCAGTTGCTACAAACACTTGGGGTGCGGTTAATCTGCGCTTAAAGAACCAACGTACCTCCAACCACAGACAAATATATTGTAAGAAAACTAAACTAATAAAAAAGTAAACATATTTCTCCGGGAGAAGTTATCGCTGGATAGTATGATTTATTTCTTTTCCAGCTGCAGCTTGGTACCCGATTAGAAGCGGTTATGGTGTGGGAGTGAACAACATCATATTTTTGGCAGATTTAAAGGATACATCTAAAGGGTATTTAGTGAATGATGCCATTATATTTGAAGCTGGAATGGTTAAGATCTCAGTGACCAACATTGTCCCTGTTTAATGACCTCTCTACTTCTTAGTCATCGATCAAACAACATTATGAATAAAGAGACGTTTGATGTTTGTTGTAATAAGATGAAGTATAATCGTCATTTCTGTTCTTTGAGTTTGTTTTCTCCTTTGCTATCAATGAAATGAAACTCTCTTGCTTTTGAAATTCTTTGAAAGATGGTTGATAACAAGCTTTTAATTTGAAATAAACTGAACTAAAATCTAGGCTTGAACCTCTTAGGGAAAAGTCATGAAGAATATATTTAAATCTTGTGCGTATTTTCTTCCACATCTGTTGAACCATTTTTAAACCTCAACCAGATGTATGGAGATCCGGTTAAATGGGTGGTATGAAGTCATTAGTATAATATGTTTAGTCTTTATCTTTAAGGGTCCAAGTAGTTAATCACCTGTTGTTACTCTTCTTGCCGGTTATCTTGATCATCCATGAACCTAGCCCAAAACCAGTGCTTCTTCCACACTCTCTCCCTCATCTCCTCGATAGGTACGTTCTTGGTTTCAGGAAGGAGGAACATAACAAACAGAGTCATGACAAAGACCCACGAAGAAAAGAAGATGAATATCCCAAACTTGAAATGACACAGCATCAAGAGGAAAGCCTGCGCTATAATGAAAGTAAAGAGCAAGTTGACGCAGACTGTCACACTCTGTCCCGTGGAACGTGTCTCAAGAGGGAAAATCTCACTAGGGATTAGCCAACCGAGCGGTCCCCAAGACCAAGCGAAAGCAGCTACATAGGTGCAGATCATCACCACAACCAGAACCGCAAACCCTTTGGAAAGATTGTTAGAGTGGTCTGTGACTTTGACGCCGAGGACAATTGCGATCACGAGTTGAGAAAAGAACATTTGGATTCCAGCTTCAAGGAGAAGAGCACGACGACGACTTTATCAACGAAGTAGATAGAGACTAGAGTGGAGGGGACGTTGACTGCACCGGTGAGCACTGCAGAGTAGAGAGACGCGTCACTGCCAAAGCCTAAAGTGCTGAAAAGAAGAGGAGCATAGAACATAATGGCATTGATTCCAGTGCATTGCTGGAAAATCTGCACTTTTATGTAATGAACAACACACAACAAATAATCACCAATTTAGCATTACTCTTCCATTTTATTTGAATCTCGAAGATCGAACCAAACCAAATCAAGAAACCTAATCAGTACGTCCGAACGTATGTATATTAATTAAATTTGAATCTCGAAGATCGAACCAAACCATTTTATTTGAGACTATGATATTATTTCATAAGTTTCTAGAGTTATAAAATTACAAAAAAATATTTTTATAAAATAAGAAAACATAGTGAATTTTATCGTATGTATATTAATCAAATTTTAGAAATTTGACATTAATATTGTTTTATTATATTATTTGATGTATATTTTTATGTTTTAAAATTTACTGTGGTTTTAAGATATAATTTTACTAATTATTATCAACATATACTGCAATATTAAGAAAAATAGGGATAATTTCATAGTGAATATAAATCAACAATATAATATTTATTTATATAAAATGTATATATATATACATATAAATTATTAACTTATGACTTTAATGAGACTATCTATTTACATAGAATTTACTAAATAATTATTATCTTATTATTTTATCAATTTATGTCATATTCTGAACTAGTTTAACTCGGAACTAAAAAAATTAATTTATAGTGATTATTAATTTATAGAGTTTTGACTATATATTTAAATATTAGTTATATTACTTAAAACTTATATCTAAAATAAATTTATAAACCAAAAATTTATATTTGCAAACATCTAACCCAAAAATAAATTATCTAAACATTTACCTGAAATATATGTAAAATTTAAATTTTTTGATATTTTCTTCTGAAAAATCTAGTTGGTTACTAATACTTTTACTAAAACCGAACTTGAAACAAAACAAATCGAACGAAAAATCAAAAATAAATAAATAAAGAAAAGAACTGAAAAAGACAATAGAATTTTATAAATATTTGGATCATTATTATTTTTTTCTTTTATATAGAAAAACAAAATCCAAAGTAATCAAACCAAAACCATGCTTTTTTCTCAAAAAAGGGGGAAAAATTAATCAAACCTAAACTTAAAAAATAAACTTCAATCCCTTATATATTAAAAGGGGAACATTTTAAAGAATAACCTTATTTTCATGTGTAATTAACAAAATTTCCATTACTTAGGTGGCAACCTCACAATCATTCTCATACCATTTATAAAAATAGACATAATTTACTAGAGTATTTACAATTCAATGCCGTTAAACCTATGTTTTCTTATGATATAATTTTACATCATGTTACTAATAATCCATTTATAAATGAACCTTTAAATTGTCATTTAAATGTTGAAATACCTAAGTTTACTGATTCATGAGATGTACGATAATTTCTAATATTATAATTCCCTCTACATATATATATATAACTAAGTTTTATAGTTTTCTGTAACATTTATATAATTATATATAGATATATACATATATATAGCTATGTTTCAACTATATTTTGACTAACTTTTCCTTCAAACAGATCATATTTACTAACATTTTTGTTTAGTTTAAAATAATATGTATATATATTATTTGGATGAGCTCCACTAAAAATGCATTATTTTTTCTAACATTTATATTATAATATAATATAATCTGGTGTAAACATATGTTATCTATTCAAAAATTGGGTGAATATATTAAAAAAAATATAATGTCACTGTTCACCTATGGATTATAGTCATATATGGATTTTGGAAATATCATAACGATAGATATTATAACTATAAAATTTGAATATATTATAGTACGGATTTATAACATATATTGTTGATCCCATAAATATAGTCTTAATTATGGGCAAGCTTAAATTTAGGGAATGAATATAGCATCTTTTGCACAAGAATCAATCTAAATTGATCTTGGAAGTATTAGTTAACTCCGAAATCATATCAAAAAATCTATAGTAACTCAAATAAAAATACACATCAAAACTTCACTAATATAAAGTTATTATTGGCTCAGCCACATGTTAACATGATATGTAAATATAATTGCCATCAATATATTAATTTAATTAACTATGAAAAAATCTCAACCGTTATATAATGCAAAGGGAATCAATATGAACTCTATCTAGATTTAATTTGGTTCCAAACCTCAACCATTATATGATGAAAATAAATAAATGAAGAAATCGACCCTAAAATTTAAATAAATGCGGAGAGGGGAGAACTGATGTTTTTTTTGAATATCGCCAGACAATAATATTAGTTCCCTATATAAACTGGATTCCTTTTTATAATTTTCTATTTAACCGTAATTTATGCAATAAAATAAATTATTGGAAACTAATATATGCAATCGACATAATGCAATCCGTTTTCGGTTAATATAGGAAAGTTACTATTAATTTATACAAAATTTTCTTGATTAGTTAAAAATTATACACGAAATTTTGTCATTAATTTCGCGATGGAATATTTGATTGACTTAATTCTTGTGGCCTAAACCCTATCAGTTATGGCTATATATATATCAAAATCCATCCATTTCACTTTAGTTGTCATTTTAGGTTTTTGCACATAAATTAAGAAAACATTTAATTTTATATATTTCAAGATACAAACACAATTACCTATACACCTAAACACTTTTAAACCAATAAAAATAGAATATTATATAAATTAAAAAGTTTTACATTAAAATTAAAAAACAACACATATTTAAAAATAAAATTTTTATGCTATAATGACATGTAAATTGAAACGGAGGGAGTATTAAACTTTAATCTAAGGTAACACAATTTAGAAATTTCAAACTAGAAAATAAAATGAGTGTCATGAATTTTATCTCTGGCTTAAAGCCAAAGAAGCCTATGTAAAAAATTAAGATGAAAGTTATAAGACTTTAGAACTTGGTTACTTTTTAAGAGACCAATGAAATAGTTTTTTCAGTTTTTTTACTTGTTTCTTTATAATTTGTTCCTTTTATATTTTATTATTTTATTACACATGTTTTGTTTTATCTTATATTCATAATTTCTATTAAGAAATCAATAAATTTATTGTCTATGTTTTGTTCTTTCTTAAATTATAACTAATTTTATATAAATTTTTGCTTACACTTATAGATTTACTTCTATGAACTATAATTCAGTAAATCTAACTAATAACACAAGTTTGTACAAAATTGAATTTTATCTTATATAAACATATGTAATTTTGTTACATTTTTACTATATAACATGTATTATTTATGATTTTAACTCTTAAATTTTAATATATATGAAAAGTAATTATTTTTTAATCCATTCTCTCCGTGCATGGCACAGGTTATCACCTAGTTTTTGAGTAAAGAAGTAGTGGATTATTGACCTGCAAAGCAATGGCGATTAGGAGCTGAGGCCGGTTCCGGCTTTGAAAAAGGTTTCTGAAAGGGTGTTTGACTTCTTTGGCAAGACTGCTAGCTTCGAGGAGATTGGTGAACTCTGGTTCAACATTAACGGTTCCTCGAATTTGACGGAGAACGGTTTTTCCTTCATCGAGAAGACCTCTTTGGACGAGACTGGTAGGCGTCTCCGTCACCAATAAAGCTACCACCATCAGTAGAAGCGCCGGGATTCCCGCCAAACCAAGTGACAGCCTCCATCCCCATCTGCCTTCGATCCTGCAAAACATTTTAAATTTTACTTATAGAGTCCGTTTTTAGTCGCATCGAAATTCACCGCAGAGAAGCAAAAAGAAATGTTCATAGCAAGACGTGAAAATGAGATACGACTACATTCAGTGTGCTATCAAGTCTATGCTAAGTGAAACATTTGCTACATGTCCCTAAATTTGTTGAAAAACATTACATGGATATAAGCCTTAAAAAAACTTTTAAACCCCCAAATTGTTTTACATATAAATAACTATAGGCTCTCATAGTCTCAGGGTCGACCCTGTGTGCTACACGTATACATATGAACAGTATTTTCTGAAATCACGGAAGACATAACATAAAAATAGTTAAATATTCAGTTTTATCTTTATTTAATATTTTCTTTAAAAATTAGTTAAAGACAAAAGATGTAAATAAATATGGGAACTGTATCTATTCTATTAAAATAGCAGTGTGCCCTATTGATAGATGTTGTGTCCAACTATATATCCCCTATATTTAAGGAGCCACTTATTTCTTCTTTTGATATAATTGTATGTAATTTTATTTAAACATTAACCACTAATTTTTTTTTTGCTAATATTTGGATCACGTTATAGTTGTAACTGCCAAAAAAGTTTTTACTTTCTGATTGTTATGATCATTAATTAATATCTCTGATTGTATGGAGTTACGTTGAGTTTATGTTTAGTGGTCGAGTCCCGTGGCGACTGGTGAATTGACCCATATCAACCATTAAATCAGTTCTGTGAAAAGTATTTTATTTTTTTAGTTTATGAAAGAAACACATCTATATTAATTGAATATATAATTATGTGATAGCTACAACACGAATTTGATGAAAATCAATGAAGTAGATGATTAAAAAGTATATTTTAACCCATGACTAACTATATGGATCCAAAAATAGTAGTAGTTAACATTGCTACAACGTGATATAATACATGTTATGTCACTAAATTTTGTGACATATTTAAATTTAAAATATTATATATATATATATAAACTATATGATATTATATAGTCATTAAATAATCTATTCTATAAAACATGATCATGACCAATTAATAAATGTTTGGTCCAACTATTTATTACATATATATTATTCTGTTATATTAATAATATTAAGTATTTTATATTATTGATAAATGATTAAACACACATATAGTTATTAAAAACACAAATATAAAAATTAACTTTTTCAAAAGTTTTTTTTTTTTTTTTTTTTTTTATAACACTTGAACATGTGAAAATAATATTT
>CAKOAT010241821.1:242481-252784 GCA_932364175.1 Eruca vesicaria subsp. sativa | reverse complement strand
TTATTTTTTTCGTCTTTTGTTATCGAGCTGCGACTCGACTAGGTTTAGAGTTTTTATGTTGATAACTCGCTGATGGCTGATATCACTCAAATTACCCTAAGGAGTGAATTACTCTCTCAAATAAGAGGTTCAGTTGTAGTACTTAGGGATCGAATCCACAAGGAACTAAGGAACACAAAAGATATAATCCTAAGTGATTATGCTAGGTTGATTAAGTTTAAAAGTAAATTGCAGTTGTGAGCAATGGAGAGTTGCTCAAGAGAATTGGTTTAGGTTTTTAAAAAATAAAAGAAAGTAGTTAGATTCAAGGTTGCTATTCAGTTAATCAGGATTATAATGCTACAGATGCCTTTATAAGTTGCTTGCAAGATATTAAAGAACTTCAACTCTTAGATAAGTCTATTAGCAATCGCTATTAGATTCGTCCATTGATCTGACTGCCGGCAATATCGACCGATGGTTTGACAGCGATATCGGACGATATATGTTGCCGTTGATCGATTACTCTATAAGAGTATCGATCGATATAGCTTCAGATCGAATTGAATATGTGTTCACCAAGATCATAGACCGGCTCTCGCACGTCCCAAGAGGACCTCAGCTTATACTAGATGATTCACGGTTAAATCATTCTATGATCATACTCTAGTTAGCTATTCTAGAGTAAGCATTAGGGTTCACTAGGATAATGAATATCACAATTCAACAATCCATATTTGGGGCTAATCCCTCATAACTATTTGAACCCCAAATCTAACAAGTGAATCTACTCATACATGGCTAAGTGATTCATAGCATCAAGGTAATAATAGAAATTCATAAGATTAGAAGATTGAACACTTGGTTCTTTTATACAACAAATCTCTTTGTGTGTTCTTCCAAATCTAGAATTTTATAACCTTTTATGAAAATGAGAATAAGATGAAAAGAATACTTTTATAAATCAAAGAACTAAGAACATAAAAAGCATTTAAAAGCGGAACATGTAGAAAGCATGCAAAGCTCAAGAAGTACAAAAAGCATTAAAGGTATAAAAAGCATGTCTAGCCAAAACACATAGGCATAACTATAAATATGAGTTCCATTAGGTTAATAACTCGTCAGGGGCAATCTTTTAATATTGAGAAAACTTTGGCTTCAAGTCGGCCGAGTCAAACTTGTTCTTCACGCTTCATATCGATCGATGGTACAAGGTGTACATCGATCGATGGAGTATCTCAATTCGTCATCTTCTACGGAAGCGTCGTCGATCGATTACACAGGATGTGTATCGATCGATATGTATCTATGGATATCGACCTTATTGTCTGATGTTTATAGTCATCTCGAGAAAACTCTCCTTTAAGCTCCATAAGGGTACCTAAATCATCACTTTACTCCAAAATGCTCCTGAACCTGAAAACATACCTAATAGGCTCCAAAATATATATATATATATATATATATATATATATATATATATATATATATATATATATATATATATATATATATATATATATATATATATTGTAAAATCATCTAAATACCATGGTTAAAAGTGGATCAAAACCATGGTAGATCAACTCCCCCAGACTTAACCTTTTGCTTGTTCTCAAGCAAACACAATAGTTAGTCTTTTGGAATAAGTTTAAAAAGAAAACAACAGGGACTCAATCAATTCTTAACTTAAGGTCATCACCTCTACTTTGTTGCAAGCCACATCTCATATTACTAACTACAGAAGTACATTATACCGTATCCTAGTTTAGCAACCAAATTCATCTAGCCAATCAACTTAGCAATCCTGTCTGTCCATCCCCTCTTCTGATTCCATTTATGTAAAAAATAAAAGTGTAGGCTTTACTTTGGGAGTATCGATCAAGGAACACTTGGATTCAACTCAAGCAAGTTTCAGGCATTCTCATTCTGGTTTCTTTTCTCCCTATATCTCCCTTCTCTGAATCCCAAATTTTTCTTTTTCTTTTATATCAATCCCAATGAACAACAAATGTTCATTTTATTTATCTTTCTACTTTTTGTAGTCTTTTCTGACAAAGTGTAGGCGAATAGTGGGGTCATGGGTAAATATTTCTCCCTCGCTTCCACACTGTGTGATCATTCCTTTGAATTAGAATAGTGGGGTCATGGGTAATGTACCTCTCCCTCTGCCTCTTAGGAAATCATCTCAATCTTTTATTTTTTCTTCCAAACAATCATGAAAAGTGTTCTCATAGGTGACCGGTGATCCACTTTAGCATCTATAGTACTTTCTGCAATCAATAATTCTAAGAATGGTGCTAAAGAATGGTTAGATAAAAAGTAAAAATTTTGAAATCTTTTTGTCCCCTTCTTGACTCAATAAAACCAATTTTGAAAACATTTAATGAGATCAAAAGGTANTAGCATCTATAGTACTTTCTGCAATCAATAATTCTAAGAATGGTGCTAAAGAATGGTTAGATAAAAAGTAAAAATTTTGAAATCTTTTTGTCCCCTTCTTGACTCAATAAAACCAATTTTGAAAACATTTAATGAGATCAAAAGGTAAAGTAGCATCGGTAATCTCCACTCCCCCAGACTTAAATCATACACTGTCCTCTGTGTATAACCACTCGGAGTTAGGGCATAAATAAATAATGTATAACTGATATTAAAAATTGTGAACGATATACCTGACCGGAATTCGTATCGATCGATGGTGAGTCGCCTTCGTCGATCGACATGGATAGGTCTATGTTGATCGATGTCGACAAGATCTTATCGGTCGATAGAGGTAGTGATCGTGTAGCATCTCTTCTGAAATAAATAAAACGAAAGTAATAAGTAAAAATAAAATAAAACTAAGGAAGAAAATACCAAATAGTGGGTTGCCTCCCACTCAGCGCTTATTTAAAGTCATATAGCTTGACTATGGAGGTATGGTGGCTTAGTTAAAGTCATATAGCTTGTCCAATCTTGCTGTAGGTGTTTTCTAGATCAATACTCAGCTGCATTGTGTCGAGGTGTTGGATGTCTTGCACACAGGTAGTAGTATTATCGACCAGTCCTTGGGGGGGGGGGGGGGCTGTATCGGTCGATGGGCTGAAAGGCACGTCGATCGATGCGGATGGTGCATGTCGGTTTGCGAGCTGTTTCTGAATGTTTTTGATCTCCTTCTGAATTTCTTCTGTAGTGAATTCCAATCCTTGAACGTCACTCATACTGGGAACCACATCTTGTCGAGTAATTTGTATGCTTCGTCTCCATAGGTTTCAATAGCTTTGTAGATATCTCTTGCGATGTCCTCAATTTCTTCTCTGGTACAGAAGTCTGGTGCTTGAATATCGGTCGATGTATAGGGAGGCTCATCGATCGATAGCTTCTGTAGGTGACTCTCGATAGGCTTGTCTATGATGGTATCGATCGATGCTTTTGTGGCTGTATCAGTCGATTTCCGTTTCTGAGATTCCAGTTCTTCGCGAAGAACAGTCACTTCTTCTTGCAGGGCGTCTCTCTCTGTGCGAACTAATTTATTGCCAGTCTGAATCCAATGTAATTCCCCTCGAAGTGATGCTGTGGATTTTTCATGTTCAGACTTCAGTGATGCCATCTCCAAGTTATGTTCTCCAACTCTTCCATTGATCATGTATGTGACCTCTGCTTGTGTGTAGAGCTTGCAAACTTGAACTCCTTTAGCAAACTGTTCAGCGTGCTCTAGTAAACAGAAACAAGAGCACTCCATCAGTGAGGCTCTATTCAGCAATTTCCCCATATCTTCTTTGGAAACATGTATGATATCTCCATCTACTCCTCTTGCTAAACCATTCTCATCTCTGTAGACACCATATTCGTCTTTCTTTTCCCATAAGAACTAACGAATCCCGGATTTGAAAGCTCGTTTCCAAAATTCCCGACGTATATCGGTCGATGTGAGGCTCCACGTATCGATCGATGCTGGTTGAGATTCTGGATATGCTGAGTTGGTCATCTGAAGAATGTTTGCAACGTCTTCTTTGGAGATTAGAATGATTCTTCCATCCATTGCTCGTGCATGGCCATCTAGATCACTGAAAATACCAAATTCATCCGGAATTAGTAATGTAAAATCGAAGTTATGTGTTTGTACGTCGATAGGAGCAGTCGACAGGATGGCACGTGCATCGGTCGATAGGTTGAGGTTGCTGTCGAACGAATTGTGGTGTTCCGTGTCGGTCGATACGTCTGTTTCTGGTGTGGTCGCATGCTTTAGTGGTGTTGTATCCACTGCAAAACTTTCATGATAATTGCTTGCCCAACTTCCAATTGAGTAGTCTCCGTCTTGTGTATCATGTGGGACGTACAGGTTGTCGCTCGGTGGTTCGTAACGTCGTTTGAGCGGCCTCGGTTGGTGCATATCGGTCGATGGAGGGTGGTCTCTGTCGATCGATGCTCTGAAGATGAAGGACGGTAGAGGAGGTCTTGCTTCATCTTTCCAAAGAAATCTATACTCCGTGGCTCGTTCATAATTGTGGCTCGGAATGATATCCCATCTATGAAGCTGAAGTTGGCTCTGCTGCTAAAGTAAAAATGAATCTGTAATCCTTTCTAGTTTTTTTACTACTTACTTTTTTTTTTTAATAACTGGAAGTTTCACTGCTTTCTTGGGCTGATCTTTACATTCTAAAGTAAGTCGCACATCACACCATTTGCTCAGTTACACCAGTTTATATTACATGCTGCGTTAGACGTCATCCAAGACTTAGCATGGACTACAAGTGCTATGTAAGTAACTATATATATATATATATTGATTTTGATAGATTTGTAGTTGTTGTCTATGTCTTTATTTGGTTGCACCGTAGTAGCACTCACAATCTCTATTGCTGCAGATTCTTCTGAATCCCTTGTATCTTCCTGGTTCTCGCATCACATCGTCGCAATTGTCTGTCTAGTGCTCGATGTCAGTTAAATTTTCTTGTATGACTTTCAAGCACATTCTAATGTTGTTGAGATTCCTTGTTAAGTATGAGAAACCATTGTTTCATCTTTGGTTGTTATTAAGTTTCTACTTTCCTTGTATTATGGAAAACAGACAAGTTTTTTTTAAGAGTTTCCTTTGCAATATGGTTTTAGGGGTAATGCCTGCGCCTATGGTTTAGTCTGAGATTTGTATAACAAAAATGACGTTCTCTTTGTTTATATAATCACAATGGGCGATGTCATGTATGGTTCACATCATCACAATGGATTCAGGGCTTGCCGAAAAGTTTGATCTCCAATCCAAAACCTGAAGTCTTCGGTTTTCAGACCGTTATAATGTAAAGCGTTCTCTCACCTAATTGTAGTTGTTGGGGTCAAAATCGGTACGACGGAATTAATAGCCAAAACTCCCAGCAAAAATGCAAAAGGAGTAGTTTTATAAAACCCAAAGAGTAGTTTTATAAAACTCAAAGTCATTTATAAAAATCGAGGATCGTTTTTATAAGACTCGAAAGGCCGTTTAATAAGACTCGAAGTTCGTTTTATAAAACTCGAGAAATCGTTTTATAAAACTCGAAAAGCAGTCTTATAAAACTCGAAGATCGTTTTATAAAACTCGAGAATCAGTTTATAAAACTCGAAAGGTCGTTTTATAAGACTCGAGAAATCATTCTATAAAACTCGAGAAATCGTTTTATAAAACTTAAGGATCGTTTTATAAAACTCGAGAATCGTTTTATAAGACTCGAGAAATCGTTTTATAAAACTCGAGAAATCGTTTTATAAAACTTAAGGATCGTTTTATAAAACCCGAAGATCGTTTTATAAAACTCGGTAATCGTTTTATAAAAATCGAAAGGCCGTTGTATAAAACTCGAAGATCGTTTTATAAAACTCGAGAAATCATTTTATAAAACCTAAGGATCGTCTTATAAAACTCGAGAATCGTTTTATAAAACTCGAGAATCGTTTTATAGAACTCGAAGAAATCGTATAAAACGGCAACGGTTAAACGAAACACCGAACATTGCCTAAACTATACGATTTACTCGAGATTTCTCGTTGAAACCATAAAAACGCGTTTTTTAATAAAAAACGCCGAGTAAGTCGTAAAAAACGTGTTTTTAATAAAAGTCGAGTAAATCGTAAAACCTTGCGATTAACTCGAGTAATTTATTAAAAACGACGTCAGATCAGGAAACGATCCCGTAAAAAGTCGGAAAACAGATTTATCGCAAAACGGCCCGGAAGGACCTAAAACGCGATAAAAACCCATCTCGCGATTTCAACGGAATCTAACCCGCAGATTTGATAATGTTCTGACGGTTTACTCTCAGAAGGAAAATAAAAGTCAAGTTTAAAGACAAAAGGAAGGTTTGAAGAAAAATAGAAGATTTCCGCGGAAGAAAAGGAAGGATCGAGAAAAATGGAAAGTTCCCGATATAGTCGAATCTGGGCAAAATGGAAAGACCGAACGACCAAGGCGAGGAGTATATAAATAGGAGGTCTAGGGCAGAAGCAAGACGGACGAAATTCAGAGCTCTCACCACCAAATCTAGCAATTAGGAATATTTCCATTTTTTCTGTTAGCGAGCTGCGTCTCAATTAGGGTTTTCGTTCTTAGATTTCTAAGGATTTTGCCGACGGCTCACGCAGCTTAAGGCCTCTCTTTTGTACCAGTTCTACGCAGATTCGGAATAAGAACCTTCTTGCTTTCAATCTCCTTTATTTTCGTTTTAATTCTAAAGTTCATCGTTTTCTTAATATTCGTTGTGCGGTTCTGCAGATAGCCGGTTCCTCTGGAAACTTAGGGTTTTCCCGAAGTTTCCTTTTTTACGATTATTTGACAGTAGGTGGATTTCGGTTCCCACAGTTTGGCGCTAGAAGGAGGGGGGTCAGATCTATCTTACACCGTAGCCGCAACATGTCCAACGAAGAAACGATGGCTGGTGACAACTAAACTCGCAACGAACGCGACAACGTTGAAACACCACTACCAAAAGACGCGTCTGCGGCCAACGCTATGAACGCTAACGCCGAGACCGTCGAAAAGATGCTTTCCGAGATTAAAAAAAAATCGGAAGAGCAGGAAAAGCTCATTGGTTCGCTCGCAAAACGGCTCGAAACCCTAACTGCGAGAACCTGAGCGATTCGCCCCCGCGGAACTACCAAGATCCGCGGAAGGAGACTCGATTTTGGCGCTCCTACAGATCGTCCCAGAATCAATCAGGGAAACGTACCAGAAAAAGATTCCGGAAAAGAAAACCCTGACACGACACTGAACGAATCGGAAAAATCTCCTATTCGCGAACAGGAGATCGAAGGCGACGGCATCGAAAGGGTCAACCTGGAAACGAGCGACCAGGCCGACTCGACAGACGAAGACGCCGACGTCCATCCTAGGAGAAGAAAAACTCGCAGTCCTCAACCGGAGTCTTCTCCCGAACGTTCCTTTACTGGAGACGAAGGGGAACTCGACTTCGCGCGATACGCGAAAACCGCCGAGGAGCGATCTCCGGTCACTCGCAGCAAACGCCGAAAAGCTCGGAAAACTGCTGGCGGTCTGACCGAGATGCGCGATCTCCGCGAGTACATCACAAAAACGGCCGCAGCGGTAAAAGCGGTGAAATCTCAGATTCACCACGCTACCAGTGCCGCGCCCGAGATCGATCGGCTACTGTACGAATCTCGGAAAACGCCCTTCATTGCCCGCAACACCGAGATCAAACTGCCCGATCCCAGAAAGCTTAAGGTGCCAACTTACGACGGGACGTCCGATCCCAAAGCGCACCTGCAAGCATTCCAGATCACCATGGGACGAGCCAAGCTCAAGGACCACGAAAAAGACGCAGGCTATTGCCGCCTCTTCGTCGAAAACCTAGAAGGAGCTGCGCTCGAATGGTTCGCCAAACTTAGGCGAAATTCGATCGGAAGTTTCCGTCGACTGGCTTCAGAATTCATGAAGCAGTACTCGATGTTCATTAACCCGGAAACCTCCGACGCCAATCTCTGGAACTTGGTGCACGAGGAAGACGAATCTCTCCGCGATTTCATGAGTAGATTCAAACTCGTCATGGCTAGGGTTAGCGGGATTAGCGACAAAGCCGCCATCGACGCGTTAAGGAAATCGCTCTGGTATAAATCGAAGTTCCGCAAATGGATAACTCTCGAGAAACCGCGGACGATCCAGGATGCGCTCCATAAGGCCACTGACTCGATAACCATCGAGGAAGAAACTAAAATCCTGTCCGAGAAGCATAAGCCGACGAAAACATCCGCGAAGGATAACGCGTCCGAGCAGAAGCAGAAAAAGAGAAGCTCTCGTAACGACAAATTCGTCCATCACGAGGGACAGGATCTCCGAGGGGCGCATAACTACGCCGTCAACTCCGGTTCGGAGCAAGGGCGAACTACGGGTAACACGTGGACGAGAAATTCGAATTACGACGAGAATTCTTTCTGCGACCTCCACCAAACCCACGGGCACTCCACCGTGAATTGTAAAGTTCTCGGCGCCAGACTGGCCGCAAAGTTAGTCGCGGGAGAACTTTCCGAGATATCTAGTGTCAAGGATCTCATCTGCGATTCGGACCGCGTCCCGAAGAATGACAAAAATGCGCAAACTGCGCCTCAGGGAAATCAGCCGGGCGAAAAACGCGGACGAAAAATAGACGAGAAGGGTAACAATGCTAACCGCCGAAAAATCAACATGATCATCGGCGAATCGCCATATTTTAACCGTCTCGCCAATAAAGTCCTACCAACGTAAAGCCGAAACCGGCTCGAGTTGGAAGGTACCGACGGACGATTCTCCGACAGGAGTAATCTCTTTCAACGATGCTGAAACCGGTGGAATTGACCAACCGCATGCCGATCCCCTTGTCATCGATTTGGTGATAAGCGATCGAGAGGTTGCGCGAATCCTGGTTGATACCGGAAGCACGGTCAACGTCATCTTCCGCAACACGCTAGCACGCATGGGAATCGACCTTTCGGAAGTCGAGCCGATTCCAAAACCGCTGACTAGTTTCTCCGGCGAAACGTCAATGACCCTGGGATCAATCCGACTACCGGTCGTAGCGAAAGAAGTGACGAAAATCGTTAACTTCAAGGTAGTCGAAGTCCCGGCTATCTACAACGTGATTATGGGCACGCCTTGGATAAATTCCATGAAGGCGGTTCTGTCCACGTATCACTTAGGCATCAAATTCCCGACGCATACGGGAGTCGCAGTAATTTGGGGATGCCAAAGACAATCGCAATCTTGCTTCCTGGCCGAGCATAAGCTGAGGCAATTGGCGGTCGCGATCGTGAAACCAAAACGGGCATAGGTCACGCCACCGCCCGCAGACGACGACCCGAAGCAAGCAACGGCCGAGAAACCAGAAGTTTCCGCACCCATCGCTTCCACCCAACCGGAGGAGACAATCCCGGACAAAGACATCGATCCCGCGGCTGAAGTGATCGAGAAGTCTACGACAGCCGAGTAAGCACACTCGCGCACACAATCAGAACTACGAGATGGTTTTATTTCCGAAAGGAATACGTAGGCAGCTCGCCTAAAGACGAGTTCAGCTATCCCCCCTTCCGAAACGGGGGGGGGGGGGGAGTGGGCGAGTATACGAGTATTCGTATACTCCCAAAATTTTTTACAAAATTTCTTTTAGCTTTGTAATCGAAAAATTTTCGAAATTTTTAATAAAGACAAAGTTAGAATATCTCTATTACCATCGAAAAACGAAAATCCGGAAAATCGCTTCCGCAGTAACAACTACTCAATCATTTTTATAAAAACCCGCATATCAAAATATTTTCGGAAAGAACTGGCGAGACGTCACCTAAACTCTCAAAGAAAAATATTTCCCCAAAGTCCGTCCGCGACTATAAAAACACGAACGCTCGGCGATTGGCCCCGTCGAGCACACTAGCCGTCCTAAACAAACGCACCGACCTATCGGTCCGCATACATCCGACGAGGATAAAATAGCGCGCTATAAAAGAAATCCAAATTTTTGGTCAGCACTTCCGGGCAACTTAGAAATTGTTCCCGGTGAGCTGCTCGGTTCCAACCAGACGAATCGTATAAGCCGAGAACCTACCGCGGATTCTAAATCGGTATGGAATCAGGTTAAAATCGCAACGGGCAAAACGAAAGCTGATTAGTCATCGCACAGCCCCAATCCAAAAGTAAACCTAGGTCTTGCCCTAAACCCAGCACACTGGTCGCTAACGTCTCAAGGCATGAATCGAGATCCTAAAGGCATGTCTCTTCGCCCACATCTAAACACTCGCGAAAATCGAAATCTCCCGAGTTAACGAATCGGACGATTTACACCAAAGAGTTAGGTACGAGATGACAACTCGTATTCTTTCCTCTACATCT
>CAKOAT010241821.1:197374-242381 GCA_932364175.1 Eruca vesicaria subsp. sativa | reverse complement strand
ACGAATTTCATACTTAGAAAATATTTTCTTATTAAAAGCATCCAAATACATACCGCCCAGCGGTAGGGATTCAAAGCCACCAACGGCCAGTCCCGGAAAAACGACGACAAAATCGAAAAACTAACAACATCACACATCAAAGTCATCAAAAGCGGACTGATCGACCTCGCCACCCATATCCGGGATCTCAGGTCCAACTTCGACCGAATCCGGCGATACCACGATAGGGACCCACTGATCCCACATATCCTTCCCAGGGTTGGCGGATCCGTTCTTCTTCTTCTCTCTCTTAGCTAGACGCTTCTTCTGCTTCGCAATCGCAGCCTCATACGAATAGTCCGGCTCCTGGGTAAGATGCAAACCCCTAACTACTCCCCGACACTCGCGGAAATTACCATTCGCTCTTTGCGCATCTTCAAATTCCGCATAAAGAGGCACGAACCGCTCGCGCCGAGCCATCAACTCCGCTCCGACCTCTCTTTTGCCTGCCCTACGAGCACGGCGAGCCATCGCGTCGGAAAGTTCTAAGCTTCGACGGGATTCAGCTTCATACTCTTCTCTCACACGAGCGGCCTCCTTTGCAGCCAAATCCTGGGCACGAGAGAAACTGGCATCGATCTCCCCTCTGATACGAACAGCCTCCGCCTCTGCTGCTGCAGCCCTGGATTCGGTCCTGCGAAGCTCCGCACTATTCGCATTCACCTCCTTGCTCATAAAGCGAAGTCCCTGCGAAATGGAACAAACATCCTTCGTAAAAACATACGTACATAATTATAATAAAGAATAGACAAACCTTGTTGAAAAGCCTCGACGCTTTCGCAAACGGTGTGTCAGCTGGCCCTCGGGATGACGTCTCAGCCGGATCAAATTCGGAGGGCGAAAAATCAATAAGATCCTCGATATCAATATCTTCGTTAGATGCCCGACCGTGGTCGACCGGGACTTCTCTATCCTGCGGAGATCTAGATCTTTCCCTCTCCTCCGCACCATCGTCCGCCTTAAGATCAGCATGATCGTCGCGAGAAAAACCGGACGAATAATAGGCGGCGGCACGATGGATCCTTTTCGGAGAAAAATACCTCCAATGAAGCGGGCTGCCGCGCAGAAGATTCATCACCTTCGGAAAATCTTCAAGCATCGGCACCGGAAGGGCAGGCACTGCGAAACAAACGAAAACGTTAAAACCTATATCTACATAGATATGGGTATCACGTTAATGGAATACCGTTTGTCACCCGCGCATCCCTAATCAAAGGAATACAACTCTCCTCCACCGATGCGCTGTCAATTTTGACATAAAAGAAACGGTAGATCCAGTCGTGATCATTCGAGGCAAGCCCGCCAACAACCGTCATGTCCCGTCGGGGGGCTAAGTAAAAACCATCCTTTCTCCCCTTGAATGTCAATATAGACAAATTATAATCCGCATCAAGGGACATACCGCGTTCATATCCCAACACAAGAATCCCGATAAGGTGCTGTAAGCCTTTAGGGCGTAGTTGGCCGAATGGTACTCCAAACCTGTCCAAGAATTCGAAAATGGCTCGAGGAATAGAGAACCATAGATGGCAGGTCAACAAAAAGGCTTCGTAGCACGTAAAGTAACCCAGAGGCGGATCCTCGGCACTCATACCCTCGGCAGGGATGTAAAACTGAACCGACTCGGGGATCGCACAGGTATTTCTCAGATATCTGAGAGAACCAACGGTACTCGTGCTCATGCCAACTACCCTCTTCCGGGGATTATTTCTCTTCGGAACCCAGAAATTCGAAGGCGGCACCTCCGCGGCACTCACGGCTAAACAGTAGTCTGCGAACTCTTCTTTAGTTGTAAGGAAACGTCGAAAGACCGGCTGGGGAAGAGAACAGCCGCTGGGTGTATCAAGGTCGCTCAGATCAAAGATTGATGCATGAGCATCATCTGAAACTTTCCGTCCAAAAGACATGCTGGAGAGTCGAAAGAAAAAAGGATCTAAAGGAAAGAGTAGAGAGAAGCCTTCCTAAAACTTAAGCAAGTTATGGAGGAATGAATGAAAAATTTATAAAACTCACTCCATATACTTATAGGGAAGAATTTTACTATTCACCTTTGGACTTTTGGCCATTAAAGTTCCGCCTAATTCTGCCAAACTCGCCAAACGAGCTCAATCCACTCGCAAGAACCTCACGCTTCTTACGAGCTGGGGGGCTAACTGTTGGGGTCAAAATCGGTACGACGGAATTAATAGCCAAAACTCCCCGCAAAAATGCAAAAGGAGTAGTTTTATAAAACTCAAAGTCATTTATAAAAATCGAGGATCGTTTTTATAAGACTCAAAAGGCCGTTTTATAAGACTTGAAGATCGTTTTATAAAACTCGAGAAATCGTTTTATAAAACTCGAAAAGCAGTCTTATAAAACTCGAAGATCGTTTTATAAAACTCGAGAATCATTTTATAAAACTCGAAAGGTCGTTTTATAAGACTCGAGAAATCGTTCTATAAAACTCGAGAAATCGTTTTATAAAACTTAAGGATCGTTTTATAAAACTCGAGAATCGTTTTATAAGACTCGAGAAATCGTTTTATAAAACTCGAGAAATCGTTTTATAAAACTTAAGGATCGTTTTATAAAACTCGAAGATCGTTTTATAAAACTCGAGAAATCATTTTATAAAACCTAAGGATCGTCTTATAAAACTCGAGAATCATTTTATAAAACTCGAGAATCGTTTTATAAAACTCGAAGATCGTTTTATAAAACTCGAAGATCGTTTTATAAAAATCGAGAAATCGTATTATAAAACTTAAGGATCGTTTTATAAAACTCGAGAATCGTTTTATAAAACTCGAAGATCGTTTTATAAAACTCGAAGATCGTTTTATAAAACTCGAAGATCGTTTTATGAAATCCGAAGATCGTTTTATAAAACTCGAGAATCGTTTTACGAAACCGCAAAAAACCTAAATAGCCGTAAAACGCGAACTAGTCGCAACTAGTTCACCCATCGGCAAACTAAGCCGGCCCGGCTTAGTTCGCCGATGGGCGAACTAGGAAGTGCTCAACTAGTTCGCCCATCGGCGAACTAGGAAGTGATCAACTAGTTCGCCCATCGGCAAACTAAGCCGACCCGGCTTAGTTCGCCGATGGGCGAACTAGGACATGCTCGACTAGTTCGCCCATCGGCGAACTAAGCCGGCCCGGCTTAGTTCGCCGATGGGCGAACTAGAGACTTCCCGTACACTCCGCGTCTCGATTTCCCGCATTCCCGATTCAAAACTTACGTCTTTCGACAAGATCCCGCATCTCCCGTTCCATCTCGATCCGACTTATCGTTTGAGTTTTACAATAAAAATCGTAAAACTTCGCTTTCTCGGAAAGAACTCGAAGAAATCGTATAAAACGGCAACGGTTAAACGAAACACCGAACATTGCCTAAACTATACGATTTACTCGAGATTTCTCGTTGAAACGATAAAAACGCGTTTTTTAATAAAAAACGCCGAGTAAGTCGTAAAAAACGTGTTTTTAATAAAAGTCGAGTAAATCGTAAAACCTTGCGATTAACTCGAGTAATTTATTAAAAACGACGTCAGATCAGGAAACGATCCCGTAAAAAGTCGGAAAACGGATTTATCGCAAAACGACCCGGAAGGACCTAAAACGCGATAAAAACCCATCTCGCGATTTCAACGGAATCTAACCCGCGGATTTGATAACGTTATGACGGTTTACTTGCAGAAGGAAAATAAAAGTCAAGTTTAAAGACAAAAGGAAGGTTTGAAGAAAAATAGAAGATTTCCGCGGAAGAAAAGGAAGGATCGAGAAAAATGGAAAGTTCCCGATATAGTCGAATCTGGGCAAAATGGAAAGACCGAACGACCAAGGCGAGGAGTATATAAATAGGAGGTCTAGGGCAGAAGCAAGACGGACGAAATTCAGAGCTCTCACCACCAAATCTATCAATTAGGAATATTTCCGTTTTTTCTGTTAGCGAGCTGCGTCTAAATTAGGGTTTTCGTTCTTAGATTTCTAAGGATTTTGCCGACGGCTCACGCAGCTTAAGGCCTCTCTTTTGTACCAGTTCTATGCAGATTCGGAATACGAACCTTCTTGCTTTCAATCTCGTTTATTTTCGTTTTAATTCTAAAGTTCATCGTTTTCTTAATATTTGTTGTGCGGTTCTGCAGATAGCCGGTTCCTCTGGAAATTTAGGGTTTTCCCGAAGTTTCATTTTTTACGATTATTTGACAGTAGGTGGATTTCGGTTCCCACAGTAGTTGCCCAATGAAGCATTCTTGCAAGATTTTTATGCCAGCTAACAACCCAACAACCCAAATTCTTGGGTAAGTATCTGCTAAAACTACAAAAGTGTTTTAAAAAAATACTGAAGATTTAAAATTGTAGGTGCCTTCCAGAGCTGAGCAGTTGTTTAACTGAAACATATTTCAGCTTGTTATGTTGCCTTGAAATAATTTAAAATTGAATACTTTATAATAGTTCTTTAGGATATTCATGGCAAAGACCTCTCATGATTAGTTGGTGATAATAGAATACTTTATAATATATGATGGTTTGGCAATACATGTAGTGACCTCCTCTCCAAGTTTGGAGTCTTCCTCTCAAAGCGTGGTCCCACGAATTTAAGGATCTTATTGTTTCCAGAACTCACCTTAAAATATCATTAATTTACATTTAAGAAACTACTATCCTGAGACAAAGTTGAAAGCTATATGTTTCTGACTAAAATGTCAATGGCTTCTTTTTATCTGTTGTTACTCTGCTTTTCTCTTTAGTTGTTAGTGACGACTACATATATATCTATATTTTAAGTTGTGAAAGTGACAACATCCATTGAATGTGTTAGTCCAGAAACGAATTGTTTATTATAGTTGGTGGCGCAACTGTAATCGCATTTGCAAAGAGACGTACAACTCTTGAACACACTTAACTAAGCTACAAGACTCGTCTAGTGTTATTAGCACTTTGTCAGAGAGAAAATGGAGGAGAAAATTATGAAGATTAAGTCTTTGTTCATTTATCCAATCGAATCTTGTAGTGGAATCTCTGTCCCTCAGGCAACTGTAACTCAAACTGGTAAGTTGTGAACATATGAATCTTTCTTCTTGTTTGTAACATTCACCGTTTCTTTTTTATTCTTTAAATATGTAGGATTTCAATGGGACCGGTACTGGCTGGAAGTGAACTACAAAGGAAGAACTTACACTCAAAAAGTTGAGCCTAAGCTTGCTCTTGTTGAATCTGAGCTTCCTAAGGAGTCTTTCTTGGAAGACTGGGAGCCAACAAAGAATTCGTTTTTGGGTAAATTTCTTTGAAAATACACAAAGTTTTGTATGAATCGATACTCGAATTCAGCTTCCTGATTATTCATTTTGCAGTGGTAAGAGCTCCTGGCATGAGTCTTTTAAAGATACCATTGACTAAACCAAGCTCGGTCGCACAAGGTGTGTCCATGTGGGAATGGTCTGGCTCTGCGTTTGATGAAGGAGAAGAGGCTGCTAAATGGTTTTCAGATTATCTTGAAAAACAAAGCCGTTTGGTTCGGTTTAATAAAGGTTTTCATTCTAAATGTGATCTTTTCATTAGCAAAGTCTTTGATGCATAGAGTTTGATAAACTTTAAAAAAAAAAATTGATACAGAAACAAAATCTAGACCTTCACTTCCCGATTATGCAGCTGGCTACACTACCACATTTGCTAATACATTTCCATTTATGGTTTCCTCACAGGTGAGCCAATATTGATAGTTGCAATATTAGTAATCTATAATATGTGTTTGATCTTCCTCTTCTGTTATTTTTTCTTAGGCTTCTCTGGACATGCTGAATACAATTCTTACAGAACCTGTGCGTATTAACCGTTTTAGACCCAAGTACAAGATAGTATTCATCCTGAGTTTTTAATATTTTCAGTGATGGTTGTTTTCTTCATGATCATGATTTTCCTCGGTTCTTTTGTAGCATTCTTGTGGGGAATTGTGTTCCTTTTGGTGAAGATCTTTGGGATGAGATCAAGATAAATGATTTAGTCTTCCAAGGAGTTAGGCTATGCAGCCGCTGCAAGGTGAATATGACGTGGGAAATTTAAATATACTCGGATTTTTTGTGAATAAAAGTTGTAACTTGTGTGTTATTATTATTCATATCGAGGTCTGTATATATACAAGTATGTAAACCGTCATAACAAAGAGATAATCCTAATCCTAGTAGGATAAGGATAACTACAGCAACAAGGATAAGGACCAAGAAGAGGATAAGGATAAGATGTGCTCCTGGTGTAGGATAAGGATAAGGTGTGCTATAAACCGCCAAAGACATAATTTGGATAGACCTGATCTGATCCAGTAGAACCCGGATGGGCTTCTGGTCTTACGGACGAGCCTGGCCCAGTTTATTCTGGTCCGGATATAGCCTAACCACCAAATGTTTTTAACCCTCCCCCTTGGTCGATATATCCGGTCAAGGTTTGTTACATGCTTTTGATGTTGCCTCACTAAATCCTCTCCTGGAAAACCCAAAACCCAGTAAGATAAAAAGGAAAACCAAGGACATGACAAAAGAGTACAACACATGAACTCCCCCTGATGAATGCATCACTGATGTATGAACTTCTTGAACCTTCCTGTCCAATCCGTGGATGAAGAGAACTCGGGTAAGATGCGCTTCTGTCGACCACTTCATATTCTGGTCGAACACGTTGAGTCTTGACCAAATCATACTTGTTGACACAATGATCGGATGGACTCGACCTCATGCGCCTACGGCTTGCTCCATGATAATTGATCTTCCTTTATCATCGGCCAAAGCACATTCTGATTGACCCATGATGAACCATGGACCTCTAAACCTGCGGCCAAACTCCACTCACGGATCTTCTCATGTGTTAGGTCAAACCATGATGCTGCTGCTGTAAGGTATTGCAGTTCCATTGTAAAATAACTTGTATCACCAAAATCAAATAACCTTTCTTTTTGGGTTGGTTAGTTATAAAATAAACACAAAAGATTTCAAATTTCGACAAAAAACGCATAGCTAGCACTGGAATACACTTATCAGGTGAGAGAGGCGATTTTGGCGAAAATTACGGCGATCAACGACGCTCAATCTCCGCTGCCTTCTCCGGCAGCTGAGATGGATCCGGGGACGATTCAGACGGGCACTACATCTCCACAGAATCAGGCGAAGGAATCATGGGTCTCTGTGGCGCAAGGTAAACAAATTCTGAAGAAATACGATGTTGAAATTTGTGAATCTGGGGGTAAGAAATCGATCGATGTTCCATCCGATATCATAGATAAAGCTATTCCACTGTGGGAGGATTTTGTCGTCGCGAGGTTTCTGGATACAGCTCCTCACGTCGCTAAAGTTCATATGATTGTTAATAAAATTTGGGAGTTTGGTGAAAAGAATCAGAAATTGGATGTGATCGAGATGGATGCTACAACAATGAGGATACGTGTTTCAAATGAGAAGATCAGGAGTAAGATCATCAGGCGTGGTTTGTGGAACATTGCGGGTGTACCTATGGTAGTCTCAAAATGGATTCCAAATGAGGATAAATCTAAGGCGAACTTGATCCCTCTCTAGGTTCATGTTACGAAGGTGCCAATGAGTATGTATTCTTGGGAAGGTTTGAGCTTCATTACGAGTGCTGTGGGAGTACCAGATCACTTGCATCCGGAAACGTTGGCTTGTACTCATTTTGAGATTGCTAAAGTGTTTGTCAATGCGGATCTATCCAAGGAGCTTCCAGAGAATATCACATACATGATCAAAGGGGAAGAGACTACAGTTCACTTCCACTATGTTGGACTGCCGCCAAGAACTAAATGCAGGAGATGGGGTCACTTGGAGATCTTTTGTAAGGATAAGAAAGAGGTTGTGGATTTGAAGGAGACTGAGACTATGCCAGTAAAGGTTGTGAATGATGTTCAAGTTGCAGGTCAGGGAAGTAATAATAGAGATAGTTTGAAGGTCTTGGATGTGGGGAAGAATGAGAGTGCCAAGAATGGGAAAGAGAAGATTGATAAAATGGAGGAAGGTAAGATAAATGATTGGCAAAATGTTTCTACAGAGAAGATTGGGAGGAATCAAGCATCGCTTGATATTACTCAAGTGATAATTACCACTCCCTCGAGATATGCCGCTCTGAGTAATTCAGATGATAATGGTGTTGAAGCTGAAATGGATGAACAGGAAGGTATGGAAGATGTGTGTGATGAGGAAATAGGTGATGAATGCCAAAGGAAATTGGAAGAGAGCATGGAGGAGAGAACGAAGGTAACTAAACGAGGTAGACCTAGAAAGAGGGTTACTAATAAAAATCATTAAATGGCGGGTTTCTTTTGGAACGTGAGAGGATTCAATAAGAAAACAAAACAAGATATAGTTAGAAGCTGGGTGAGAGATAAAAAATTTCTTTTTGGATGTTTAATTGAAACAAGGGTAAAGGAGAAAAGGGCTGGGAGTGTTGTGGCGCAGGTGTTTCAGGGTTGGGATTTTCTTTCTAATTATGAACATAATAGACTGGGAAGATTATGGGTGGTTTGGCAGTCATCAGTTAGAGTAACTCCGGTTTTTAAGAGTAGTCAACTAATCACAGTTTCTGTTCTGATGCCGGGGGAAGTAGAGGAGTTTCTTTGTTTCTTTGTGTATGCTTTGAACACAATGGAAGAGAGGAGAAGCTTGTGGGAGGATATTACTAGTCATCATAATTCTATGATGTTTAAAAATAAAAAGTGGATGTTAATAGGTGATTATAATGAAATATTGGATGGTAGCGAGCATTCGGAGTTTGAGAGTACTCACAGAACTCCTACAGGGATGAGGGAATTTCAAGAGGTTGTAAGTCACTGTAGGTTGTCTGATATGGGATCTCAAGGTCCGTTGTTTACTTGGTGTAATAAGAGGCAAGAGGGGTTGGTTTGCAAGAAGTTGGATAGAGTTTTAATAAATGAGGAATGGCTTAATCAATCTACTGCCTACTGTGTTTTCGAATCAGGTGGTTGCTCTGATCATCTCAGGTGTAGGATTCATTTTGATAAGGAAGTAGAGAGAAAGAGGAAGCCTTTTAAATTTACTAATATTATTGCTAAGATGCCGGAGTTTGTTCCTCTGATGCAAGGGTTCTGGAAAAATCAGGAGGAGTTGTATCACTCAACCTCGGCTTTGTTTTGACTTACTAAGTGTCTAAAGGTTCTTTAACAGCCCCTGAGAACACTTAGTAAGTTAAAACTAGGCGATTTGTCAAGGAAAACAAGGGAAGCTCATCAAACTCTTTGTGTAAGACAGAATGAAACTATGGAAACTCCAACGGCTGCGTGTATAAAGGAGGAAGCTGAAGCCTATGATAGATGGCAGAGGCTGGCTAATATTGAGGAAGAGTATCTGAAACAGAAATCTAAGCTTCACTGGTTAGATATAGGTGATGGTAATAATAAAGGTTTTCACAGCGCTGTGAAAATCAGAGAATCTCAGAATACTATCTTTGAGATTCTATGTGCTGATGGAAGGATTGTTAAATCAGGGGAGGAGATAAAGCACGAAGCTGAAAGTTTTTTTGAGGAGTTTATGAGTGCTCAGCCGAGGGAGTTTGAGGGTGCAACTGTTGAGGAACTTAAAGACTTGTTGCAGTTTCAGTGTGATGAAGTCGATTGTGTGAATCTCTTAAAGGAAGTTACTACTGAGGAGATTAAGGATGTTTTGTTCAAAATGCCTGGAAACAAGGCTCCAGGGCCGGATGGGTACACATCAGAATTCTTTAAGGAATCGTGGAGTATAATTGGAAAGGATGTTTCTGTGGCTGTACAATCTTTTTTCAGGCTGGGCTTTCTGCCAAAAGGTTTAAATTCCACCATATTAGCCCTGATCCCTAAGAAGAAAGAAGCTAAAGGGATGAGAGATTATAGGCCCATTTCTTGCTGCAACGTTCTGTACAAATTGATCTCGAAGATTTTAGCCAACAGACTGAAGAGAATTCTTCCACAGTGTATAACATGGAACCAATCTGCATTTATAAAGGGAAGGTTGCTTATGGAGAATGTTCTTTTGGCTACGGAATTAGTGAAAGACTATCACAATGATTCAATCTCACCAAGATGTGCAATGCAAATAGATATCTCGAAAGCCTTTGACTCAGTACAATGGTCGTTTCTGCTTAACACTCTTGAAGCTCTGGGTATTCCGGTTAAACTCATTCATTGGATTAAGTTGTGTATCACCTCAGCCTCTTTCTCTGTTCAGGTAAATAGGGAGCTTGCGGGATATTTTCAAAGTAAGCGTGGTCTTAGACAGGGATGTTCGTTATCTCCTTACCTGTTTGTGGTTTGTATGAATGTTCTCTCTCGAATGCTGGATAAGGCTGCTGTGAATGGTGAAATTGGTTATCATCCGAGGTGTAAGAACATTGACTTGACGCATATCTGTTTCGCTGATGATTTGATGGTGTTTTCTGATGGTACTAAGCGGTCAGTGGAAGGTATTCTGAAAGTGTTTGATGAGTTTGATAGGATGGCTGGGCTTAAGATCAGTATGGAGAAGTCTACCCTGTTTCTAGCCGGAGTTTCTACACATAAGCAAGAAGAAATTTTGAACCACTTCCCATTCGCTTCAGGTAAACTCCCAGTGCGTTATTTAGGCCTTCCTCTCTTGACAAAAAATATGTCTGTTCTGGATTATATGCCTCTAATTGAGAAGATTAGGAAGCGTATTAGTTCTTGGACGGGGAGGTTTTTGTCTTATGCTGGCTGTATTCAATTGATCAAATCTGTTATTGCAAGTTTGGTTAACTTTTGGATGGCAGCATTCCGATTACCTAGTTGATGTGTCAAGGTGATTGAGAGGCTTTGCTCTGCATTCCTATGGTCGGGTCCAGAGCTAAATCATCGAAAGGCTAAAGTTTCTTGGAGTGATATTTGTAGTGATAAACGGGAGGGAGGTTTGGGTTTAAGGAGACTGAAAGAGGTGAACATTGTCTGTTGTTTGAAACTGATTTGGAGAGTTTTATCGGCTGATTCACTGTGGGTCAACTGGGTCAAACCTTATCTTATTCGTAAGGGCTCTTTGTGGATGGTAAAAGAAAATACTCAGTCTGGCTCCTGGATGTGGAAAAAGATCCTCAAGTATAGAGACATGGCGAAAAGTATGTATAAGGTGGAGGTTCATAATGGGAGGAAGGCGATGTTTTGGTTTGAAAACTGGTCCTCTATGGGCTGCTTGAAAGATCTTTTAGGTGAAGGTAGTAACATTGATTTGGGTATTCCGATAACAGCAACAGTTGGGGAGAGTTGGAATCATAGGAAAAGATGCCATCGTGTGGCTCTTCTGAACAGAGTTGAAGAGGAGATTGAAAAGAGTAGAGCTTGTTCTTCTCGAGAGGTGGATGATGTTTCTTTATGGAAGGGCAGTAAGAATTATAAGCAAGCTTTCTCGTCTAAAGATACTTGGGAGCTCTTGAGAGGAACCACTCTGTTATGTTCTTGGAGCAATATGGTTTGGTTCAAATATGCTACTCCGAAATACTCATTTATTTTGTGGCTTGCCATGAAAGGGAGACTCTCAACTGGAGACCGTATGAGTTCTTGGGGTGGTAACATAAATATCTCTTGTGTATTTTGTTCTGAACCCTTAGAGACTCGTGAGCACTTATTCTTTGATTGTGAGTACTCTACTCAGGTCTGGGAGGCGTTGATGAAAGGGTGCTAAGGGATAAATACTCGATGAAATGGGATATCATTTTGAGAATGATAAGGGATCCTACTTGGAGTAAGGTGCAGTTGTTTGTTATCAAGTATATGTTTCAGGCCTCCGTTTATATGCTGTGGCGCGAGCGTAACAGAAGAAGGCATGGCGAAGTCAAAGCTCCGGCGGCTTTGTTGATTAAATTGCTTGATAAAAACATGAGGAATAAATTCACTTTGATCCAGAGGAAAGGAGATAGGAGCTTTGGAGAGGGGATGCAGCTTTGGTTTGAAACTCGATGAGTCGAGTTTTATGTGCTGTAGAGTTTGTTGAGTTTGAGATTGTGGCCTAGTAGGAGTGAGAGCTAGGGCCCAGTAGGAGTGAGGGCTGGGTATGGAGATGATGACCAGTAGGAGTGAGAGCTGGGTGAGGGTTCCTACCAGTAGGAGTGAGAGCTGGTGCCCAGTAGGAGTGAGAGCTGGGTGGAGGAAAGAGTTGAGAATGTTATAAAAAACTTGTGGATGGTTGGTTGTGGATGGCTTGTGATGTGGAGTTCGTGGATGGTCGGTTTGTGGATGGCTGGTGAGGTGAAGTTCGTGGATAGCTAGTGATGTGGAGTTTGTGGATGGCTGGTTTGTGGATGGCTTGATTAAAAGTTTGTAGTTTTTTTGAAGTAAATTTGTAGTTTTTTTTTAAAAAAAAAGGGGTAACACATGATGTAATAAGGTACTTTTTCTTTTGAATTAAATTTAACATTCAATTCAAAAAAAAAAAGATTTCAAATTTCTTTTATATGGATACATGGACTGATATGAATTGTTCTTATAGAACTCTTTTACTAAGTATCTATCATACTATATGCAGCTGCTTTGTTTCAGTCAATAAACAGCTTAGGAGCAATGTTGTTCTTGAGAACTTATTTTCTCATATTTCTGGTACCTTTATTATCTTTATCCAGTGATTCATATACTTCTTACTACATCATTATATGTCATCTTAATTTCTCTCTTATGACCAAACCTTTATCAATTTCGAATTTGTGTAGTAGCATCCACCACATAGGAGTTTATCTCCTTATAATCTGTTCCATGGTCTCTGTGAGTATCCTTGTGTAACAAACCGTGCTTGAATGCTGTAAGTAGGAAAATGAACACCTTAGTCCTCGTGATCATGTACTATATCTCACATCTCACTGTTTCTTTTCCCTCACAAGATCCATTTATCCACTGGTTTATATCATTAGATGGCGCTTCTTGTGGGAGTCGATTTCACCCTACTGTCAAATAAATCGTAAATAAGGAAACTTCGGGAAAACCCTAAGTTTCCAGAGGAACCGGCTATCTGCGAGAACCGCACAACAAAGATTAAGATGACTAAAACACATAGAATTAAAACGAAAATAAGAGAGATTGAAAGCAAGAAGGTTCTTATTCCGAATCTGTGTTGAACTGGTACAAAAAGAATTGCCGAAAGCGTAAGAACTAGAAAACCCTAATTGAGACGCAGCTCGCTAACAGAAAAACGGAAATATTCCTAAATGCTAGTTTTGGTGGTGAGAGCTCTGAATTTCGTGTGTGCTTCTGCCGTAGACCTCCTCTTTATATACTCCTCGTCTTGGCTATCCGATCTTTCCATTTCGCCCAGATTTGACTTAAATCGAGAATTTTCCATTCTTCTCGATCCTTCCTTTTCTTCTGCGGAAATCTTCTATTTCTCTTCAAACCTTCCTTTTATGTTTAAACTTGACTTTTATTTTCTTTCTGCGAGTAAATCGTCAAAACGTTATCAAATCTGCGGGTTAGATTCCGTTGAAATCGCGAGATGGGTTTTTATCGCGTTTTAGGTCCTTCCGGGCCGTTTTGCGATAAAAATCGTTTTCCGACTTTTACGGGATCGTTTCCTGATCTGACGTCGTTTTTAATAAATTTCTCGAGTTAATCGCAAAGTTTTATGATTTACTCGACTTTTTTATTAAAAACATGTTTTTTACGACTTACTCGGCGTTTTTTATTAAAAGCGCGTTTTTTACGATTTTAACGAGAAATCTCGAATAAATCGTATAGTTTAGGCAATGTTCGGTGTTTCGTTTAACCGTTGCCGTTTTATACGATTTCCTCGAGTTCTTTCCGAGAAAACGAAGTTTTACGGTTTTTATCGTAAAAACTCGAACGGTAAGTCGGATCGAGATGGAACGAGAGATATTTCGGCCGTGGTTTAGAACGCGACCTTGTCGAAAGACGTAAGTTTCGAATCGGGAATGCGGGAAATCGAGACGCGGAGTGTTCGGGAAGTTTTTAGTTCGCCCATCGGCGTACTAAGCCGGGCCGATGGGCGAACTAGTCATGCATGTTTTAGTTCGCCCATCGGCGTACTAAGCCGGGCCCGGCTTAGTACGCCGATGGGCGAACTAGAGAATGCTTCTTAGATCGCCCATCGGCGTACTAAGCCGGGCCCGGCTTAGTACGCCGATGGGCGAACTAAAGAGTGACTCTTAGTTCGCCCATCGGCGATCTAAGCTGGGCCCGGCTTAGATCGCCGATGGGCGAACTAGAGAGTGTTTCTTAGTTCTCCCATCGGCGATCTAAGCCGGGTCCGGCTTAGATCGCCGATGGGCGAACTAGTTGCGACTAGTTCGCGTTTTACGGCTTTTTCGGTTTTTTGCGGTTTTTTGCGGTTTTGTAAAACGATTCTCGAGTTTTATAAAACGATCTTCGGATTTCATAAAACGACTTTTGAGTTTTATAAAAATGATCTTCGAGTTTTATAAAACGATTCTCGAGTTTTATAAAACGTTTTCTCGAGTTTTATAAAACGATTCTCGAGTTTTATAAAACGATTCTTGAGTTTTATAAAACGGTTTCTCGAGTTTTATAAAGCGATTTCTCGAGTTTTATAAAACGATTCTCGAGTTTTATAAAACGATTCTTGAGTTTTATAAAACGATTCTCGAGTTTTATAAAACGATTTCTCGAGTTTTATAAAACGGTTTCTCGAGTTTTATAAAGCGATTTCTCGAGTTTTATAAAACGATTCTCGAGTTTTATAAAATGGTTTCTCAAGTTTTATAAAACGGTTTCTCGAGTTTTATAAAACGATTCTCGAGTTTTATAAAACGGTTTCTCGAGTTTTACAAAGCGATTCTTGAGTTTTATAAAACGATTCTCGAGTTTTATAAAACGATTCTCGAGTTTTATAAAACGGTTTCTCGAGTTTTATAAAGCGATTCTCGAGTTTTATAAAACGGTTTCTCGAGTTTTACAAAGCGATTTCTCGAGTTTTATAAAACGATTCTCGAGTTTTATAAAACGATTCTCGAGTTTTATAAAATGATTCTCGAATTTTATAAAACGGTTCTCGAGCTTTATAAAACGATTTCTCGAGTTTTATAAAATGATTTCTCGAGTTTTATAAAACGATTCTCGAGTTTTATAAAATGGTTCTCGAGCTTTATAAAACGATTTCTCGAGTTTTATAAAACGATTTCTCGAGTTTTATAAAACGATTCTCGAGTTTTATAAAACGATTCTCGAGTTTTATAAAACGATTCTCAAGTTTTATAAAACGGTTCTCGAACTTTATAAAACGATTTCTCGAGTTTTATAAAATGATCTAGAGCTTTATAAAACTGTTCTTTTTGTATTCTTGCGGAAAGTTTTGGCTATTAATTCCGTCGTACCGATTTTGACCCCAACACTTCTAAATATATATGACCAATACGCCCATCTCTTCTATATACACATTTAAACCCCACGTTTTCCATTGGTCCAATATGACCCACGAGTGTACACTCTTATATTGACGTGGGTTCATGATCCTCGCTTATTTTCATAAGTTCAAGTGCTACTTTTGTGCGCTTCCTTATATCATATTATGTGTCTACACTTTTATGTAGTTCCATTGTGTTCCAGACATGATCTGATCGATTTTGAGATTTCATTCTTACCAAGGACCTTCACTACCTTGCAACTTGGCGTCCCAAGCTACATGGTTTGGTACCTTAGATGTTTAGCTGCACAACCTTATCTCAANGTTCCAGACATGATCTGATCGATTTTGAGATTTCATTCTTACCAAGGACCTTCACTACCTTGCAACTTGGCGTCCCAAGCTACATGGTTTGGTACCTTAGATGTTTAGCTGCACAACCTTATCTCAATGCCTAGTTTGGTTTCCCTTATAACCTCGGATCTGTCCTTCTATGCACCTTTCTCTTTTCTTTCTGAGGTTCATTATCTTATGAAACATATTGGTATATCTTTAATAGACTCTGTAGCAACTTGATTATGTCTCTCTTGGACATCAAACTCGCGGTGCTAAGCTGGTATGACATAGTCATTCTTTTTTTTCGGGTCAATGTGTATGGCATCTAGTTCTGCTAGCTTTTTATTATCTCTATAATATCATATGGACGTCTTAAATCATATTCTCCAGTCCGAGGATATTTCCAAGACAATGATGGTTAATACCATTCTCTTTTATCATTATGTACCAGCTTATTACTTTCTCCTTTTAATGTTGGATAGTCAGATTCATTGACTCATGCAATCCGTGTACTTGGCCACGATCAGATCACCCATATTTGGCTCAAGGTCTCTAAAAACTCGTGGGAGAAAGACGTACTTATATCCAACATATATTCCCAATCCTCTTCTGAGGTTCCATTTTAGACGGCACATATGTTCTTGGTGGTTTATTCAAAATCTCTTAAGATGGTATATGTATAGTTCATGACCCGTATTCAATCTGAGATGGGAATATCTATGCTCACTTATATGGCCTGATGCTATTAACCTTATATACATGTTAATTCATGATGTCCCTAAGCTGCTTTAGGATGGACGTGAGTTCTTAGCTTTTAAAAGGGTCCAGCCAAGTTGTTTATAACATGGTCATATACCATGGTACACGAATTTGTAGTATGGTCATGGACCACGGGATTTGTCCTCACTCCCCCTCATGAATATACTATTTCGTGATGCTTGGGACAATAAAGCCTTATGAGTTTCCCTTGTTTACATGTTACACAACGTGAGATCTTATGGGATAACTCTATGTGCCTTTTGCAATATCAATCTTTGCATCAAGTTTAGACTAGGATGGCTAATCCAGTCATGCAATTAAGTGTATAATTTCGTGGGTAAATCCTCTGGTTACCATGGCTCTTGCCTCTTATCATACTGATCTTTAGCATAGTCTAGATCAGTTGAGTACACAAGTATAGTCTTGACCCCTTTCTTATAAGGTCTTAGGCGATTTTTTTTCTCTTAAATATGAAGGAACTTTTTGTTTTCTTTTGACCATTGTTTCTATTTGGAAACCATTCTTATTATAACTCAATGGGCCACGAATTCTCGAGTGTTTATAATGCCCTTTAGGCAATACCTTGGCCATAGTTCCTTAACTAGGCTACTATACCCGAAATTTGTACTCATGTTTGGCACTTTTATCAATCAAAATCATTNTTTTTGTTTTCTTTTGACCATTGTTTCTATTTGGAAACCATTCTTATTATAACTCAATGGGCCACGAATTCTCGAGTGTTTATAATGCCCTTTAGGCAATACCTTGGCCATAGTTCCTTAACTAGGCTACTATACCCGAAATTTGTACTCATGTTTGGCACTTTTATCAATCAAAATCATTCACATTACCAAGCAAAAACAGACAAGGTATAATAGCAATGAAATGAACTCAAAACAATTCTATTATTATAAGAAATTTTGTGAATGACAAGAAGATCAAAGCAAAGCATAAAAACTTAACACAAAATCAGAATGTCGAAATCTTATTTTTTTAGTCAATGGACATGCCGGCCACACCATCCGCTATCTTGGAAATGGCTACATTGGAGTCAATTGACAAGCCGGTCACACCATCCATTACTTTGGACACGACTACATTGTATTCCTCTTTATCTACTTCGGCCATGTTGGCTTCAGGAGGTCTCATCTCACTGCTTTGCTTTAGCATGTAATTATGCTTCTCAAATATTAATAGGCATGAAAGCAGGTCATTATAGGTGGTAAAATCTCTTTCTATATGGGAATTCGGCCAAAAAAAGCACGTACTTTGCACGAATTGCCAAAAAAGACATGAACTTTTGGGCAGGCCAAAAAAACACAAACTTTTCATTGACTTTAGAATTAATGAACAATGTTTTCGGTTACTTGCCAATTTAGCACGCGGTCACCAAATTTAACAGAAAAATTTGACGTCGTTTATTGTTGGCGTTAGGTAAAACGACGTCGTTTTCAAATAAAAACAAGTAGACCCTTCAATTCGAACTCGGATTGATTGGATTAAATGACAAGGTACTTTACCACTAGGCCAATGGAACTTTCAATGTATTTTCTAACACAATTAATTTTATTTGGTACTGATTGAATATAAAAAAAAATTCTCTAAAAACATAAAAATCTTTAAATTTTTTTAAAAAAACTGAAAATAAAGAAATTTTCTATAGTCAAAAATCTTCCACAATTTCAATTTTTTTTTTAAAAAAAATTGAAATTAATTATACACACATAAAAAGATACCCACAAATTAAAATAAATTAAAATGCTTAAAATAAATATTGTACCCATTATGAGTGCAATTCTAATTTTTAGCTGATACATGTAACTTTAATTATTTGCTTTTTATTTGAATTTTCAGTTTTTTGGAAATTAAAAAAAAAAACTGAAAATTTTGGAAGATTGTTGATTTTTTTAAAGAAAAATAATTTTAATTTTAATATCCAAATTAATTTTATAAAAAAAATCTTTTTTTCAATTTTTTGAAATTTTAAAGATTTTTAAGCTTTTAGAGATTTTTTTTTATATTCATTCAGTACCAATAAAAGTAAATGTGTTAGTAAATATATTGAAAGTCACTAGCCTAGTGGTAAAATACCTGCCATTTGATCCAATCAAAATAAATAAAATAAAATTTTAATTGTTTTCAAAAAAGTTTGTAAAAATTTTAATTAATTATACACTCATAAAAAGATACCCACATATTTAAATTAAATTAAAATGCTTAAAATAAATTTTGTACCCATTATGAGTGCAATTTTAATATTTAGCTGATACATGTAACTTTAATTTTTTTGCTTTTTTTGAATTTTTATTTTTTGGAATTTAAAAAAATGAAAATTTTGGAAGATTTTTGATTTTTTTAGTGAAGAAATAAAATTTTATTTTTAATTTTCATTTCAAAATTAATTTTATAAAAAAATCTTTATTTTTTTCTAATTTTTGAAATTTTAAAGATTTTTTTTTTAAATTTTTAGAGAATTTTATTATATTCAATTAGTACCAATAAAAGTAAATGTGTTAGCAAATATATTGAAAGTGTCACTAGCCTAGTGGTAAAATACCTTGCCATTTGATCAAATCAACCTGAGTTTGAATCCAAGGGTCTACTTGTTTTTATTTTCAAATCACGTAAAACGAGATCGTTTCATCTCACTTGAAAAAGACGTCGTTTCACTTAACGCCTATATTTAACGTCGAGTTAACACAGTCTTAACTGCTCGTTAACGGTGTGTCAAAATGGTGATTCAATCGTAAGTTTCTTAATAAACTAACAAAGTCTACAAAAGTACATATTTTTTTTGTTGAGCTAGAGTACAGGTTTCTTTTGGCAATTCATGCAAAGTTCGTGTTTTTTTGGCCGAATTATCCTTTCTATATAGATATGTCGTGACAATTTATCTCCTGGATGGAATGTGGAGTATGTCTTGAACAGTAAATCCTCGTCTGTTACCATTTCACCACATAGTCTCAGTTTTTAAGTGATTTGGGTCAAAGCCAAATGATATTCATCCACAGACTCAAAGTCTTGAAATCCGAGACTCATCCATTCATGCCTAACCTTTGGTAATAACATCATACTGTATCTGGATTTTAATTATGTCCAAAGGTCACGAGGATTCTCTATATGTAGGTACTGATTTCTCAGATCCTCAGTGAGATGATAGCGCATAATTGTTATGGCCCTATAATTTTCACTTTCAATTGCATAATCATTCTGAATGTTACTTCTTCCGAGTCCTCTTGACTTTAGGACAACTGAAGTGTGCATTGCCTATTACATATAATTAGCTCCAGAGAGATTTAGGGCAGCAAAATTCTCATATTTCGACATCTGAAATCATATTATCAATCAATTCAAAATTTAGAATTTATGCAATCAAATCAGATAATCAATGCATATGGTTTCACAAGTCTCTTGACCAAAATAATTTACTACTCGGCCAGGTTTCTAATAAGGCCACACGGCCAAGGTTATAAATCATGCAATTAAGGTTTATCAAACAAGACTAGCAACTTAACTCTCATTCAAAGATAATGAATCGGATTTTATATGTGAATGCGACCAATGCATCATTCAAACAAGTAATCTCAAAGATAATAAGGCCACACGGCCACGAGTATGCAAGCAAGGTCACACGACCATTTGGGTATGATGCATTGCTAGACCACACGGGCCACATAAATATGTACTAAGCAACACGACTTTCTATCACATGATGCAAACAAGCTTAGGATTTAGATGACCTATATGCGGCCAGATTATATGCACAAAAGACACACAACCATACTATCAAAATATAAACAAGGCCACACGGACATTCTCTTAATAAGCAAACAAGTCTTGATGATCAGTATAAATATGCATCTAGGATTTCAAGGTCATTTAGATTTATAGAATGCATCGAGTAATCTATCATCTTAGCTCTCATCAAGTTAGATCGATCAATCATTCGATTTTAACAAATTAGGGTTTCAAGGCCTTTTTAGATATTCAAATTCGAAAATAGGGTTTCAAGGCCCTTAATGCTTCCAGTTCGAATTTTAGGGATTTAGGTCATGTAGCAAGCAATCTCTCAATCTTAAATTATAATCAAAAACAATGATTCAAAATTAGAGTTTATGCGGATCTAGGGTTTCAAGGCCCAGACTTGTAGGGTTTCGATTTCAGAAAATAAAATAGCATTCTTGGCTTTCAATACTCCAAAATAGACCAATCAACTCAATAAGCAACTACCAAGAACCTCAAATCTGATCAATCAACTATAATTTAGGGTTTAGGTCAAAAATCAGATTTTAGGGTTTCTATCCAGAAAATTAGGGTTTCAAAATCATAGACAATCAGACTAGCAATCCTAGCTCTCAATGCTTTAATTGGATCAATCCAGAAACCATAACCAATTTTAAATTCAATTCGGATCAAACTAGTTCAATTTAGGGTTTGGGGAAACAAATCTATTTAGTGTTTCAGATTCTCAGAAAGAGATCAGGGAATTAATATATTAGCATTCTAAACCTCAGAACTTTAATATAAATCAAGCAATCAATCAAAGATTAAAAATCAGATCCAAATTTAGGGTTAGGGTTTTGATCTTATAAATTAGGGTTTATGAGGCAAAAAAATTCTGGTCGACTTTTAATCAATGCAAGAACACAATCAAATAATCACATAGTGTCTCAAGTTATTAACATGATCAATCAAACAATCAAACAAGAAAAACAATTGATTTTAATTTTAGGGTTTTGATTCAATTCATGCATGGAAAGCGGTTTTAGGGTTTGATGATTTATGAGAGAAGGATTCATGCTTCTAGCAACGTAGCAACCATTGATCTATCAACCTAACATGCAATCAATCTAACCAAAACCTAGTTCCTTAAGAGTTTTATTATCCTCGATTAGGTTTTTATCAATTTTGTGGTTTTTATGGTTCAGATCTTTATCATACAACCAATTCGATGTAGGTTCTCTTTTAGGGTTTCGATATTACCTTGATTCAAGTAGGGTTGAAAACCGGTCCACCAAGGAGAAGAACCAAGATCTGGATTAGAACTGAGACGAGTTGGATGATCGTCGGATTTAGTTGGTACACAGGTCGTGGTCGAGCTTCTTTGCGCGGGTACGAGCTTGCTTGGTTCGCAAACTGATTTGTTGATCTTGCTGAGTTTCTGGTCGATGGTTATGATCAGATTGTGTCTCAGGTTTGCAGCTTCAATAATCTTGACTTAATTATCACGCCAAAGTAGAAGAGAAAAACGTGGCCAGGGTTTGTGATATGGGAGTCTGATTTTTCTAACTTAGGGTATGGACGATCGTGCTGATAACGTGTTGTGAATAAAAGTTGTAACTTGTGTGTTATTATTATTCATATCGAGGTATGTATATATAAAAGTATGTAAAACGTCATAACAAAGATACAATCCTGATCCTAGTAGGATAAGGATAACTACAACAACAAAGATAAGGACCAAGAGGAGGATAAGGATAAGATGTGCTCCTGTTGTAGGATAAGGATAAGGTGTGCTATAAACCGCCAAAGACATAATTTGGATAAACCTGATCTGATCCAGTAGAACCCGGATGGGCTTCTGGTCCTGCGGACGAGCCCGGCCCGGTTTAGTCCAGTCCGGATATAGCCCAACCACCAAATGGTTCTTAACATGATTCTTTAACTTAAAAAACTTTGACTGCTTTCATCTTTCAGTTACCAACTGTGAATCAAGAAACCGGAGTTCCCGATGCAACTGAACCAATTGAAACTCTGATGAAATTTATATCAGACAAAGACTTGATGCCACACAAGAAACCGCATGGAAAGGTTATATATATTGATATACCATGGTTTTGACCCACTTTTGACCATGGTATTTATATGATTTTATAATATATATATGTTTTGGAGTCTATTAGGTATGCTTTCAGGTTCAGGAGCATTTTGGAGTAAAGTGATGATTTAGGTGCCCTTATGGAGCTTAAAGGAGAGTTTTCTCGAGATGACTATAAAGATCAGACATTAAGGTCGATATCCTGAGATACCTATCGATCGATACACATCTTGTGTAATTGATCGACAACGCTTCCGTAGAAGATGACTTTGGATACTCCATCGATCGATGTACACCATGTACCATCGATCGATATGAAGCGTGAAGAACATGTTTGACTTGCCGACTTGAAGCCCAAGTTCTCTCAATATTACAAGATTGCCCCTGACGAGTTTTTAACCTAATGGAACTCATATTTATAGTTTTGCCTATGTGTTTTGGCTAGACATGCTTTTTATGCTTTTACATGCTTTTGTGCTTTTCAGACTTTTTATGTTCTTTAATTTCTAAAAGTATTCTCTTCATCTCATTCTCATTTTCATAAAGGTTATAAAATTCTAGATTTAGAAGAAACACACAAAGAGATTTGTTGTTCCAAGAACCAAGACTTCAATGTTCTAATCTAATGAATTTCTATTATTACCTTGTTGCTATGAATCACTTAGCCATGTCTGAGTAGATTCACTTGTTAGATTTAAGGTTCAAATAGTTATGAGGGATTAGCCCCAACTATGGATTGTTGAGTTGTGATATTCATTATCCTGATGAACCCTAATGCTTATTCTAGAATAGCTAACTAGAGTATGATCATGGAATGATTTAACTTGTTAATCATCATCCTGAAATCATCTGGTATAAGCTGAGATTCTAGGCACGATGCGAGAGCTGGTCTATGATCTTGGTGAACACTTTCGATTCGATCTGAAGCTATATCGATCGATACTCTTATAGATTAATCGATCGACGGCTACAAATATCGGCCGATGTTGCGATAGCAATATCGATCGATATTGTCGGCAGTCAGATCAATGGACGAGTCTAATAGCGATAGTTATAGATTTATCTAAGAATTGAAGTTCTTTAATATCTTACAAGCAACTTATAAAGACATCTATAGCATAATAATCCTGATTATCTGAATAGTAACCTTGAATCTAACTATATTCTTTTATTGTAAACCAAACTCTCTTGAGCAACTCACCATTGCTCACAACTGCAATTTACTTTTAACCTTGATCAACCTAGCATATTCACTTTGGATTTTATCTTTTGTGTTCCTTAGTTCCTCGTGGATTTGATCCCTAAGTACTACAATTGAACCTCTTATTTGAGAGAGTAATTCACTCCTTACGGAAATTTGAGTGATATCATATATTTAAAACATATAAAAGATTTCGATTATGTACCTAGTGTGGATGCTAAACCAGTTTGTTACAGGTTTTCTTTGGTAAGGATATGCATAACCAACAACCAAGGCAAAGGCAACAAGACAATCGAAGTTGGTGATTCCATCTCGGTCCTAAGGATGACCTCTTCCGTATCTGAAGGAACTGTTTATAGTCGACTCGAATATATATAAACATTTTGCTTCATCTGTTGTGTTGTTATCTTTAAATAATTTAGAGAAAGATGATTTCTTGCTTATGTAACTTACAAACACCACTTATTCTGAGTTTCATCTTGTTGAAAGTGTATTCATTGGCTTGAGTAGTCTCGGTGGATCTTAACATTTTTAAACCTGAGTACTTGGAATAAATCTTGAAAACTAATAAAAGGATCCATCTCATTTATCATATATATAACTCTCCGTCAGGTTCTTGAAATTATGGATAGGTTTTATGGATCTTGTAGATTTATAAGAAGACATCTTTAAGCATGAAACATTTTAGCTTAAAAAAAAACAAGGAAAGGTAAAAATGT
This sequence comes from Eruca vesicaria subsp. sativa, assembly GCA_932364175.1. Lineage (NCBI taxonomy): Eukaryota > Viridiplantae > Streptophyta > Magnoliopsida > Brassicales > Brassicaceae > Eruca > Eruca vesicaria. The sequence continues at coordinate 218,165 of CAKOAT010241821.1, read as the reverse complement.
TCAAACGATTACATGTAACACTTAAATTTACTAGTTTTTAATATATAAAAACTAGATAATTATATTGTTACAAACTATAAGAAACAACCGAGAGTTTTTTCTGTCGTATGAGGATTCTCGTTTGACTGTACGATGCTGAGTCTTCCTATGAGATCTACGCTTGATAGTACTCCATACAACATACTGAAGATTTCTTCTTAATTTTTATCCATTATAATCTGCATAATTCAACCTTTTTCTAGGACCCCAAAACCAAAACACCGAACGTCGCCTAAACTATACGATTTATCCGAGATTCTTCGTTAAGATTATAAAAAATGCGTTTTTAATAAAAAAACGTCGAGAGAATCGTAAAAAAACGGCATCGGATCAGGAAACGGTCTCGTTAAAGTCGTAAAACGGTTTTTATCATAAAACGGTCCGAAAGGTCCTAAAACACGATAAAACCCATCTCGCGATGTTAACAAAATCAAACCCGAAGATAAGATAACGCTTTGACGGTCTACTCGCAGACGGAAGATAAAAGGCAAGTTTGAAGATAAATAGAAGATTTCTGCAGAAGGAAGGATCGACAGATATGGAAAGTTCCCGAAATATTCGGTTTCGAGCAAAATGGAAAGACTAAAACCGCCTAAGGAGGAGTATATAAGGAGGAGGCATAGGGAAGAAGCTGAAGGATACGATTTTCAGAGCTCTCACCACCAAAATTAGCATTTAGGAAATTTTCCGTTTTCGTTATCGAGCTGCGTCTCAACTAGGGTTTTAGTCTTAGATTGTTAGAACTAGGAATTTCGCCGACGGCTCACGCAGCTAAGGCAGCTCTCGTTGTAACCGTTCTTACACGAATTCAGAATAAGAATCCTTCTTGCTCTCAATCTCGTTTTTCTTTTTATATCTTTCAATTTATTCATATTAATCGCGTTCTTGGTTACTTGTCGTTGGCTTTCGCAGAGATCCGGTTCCTCTGGAAACTTAGGGTTTTCCCGAAATTTCCTTTTTTAAGATTTATTGACAGTAGGTGGATTTCGGTTCCCACAATTAACATGGTTAAATCATTCCATGATCATACTCTAGTTAGCTATTCTAGAGTAAGCATTAGGGTTCACTAGGATAATGAATATCACAACTCAACAATCCATAGTTGGGGCTAATCCCTCATAACTATTTGAACCCCAAATCTAACATGTGAATCTACTCAGACATGGCTAAGTGATTCATAGCATCAAGGTAATAATAGAAATTCATAAGATTAGAAGATTGAACACTTGGTTCTTTTAAACAACAAATTTCTTTGTGTGTTCTTCTAAATCTGAATTCTATAACCTTTTATGAAAATGAGAATAAGATGAAAAGAATACTTTTATAAATCAAAGAACTAAGAACATAAAAAGCATTCAAAAGCAGAACATGTAGAAAGCATGCAAAGCTCAAGAAGTACAAAAGCATTAAAGGTATAAAAAGCATGCCTAGCCAAAACACATAGGCATAACTATAAATATGAATTCCATTAGGTTAAAAACTCGTCAGGGGCAATCTTGTAATATTGAGAAAACTTGGGCTTCAAGTCGGACGAGTCAAACTTGTTCTTCACGCTTCATATCGATCGATGGTACAAGGTGTACATCGATCGATGGAGTATCTCAATTCATCATCTTCTATGGAAGCGTCGTCGATCGATTACACATGATGTGTATCGATCGATATCTATCTATGGATATCGACCTTATTTTCTGATCTTTATAGTCATCTCGGGAAAACTCTCCTTCAAGCTCCATAAGGGCACCTAAATCATCACTTTTCTCCAAAATGCTCCAGAACCTGAAAACATACCTAATAGACTCCAAAACATATATATGTTGTAAAATCATCTAAATACCATGGTTAAAAGTGGGTCAAAACCATGGTAGATCAATTCCCCCAGACTTAACCTTTTGCTTGTCCTCAAGCAAACACAATAGTTAGTCTTTTGGAAGAAGTTTAAAAAGAAAACAGCAGGGACTCAATCAATTCTTAACTTAAGGTCATCACCTCTACTTTGTTGCAAGCCACATCTCATATTACTAACTACAGAAGTACATTATACCGTATCCTAGTTTAGCAACCAAATTCATCTAGCCAATCAACTTAGCAATCTTGTCTGTCTATCCCCTCTACTGATTTCATTTATGGATAAAATAAAAGTGTAGGCTTTACCTTGAGAGTATCTATCAAGGAACACTTGGATTCAACTCAAGCAAGTTTCAGGCATTCTCATTCTGTTTTTTTTTTCCCTATATCTCCCTTCTCTGAATCCCAAATTTTTCTTTTTCTTTTATATAAATTCCAATGAACAAAAAATGTTCATCTTATTGATCTATCTACTTTTTGTAGTCTTTTCTGACAAAGTGTAGGCGAATAGTGGGGTCATGGGTAATTATCTCTCCCTCGCTTCCACAATGTGTGATCATTCCTTTGAATTAGAATAGTGGGTAATGTACCTCTCCCTCTGCCTCTCAGAAAATCATCTCAATCTTTTATTTTTTTTCTTTTAGGGATGCCAAAGGAAGGAGAGAAAGAAACCAAAACTATCAAGACTTTTAGCTTCCAGACTTGCAGGATGATTCCGATCCCTTGTATACCAAGCCCCAAGACAAGCAGTAGATGTCTGGTTAGGTTGGAAATCAGCTTTGGTTCTTCCAAACAATCATGAAAAGTGTTCTCATAGGTGACCGGTGATCCACTTCAGCATCTATAGTACTTTCTGCAATCAATAATTCTAAGAATGGTGCTAAAGAATGGTTAGATAAAAAGTAAAAATTTTGAAATCTTTTTGTCCCCTTCTTGACTCAATAAAACCAATTTTGAAAACATTTAATGAGATCAAAAGGTAAAGTAGCATCGGTAATCTCCACTCCCCCAGACTTAAATCATACACTGTGCTCAGTGTATAACCAGTCGGAGTTAGGGCATAAATAAATAATGTATAACTGATATCGAAAATTTTGAATGATATACTTGACCGAAATTCGTATCGATCGATGGTGAGTCGCCTCGTCAATTGTCATGGATAGGTCTATGTTGATCGATGTCGACAGGATCTTATTGGTCGATAGAGGTAGTGATCGTGTAGCATCTCTTCTGAAATAAATAAAACGAAAGTAATAAGTAAAAATAAAATAAAACTAAGGAAGAAAATACCTAATAGTGGGTTGCCTCCCACTCAGCGCTTAGTTAAAGTCATATAGCTTGACAATGGAGGTATGGTGGCTAGTGAGGTGAATTGCAGGTACTTGTTGGGAAACAAGTATCCTCCTTGTCTTGGAATTCTTCAAACCATGAAGTTAAGAAGCTTCTTGTGGCTTTCTCGCTTCTGGTCATACTAGCTTTCAACCCTTGGACCTCATCTTGGACTCTTTGTAGCCACTCCTCAATACTCGCAATGCTGAACTCATGTTTTCCAATCTTGCTGTAGGTTTTTTCTAGATCAATACTCAGCTGCATTGTGTCGAGGTGTTGGATGTCTTGCACACGAGTAGTAGTATTATCGACCAGTCCTTGGGGGGGCTGTATCGGTCGATTTGGAAGGGGGCCTATCGGTCGATGGGCTGAAAGGCACGTCGATCGATGCGGATGGTGCATGTCGGTTTGCGAGCTGTTTCTGAATGTTTTTGATCTCATTCTGAATTGCTTTTGTTGTGAATTCCAATCCTTGAACGTCACTCTGTACTGGGAACCACATCTTCTCGAGTAATCTGTATGCTTCGTCTCTATAGGTTTCAATAGCTTTGTAGATATCTCTTGTGATGTCCTCAATTTCTTCTCTGGTACAGAAGTCTGGTGCTTGAATATCGGTCGATGTACAGGGAGGGTCATCGATCGATAGCTTCTGTAGGTGACTCTCGATAGGCTTGTCTATGGTGGTATCGATCGATGCTTCCGTTTCTGAGATTCCAGTTCTTCGCGAAGAAGAGTCACTTCTTCTTGCAGGGCATCTCTCTCTGTGCGAACTAATTCATTGCCAGTCTGAATCCAATGTAATTCCCCTCGAAGTGATGCTGTGGCTTTCATGTTCAGACTTCAGTGATGCCATCTCCCAGTTATATTCTCCAACTCTTCCATTGATCATGTATGTGACCTCTGCTTGTGTGTAGAGCTTACAAACTAGAACTCCTTTAGAAAACTATTCAGCGTGCTCTGGTAAACAGAAACAAGAGCGCTCCATCAGTGAGGCTCTATTCAGCAATTTCCCATATCTTCTTTGGAAACATGTATGATATCTCCATCTACTCCTCTTGCGAAACCATTCTCATCTCTGTAGATACCATATTCATCTTTCTTTTCCCATAAGAACTAACGAATCCCGGATTTGAAAGCTTGTTTCCCAAATTCCCGACGTATATCCGTCGACGTGAGGCTCCACGTATCGATCGATGCTGGTTGAGATTCTGGATATGCTGAGTTGGTCATCTGAAGAATGTTTGCAACGTCTTCTTTGGAGATTAGAATGATTCTTCCATCCATTGCTCGTGCATGGCCATCTGGATCCCTGAAAATACCAAATTCATCTGGAATTAGTAATGTAAAATCGAAGTTATGTGTTTGTACCTCGGATGGTGTAGGAGCGGTCGATAGGATGGCATGTGCATCGGTCGATAGGTTGAGGTTGCTGTCGAACGATTGATGGTGTTCCGTGTCGGTCGATACGTCTACTTCTGGTGTGGTCGCATGCATCAGTGGTGCTGTATCCACTGCGAAACTTTCATGGTAATTACTTGTCCAACTTCCAATGGAGTAGTCTCCGTCTTGTGTATCATGTGGGACGTACAGGTTGTCACTCGGTGGTTCGTAACGTCGTTTGAGCGGCTTCGGTTTGTGCATATCGGTCAATGGAGGGTGGTCTCTGTTGATCGATGCTCTGAAGATGAAGGACGGTAGAGGAGGTCTTGCTTCATCTTTCCAAAGAAATCTATACTCTGTGGCTCGGAATGATATTCCCATCTATGAAGCTGAAGTTGGCTCTGCTGCTAAAGTAAAAATGAATCTGTAATCCTTTCCAGTTTTTTTACTACTTACTTACTTTTTTTTTTTTTTTTTAATAACTGGAAGTTTCACTGTTTTCTTGGGCTGATCTTTACATTCTAAAGTAAGTCGCACATCACACCATTTGCTCAGTTACACCAGTTTATATTACATGATGCGTTAGACGTCATCCAACACTTAGCATGGACTACAAGTGCTATGTAAGTAACTATATATATATATATATATATATATATATATATATATTGATTTTGATAGATTTGTAGTTGTTGTCTATGTCTTGATTTGGTTGCACCGTAGTAGCACTCACAATCTCTATTGCTGCAGATTCTTCTGAATCCCTTGTATCTTCCTGGTTCTCGCATCACATCGTCGCAATTGTCTGCCTAGTGCTCGATGTCAGTTAAATTTACTTGTATGACTTTCAAGCACATTCTAATGTTGTTGAGATTCCTTGTTAAGTATGAGAAACCATTGTTTCATCTTTGGTTGTTATTAAGTTTCTACTTTCCTTGTATTATGGAAAACAGACAAGTTTTTATTAAGAGTTTCCTTTGCAATATGGATTTAGGGGTAATGCCTGCGCCTATGGTTTAGTCTTGAGATTTGTATAACAAAAATGACGTTCTCTTTGTTTATATAATCACAATGGGCGATGTCATGTCTGGTTCACATCATCACAATGGATTCAGGGCTTGCCGAAAAGTTTGATCTCCAATACCAAACCTGAAGTCTTCAGTTTTCAGACCGTTATAATGTAAAGCGTTCTCTCACCTAATTGTAGTTGCCCAATGAAGCATTCTTGCAAGATTTTTATGCCAGCTAACAACCCAACAACCCATATTCTTGGGTAAGTATCTGCTAAAACTACAAACGTGTTTTAAAAAAATACTGAAGATTTAAAATTGTAGGTGCCTTCCAGAGCTGAGCAGCTGTTTAACTGAAACATTTTTCAGCTTGCTATGTTGCCTTGAAATAATTTAAAATTGATCTCGGGTTTCATTTAGGATATTCATGGTCAAAGACCTCTCATGATTAGTTGGTGATAATAGAATACTTTATAATATATGATGGTTTGGCAATACATGTAGTGACCTCCTCTCCAAGTTTGGAGTCTTCCTCTCCAAGTCTCAAGTAGAATATAAAAGGAGCTTTGGGTCTCATGAACATTCAATCTTCTCCTCATTACGAGTTCTGATTTCGTCTCTCCCACATATATATTGGTATGTGTTCTTAAACTCTGTTTTGTATCATTATTTGTTAACAGTCTTGACATACTGTAGAAAGCGTGGTCCCACGAATTAAGGATCGTATTGTTTCCAAAACTCACCCTAAAATATCATTAATTTACATTTAAGAAACTACTATCCTGAGACAAAGTTGAAAGCTATATGTTTCTGACTAAAATGTCAATGGCTTCTTTTTATCTGTTGTTACTCTGCTTTTTTCTTTAGTTGTTAGTGACGACTACATATATATATATATATTTTTTTTTTTTAATTTGTGAAAGTGACAACATCTATTGAATGTGTTAGTCCAGAAACGAATTGTTTATTATAGTTGGTGGCGCAACTGTAATCGCATTTGCAAAGAGACATACAACTCTTGAACACACTTAACTAAACTACAAGACTCATCTAGTGTTATCAGCACTTTGTCAGAGAGAAAATGGAGGAGCAAATTATGAAGATTAAGTCTTTGTTCATTTATCCAATCAAATCTTGTCGTGGAATCTCTGTCCCTCAGGCAACTGTAACTCAAACTGGTAAGTTGTGAACATATGAATCTTTCTTCTTGTTTGTAACATTCACCGTTTCTTTTTTATTCTTTAAATATGTATGATTTCAATGGGACCGATACTGGCTGGAAGTGAACTACAAAGGAAGAACTTACACTCAAAAATTTGAGCCTAAGCTTGCTCTTGTTGAATCTGAGCTTCCTAAGGAGTCTTTCTTGGAAGACTGGGAGCCAACAGAGAATTCGTTTTTGGGTAAATTTCTTTGAAAATACACAAAGTTTTGTATGAATCGATACTCGAATTCAGCTTCCTGATTATTCATTTTGCAGTGGTAAGAGCTCCTGGCATGAGTCCTTTAAAGATACCATTGACTAAACCAAGCTCGGTCGCACAAGGTGTGTCCATGTGGGAATGGTCTGGCTCTGCGTTTGATGAAGGAGAAGAGGCTGCTAAATGGTTTTCAGATTATCTTGAAAAACAAAGCCGTTTGGTTCGGTTTAATAATGGTTTTCATTCTAAATGTGATCTTTTCATTAGCAAAGTCTTTGATGCATAGAGTTTGATAAACTTAAAAAAAAAAAATTGATACATAAACAGAATCTAGACCTTCACTTCCCGAGTATGCAGCTGGCTACACTACCACATTTGCTAATACATTTCCATTTATGGTTTCCTCACAGGTGAGCCAATATTGATAGTTGCAATATTAGTAATCTATAATATGTGTTTGATCTTCCTCTTCTGTTATTTTTTCTTAGGCTTCTCAGGACATGCTGAATACAATTCTTACAGAACCAGTGCCTATTAACCATTTTAGACCCAAGTAAAAGATAGTATTCATCCTGAGTTTTTAATATTTTCAGTGATGGTTGTTTTCTTCATGATCATGATTTTCCTCGGTTCTCTTGTAGCATTCTTGTCAGGAATTGTGTTCCTTTTGGTGAAGATCATTGGTATGAGATCAAGATAAATGATTTAGTCTTCCAAGGAGTTAGGCTATGCAGCCGCTGCAAGGTGAATATGATGTGGGAAATTTAAATATACTCGGATTTGTTGTGAATAAAATTTGTAACTTGTGTGTTATTATTATTCATATCGAGGTCTGTATATATACAAGTATGTAAACAGTCATAACAAAGAGATAATCCTAATCCTAGTAGGATAAGGATAACTACAGCAACAACGATAAGAACCAAGAAGAGGATAAGGATAAGATGTGCTCCTGGTGTAGGATAAGGATAAGGTGTGCTATAAACCGCCAAAGACATAATTTGGATAGACCTGATCTGATCCAGTAGAACCCGGATGGGCTTCTGGTCCTACGGACGAGCCTGGCCCAGTTTATTCTGGTCCGGATATAGCCTAACCACCAAATGTTTTTTAACACTCCCCCTTGGTCGATATATCCGGTCAGGGTTTGTTACATGCTTTTGATGTTGCCTCATTAAATCCTCTCCTGGAAAACGCAAAACCCAGTAAGATAAAAAGGAAAACCAAGGACATGACAAAAGAGTACAACACATGAACTCCTCATGATGAATGCATCACTGATGTATGAACTTCTTGAACCTTCCTGTCCAATCCGTGGGTGAAGAGAACTCGATTAAGATGCACTTCTGTCGACCACTTCATATTCTGGTCAAACACGTTGAGTTTTGACAAAATCATACTTGTTGACACAATGATCGGATGGACTCGACCTCATGCGCCTACGGCTTGCTCCATGAATTGATTTTCCTTTATCATCAGCCAAAGCACATTCTGATTGACCCATGATGAACCATGGACCTCTAAACCTGCGGCCAAACTCCACTCACGGATCTTCTCATGTTTTAGGTCAAACCATGATGCTGCTGCTGTAAGGTATTGCAGTTCCATTGTAAAATAACTTGTATCTCCAAAATCAAATAACCTTTCTTTTTGGGTTGGTTAGTTATAAAATAAACACAAAGGATTTCAAATTTCTTTTATAAGGATACATGGACTGATATGAATTGTTCTTATAGAACTCTTTTACTAAGTATCTATCATACTATATGCAGCTGCTTTGTTTCAGTCAATAAACAGCTTAGGAGCAATGTTGTTCTTGAGAACTTCTTTTCTCATATTTCTGGTACCTTTATTATCTTTATCCAGTGATTCATATACTGCTTACTACATCATTATATGTCATCTTAATTTCTCTCTTATGACCAAACCTTTATCAGTTTCGAATTTGTGTAGTAGCATCCACCACATAGGAGTTTATCTCCTTATAATCTGTTCCATGGTCTCTGTGAGTATCCTTGTGTAACAAACCGTGCTTGAATGCTGTAAGTAGGAAAATGAACACCTTAGTCCTCGTGATCATGTACTATATCTCACAACTCACTGTTTCTTTTCCCTCACAAGATCCATTTCTCCACTGGTTTATATCATTAGATGGCGCTTCTATATATATGGCCAATACGCCCCTCTTCTATATACACATTTAAACCCCACGTTTTCCATTGGTCCAATATGACCCACGAGTGTACACTCTTATATTGACGTGGGTTCATGATCCTCGCTTATTTTCATAAGTTCAAGTACTACTTTTGTGCGCTTCCTTATATCATATTATGTGTCTACACTTTTATGTAGTTCCATTGTGTTCCAGACATGATCTGATCGATTTTGAGATTTCATTCTTACCAAGGACCTTCACTACCTTGCAACTTGGCGTCCCAAGCTACATGGTTTGGTACCTTAGATGTTTAGCTGCACACCCTTATCTCAATGCCTAGATTGGTTTCCCTTATAACCTCGGATCTGTCCTTCTATGCACCTTTCTCTTTTCTTTCTGAGGTTCATTATCTTATGAAACATATTGGTATATCTTTAATAGACTCTGTAGCAACTTGATTATGTCTCTCTTGGACGACATCAAACTCGTGGTGCTAAGCTGGTATGACATAGTCATTCTTTTTTTTTTTCGGGTCAATGTGTATGGCATCTAGTTCTGCTAGCTTTTTATTATCTCTATAATATCATATGGACGTCTTAAATCATATTCTCTAGTCCGAGGATATTTCCAAGACAATGATGGTTAATACCATTCTCTTTTATCATTATTTACCAGCTTATTACTTTCTCCTTTTAATGTTGGATAGTCAGATTCATTGACTCATNGGACGTCTTAAATCATATTCTCTAGTCCGAGGATATTTCCAAGACAATGATGGTTAATACCATTCTCTTTTATCATTATTTACCAGCTTATTACTTTCTCCTTTTAATGTTGGATAGTCAGATTCATTGACTCATGCAATCCGTGTACTTGGCCACGATCAGATCACCCATATTTGGCTCAAGGTCTCTAAAAACTCGTTGGAGAGAGACATACTTATATCCAACATATATTCCCAATCCTCTTCTGAGGTTCCATTTTAGACGGCACATATGTTCTTGGTGGTTTATTCAAAATCTCTTAAGATGGTATATGTATGGTTCATGACCCGTATTCAATCTGAGATGGGAATATCTATGCTCACTTATATGGCCTGATGCTATTAACCTTATATACATGTAAATTCATGATGTCCCTAAGCTGCTTTAGGATGGACGTGAGTTCTTAGCTTTTAAAAGGGTCCAGCCAAGTTGTTTATAACATGGTCATATACCATGGTACACGAATTTGTAGTATGGTCATAGACCACTGGATTTGTCCTCACCCCTCATGAACATACTATTTCGTGATGCTTGGGACAATAAAGCCTTATGAGTTTCCCTTGTTTACATGTTACACAACGTGAGATCTTATGGGATAACTCTATGTGCCTTTTGCAATATCAATCTTTGCATCAAGTTTAGACTAGGATGGCTAATCCAGTCATGCAATTAAGTGTATAATTTCGTGGGTAAATCCTCTTGTTACCATGGCTCTTGCCTCTTATCATACTGATCTTTAGCATAGTCTAGATCAGTTGAGTACACAAGTATAGTCTTGACCCCTTTCTTATAAGGTCTTAGGCGATTTTTTTTCTTAAATCTGAAGGAACTTTTTGTTTTCTTTTGACCATTGTTTCTATTTGGAAACCATTCTTATTATAACTCAATGGGCCACGAATTCTCGAGTGTTTATAATGCCCTTTAGGCAATACCTTGGCCATAGTTCCTTAACTAGGCTACTATACCCGAAATTTGTACTCATGTTTGGCACTTTTATCAATCAAAATCATTCACATTACCAAGAAAAAACAGACAAGGTATAATAGCAATGAAATGAACTCAAAACAATTTTATTATTATAAGAAATTTTGTGAATGACAAGAAGATCAAAGCAAAGCATAAAAACTTAACACAAAATCAGAATGTCGAAATCTTATTTTTTAGTCAATAGACCTGCCGGCCACACCATCCGTTATCTTGGAAACGGCTACATTGGAGTCAATTGACAAGCCGGTCACACCATCCATTACTTTGGACACGACTACATTGTATTCCTCTTTATCTACTTCGGCCATGTTGGCTTCAGGAGGTCTCATCTCACTGCTTTGCTTTAGCATGTAATTATTCTTCTCAAATATTAATAGGCATGAAAGCAAGTCATTATAGGTGGTAAAATCTCTTTCTATATGGGAAGTCGGCCAAAAAAAGCATGGACTTTGCACGAATTGCCAAAAAAAGACATGAACTTTTGGGCAGGCCAAAAAAACACAAACTTTTCATTGACTTTAGAATTAATTAACAATGTTTTTGTTGACTTGCCAATTTAGCACGCCGTCACCAAATTTAATAGAAAAATTTGACGTCGTTTATTGTTGGCGTTAGGTGAAACGACGTCGTTTTCAAATAAAAACAAGTAGACCCTTCAATTCAAACTCGGATTGATTGGATTAAATGACAAGGTACTTTACCACTAGGCCAATGGAACTTTCAATGTATTTTCTAACACAATTAGTTTTATTTGGTACTGATTGAATATAAAAAAAAATCCTCTAAAAACTTAAAAACCTTTAAATTTTTTTTTTTAAACTGAAAATAAAGAAATTTTCTATATTCAAAAATCTTCCACAATTTCAATTTTTTTTTTAAAAAAAATTGAAATTAAAAAAATTGAAATTAATTATACACACATAAAAAGATACCCACAAATTAAAATAAATGAAAATGCTTAAAATAAATATTGTACCCATTATGAGTGCAATTCTAATTTTTAGCTGATACATGTAACTTTAATTATTTGCATTTTCTTTGAATTTTTATTTTTCTTGGAAATTACAAAAAAATTGAAAATTTTGGAAAATTTTTGATATTTTTAAAGAAAAAAAAATTTTAATTTTAATTTCAAAATTAATTTTATAAAAAAAATCTTTGTTTTTTCAATTTTTTGTAATTTTAAAGATTTTTAAGTTTCTAGAGATTTTTTTTATATTCATTCAGTACAATTAAAAGTAGATGTGTTAGTAAATATATTGAAAGTGTCACTAGCCTAGTGGTAAAATACCTGCCATTTGATCCAATCAAAATAAATAAAATAAAATTTTAATTGTTTTAAGAAAAAATTGAAAAAATTGAAATTAATTATACTCACATAAAAAGATACCCACATAATTAAATTAAATTAAAATGCTTAAAATAAATTTTGTACCCATTATGAGTGCAATTTTAATATTTAGCTGATACATGTAACTTTAATTTTTTTGCTTTTTTGAATTTTAATTTTTTTTGAATTTAAAAAATGAAAATTTTGGAAGATTTTTGATTTTTTTTAATGAAGAAATAAAATTTTATTTTTTCAAATTTTGAAATTTTAAAGATTTTTTAAAATTTTTAGAGAATTTTATTATATTCAATTAGTACCAATAAAAGTAAATGTGTTAGCAAATATATTGAAAGTGCCACTAGCCTAGTGGTAAAATACCTTACCATTTGATCAAATCAACCTGAGTTTGAATCCAAGGGTCTACTTGTTTTTATTTTCAAATCACGGAAAACGACATCGTTTCATCTCACTCGAAAAAGACGTCGTTTCACTTAACGCCTATATTTAACGTCGAGTTAACACAGTCTTAACTGCTCGTTAACAGTGTGTCAAAATGGTGAGTCAATCATAAGTTTCTTAACAAACTAACAAAGTCAACAAAAGTACATATATTTTTTGCTAGGCTAGAGTACAGGTTTCTTTTGGCAATTCATGCAAAGTTCGTGTTTTTTTTGGCCGAATTATCCTTTCTATGTAGATATGTCGTGACAATTTATCTCCTGGATGGAATGTGGAGTATGTCTTGAACAGTAAATCCTCGTCTGTTACCATTTCACCACATTAGTCTCAGTTTGTAAGTGATTTGGGTCAAAGCCAAATGATATTCATCCACAGACTCAAAGTCTTGAAATCCGAGACTCATCCATTCATGCCTACCCTTTGGTAATAACATCATAGTGTATCTGGATTTTAATTATGTCCAAAGGTCACGAGGATTCTCTATATGTAGGTACTGATTTCTCAGATCCTCAGTGAGATGATAGCGCATAATTGTTATGGCCCTATACTTTTCACTTTCAGTTGCATAATCATTCTGAATGTTACTCCTTCCGAGTCCTCATGACTTTAGGACAATTGAAGTGTTCATTGCCTATTCCATATAATTATCTCCAGAGAGATTTAGGGCAGCAAAATTCTCATATTTCGACATCTGAAATCATATTATCAATCAATTCAAAATTTAGAATTTATGCAATCAAATCAGATAATCAATGCATATGGTTTCACAAGTCTCTTGACCAAAATAATTTACTACTCGGCCAGGTTTCTAATAAGGCCACACGGCCAAGGTTATAAATCATGCAATTAAAGTTTATTGATAGACCATGATTTTGACCCGCTTTTGGTCATATTTTATATATTTTTTTATTATAATTATCTATGTTTTGGAGTCTATTAGGTATGTTTTCAGGTTCAGGAGCATTTTGTGGTAAAGTGATGATTTAGGTGCCTTTTGGTGCTTAAAGAAGAGTTTTCCAAGATGACTATGAAGATCCGATATAAGAGACACATATCAATCGATACATACCCTGTGTAATCGATCGATGACGCTTCTGTAGAAGTTGAAGTCGAGATCCTCCATCGATCGATGTACGCAATGTACCATCGATCGATAGAGAGCGTGATGAGCAAGATGTATTTGGCCAACTTGAAGCCCAAGTTCTCACCAAATTACAAGACTGTCCCTAACGAGTTTTTTAACCTAATTGTACTCCCTATTTATACCTATGCCTATGAGCTTTAAGAACCAAGTTTTGAAAGAGGTTTTTGAACCAAGTTTTGTGTTCTATTCTATTTAGCAATAAAAGTATTTTCTTTTCTTATTCTTTTGCTATGAATCTCTTGGCTATGTCTGAGTAGATTCATATGTTAGATTTGGGGTTCAAATAGTTATGAGGGATTAGTCCCAACTATGGATTGTTGAGTTGTTATATTCATTATCCAAATGAACCCTAATGCTTACTCTAGATTTGCTACCTAGAGTATTGATTATGGAGTGACTAATCTAATAGTCATCTTCCTGAAATCATTTGGCTAAACCCAGACTCTATTAAGGCACGATGCGATAGCCGGTCCTATAGAAACTCTCGGTGAACAATAGTTCGATCCGATCTGATACTTAATATCGATCGATACTCTTCCTGGGGTATCGATCGACGACAGCTTATATCGATCGACACTGCAATAGCAACATCGATCGATGCAGTCGGCAATCAGATCAATGGACGAGTCTAACTAGCGACAGCTATAGATTTGTCTAAGGATTGAAGTTCTCATATATTTGCAAGCAATTCGTTAAGACATCCATAGATCTATAATCATGATTTTATGAATAGTAACCTTGAATCTAACTATTTTCCTTCATTGCTTTCAAAACCAAAACGTATTATCTTTAGCAACTTACCATTACTACTTATTTTATTTACTGTTTTAAACCTTTTTCAACCTAGCTTAATCACTTAGGATTATATCTTTTGTGTCTCTAGTTCCTTGTGGATTCGATCCCTAAGTACTACGATTGAACCTCTTTTGATGAGAGTAATTCACTCCTTAGGTTATTGAGTGATATCAAATTTGGCGCCGTTGCCGGGGAACTAAGATCACTATTAGATTTAATCTGATTCAATCTAGGTTATTTTTTATTTTATTTTTCTATCTTTTGACACAAAATCTTTTTCTTTTTCTTTTTGTCTCTTTCAGGTATATGCCTAGCAGTACTAGAAGCAACAAGAACAAGCAGCTTTTGTACTCAGAAGATCCCAACAACCTAGAACGTAGCATCCGCAAGGACATACGCTCCGCATCGATCGATACCAATACCATGGTATATGGATTCTCCTTCCTTTTTTTTCTCCGAGGTCTGTAAATGCGAAGCCATCGTCTCCGGCCAAACTCTGTTTCTGAAACCCACTCCAAAATCCAGATTGGTAATCATTCTCTTCTCTGCTCATTTTTCGATTGCTATTGTTCTTCACTTAACTGTAACCATGTGTAATCTCTGTCTCAGATTAAGATACAAGTCAGCTTGACTATGTAATCAGCTTGATCCTTGTCTCAAGCGAACGACCTTTCTCCAGTTAGTGTAATCTAGTCGTGAATCAATTGGATCTAATTGAATCTAAAAGATGTGAACTTTGTTTTGTGTGAAGGTATGTTGCTATAGCGGAAGATGATGACAAGAACGCTGGTGGGAAAGGAAGAAACCTTCAAGTTCTTCATGATATAGGCAATGTTGTTCGACGAAATCACCCAAAGAACAACGACTCTGCAAAGATCAATCATCCTCGTACGCGGTCTCAGCATGTTCCACTCAGTGTGGTACATCTCAAATGTTGTTCGTTTTGGTAGACTATTAGGTAGATCTGATAGATAGCTCATGTGTTATATCGTTTTGGCCTTTGCAGCTTGTTAAACCTGTGGTGAAGAGAGTCGCGGTACCAAAGCCAAAGAAGAGAGCTGAGAAACCTAAGGATGTAGAGGTTATAGAGATAAGCTCAGACAGTGATGAAGAACATGGCTTAGTTGCTGTCCAAGAGAAGAAAGCCGCCACCGCTGCTAAGAAGAAAACAGATGTCTCTTACACATCTTTTCTTACTGCTAGAAGCAAGGTTAACTTTTTTACATTGATGATTCTTTTCATGTTGTGTGAATCAGTCTGTTCTGCACATTTCTGTTTGCTATTTCTGAAAAGAAATAAAAAGAAGAGATTGTTGATATCGACTCTGCTGATGCTAAGAATGATCTCGCAGCTGTTGAATATGTGGAAGATATCTACGGCTTCTACAAGTCTGTTGAGGTTAGTACTTTACTTATTATTCATGAATCTGGCGTACAACTCATTGTATATTAGTACTTCTACAAGGCTGTTGAGCCTGTGATAGTGTGTTAATGAAACTTGTATAAACATTGGCAGAGGGAATGGCATCCAAACTTGTTGGCTAAGCCAGTACCTAGAAAGAACTGCAGCTGGTTGGACTCAGTGTCCTTCTCATGTCATCCAAATACGAAGAGATGTGGCCACCACAGGTATATATAAAAACAATCAAAAGAACTTTTGAATCATAGCTAAGTTTAAAACGTTAATGCTTTCTTGCAGGTGGTGGATCTAGCTGACATTGCAGACCATGATGCAGCTGCAATCTACGCAGCGAGATCACTCCGGAGACTTCGATTCTTACTCTCTGACGCAACCTGTGTGTGTATATCTTTGACAGCTTCTCTTAATGAGTCAGCTTTAGAGAAGCTTTTTTTTAACTAGTAGTAAATCAGTTGAACTTGTTCTTTGATTTTGTTTATGACTAGATTTGATGGTTGTTAGATGTTCTCTTATGGAGTTCATGGGTTTCAAGTATTGATTTTGTATTTTTTAATCTTTAATGGAAAATCATATGATATTTTATGATTTACTTGTGTCTTATTAGAGTAAATTATATTTATTAACTAGGATTGGCCCGCCCTACGGGCGGGTTAATATATGAAAGACTTACCTAATATATCGTTAATTATAATGAATATTTTTAAATATGTATATGATTTTAAGTTAAATTGATTTTTATTTTCATTGTGTATATTGCATTATTTTTATTATAGATTATGTTTATCTTAATATTGAAAGAAAGAGATTACAATTTCATGACTATACATTTTTCTTTAATTTACTAATAAATTATTTTCCAATGAATGGATATCACACATATAATTACCGCGGTTCAAATATTTCAAATTACAATCTATGTTATTATTTATAAATTATTTTTTGTCAAAAAAATAGAGATGTTAATTTAATTGTTACCCTTATAAAATTAATATATGTATAAGTTATGATATAATTAAAAAATATTAATAATATTAGATTTATATGTTAGCTTAAATAATTGACTGTAAACTAATATAATAAATTTGGCAAAGATAAAAACATTTTCAAAAGATAATTCTTCTATATATATATATATATATATTGTGTTGTAATCATGAGATAATATTATAACTACATGTCTTATATATATAACACGTGGATTGATACTTCAATCTTCTCTACACTTAGTAGAAATATTTATTTTGCAATATGTTAAAAATGAAAAAAGTAAAATCAATAATCTCTAATATGGCCCACTATATTTTGTTAATTTTAGTTATGTCATAGTTTCGGCTTAACTGTATCATTGCTAATATGTATGGCCTTAGGTTATAATAAGACTGATTCTGAGAAAGATATTACGAAAAACACTATCAAATTATTAATACTGCCAATGTAATCATCGTCTCCTCCTTTACTAAACAAAACAAATAAAAAATATTTATATTTTTGGTGTCTAGCTAGAATTAACATAAAGATCATACTGAAAGAAGAAGAGGAAGAATCGCAAAAAAAGATGAGAATCAAATTATGAATGAGCAAGAAATCATGATGGCAACCAGATCTCTGCTCATGCCGCATCGGATCTCAAACTCCTCACTCCTGACTACGATCCTTAACGTAAGCTCGATCCTAATGACATCACTCCTCCTCCGCCTGCTCCCAATGCCGCCGCCACCACCATGCCTCTGGAGTTCAGTCCTTACGTTTATCCTTTCCTTTCCCCCAAGAATGGGTTATTTTCATTCTTAAAACTTTGAGAATGACTGAGACGTTTAAACTGATGAGTTTCAGAGAATAAAAACTACTTACTTATAGTCAAAGATTGACACAATGGAATTAATGGGGGGGGGGGGAGTGCATTCAATTACATATCGTGCAAAGAGTGGGGACCTACTCTTAATGAGCACACTAAAGTGTTTTCTTCTATTCAGTCTTCTTCTGTAACGTTTCTGGATTTCATTCGCCGGTAATCCAAAAACCGCCTGGTAAGATATTAGTGTGGTTCCAACATGTTTTGGTCGGAAAACAATAAGTGAACATAACACCGGCTGAGATTCTATGGCGGTCGTATGAAAATGATAAGCATTTTGCTGGCGGCTATCTAAAGAAAGTTAGCTTAGAGTTTCCAAGAAGAAGACCGTTCAATTTTGGGCCAAAAATAGGAAGCCCACGACTTTTAAGAGTTGCACATAAAACCAAACGCAACGTTTAATACATAAAACGTGTTGGACTCTGCTTCATCTATTATCTGACGTGGCTTCATGAACTTGAGGGAAACCCTCTTTTATATATATAGATAGATAGATAGATCTTGTTGCAATATATAATTAAAGATCATGTTTAAAAATTAAATTATAATTTCTAGTTATAAATTTAGGGATATATAATTTTAACAAAGTAACTAGCTAGATTCATTTTAAATCCCTAAGCCCTAAATATATTTTTAACCCCTAAACCTTAAATATAATAAAAAAATATAAATTTAAAACTTTTAACTTTATATGAAAAATATAGTTCAATATAAATATATTAATGCAACCCAAATCCATCTAATACCCTAAACCCTAAACTTAAACTTAAATGATATCCTAAATTCTAAATAAATCATCTAAATATTTTTTTCAGATTGCAAATCCAAAATTAAAATTAAAATAAACTCAAAATTTTCTATTTTTTATTTTAATATATAAATTCCAAAACTTAAATCTCAAATCTTCAATACCCTAAACATAAAGATTATTTTAAAAACTAAATTATATTTATATTTATAAAGCACTTAGTTAAAAAAATTATATACATATATATATATATACATATATAATTAGTTTACACCCTACACATAAATTTTAAAGTTTCAATCTTTTCATAATATAACTTTAACCCTAAAACCTAAACCATATACTTCATATTACTACCTATCATAAAACATACAATCTTAAATTTTAAATAAATTATGTTTTCTAGAAGATAAATATACTAATCCAAGTTATATATAACATTTTAGATTATAGGTTTACAAAACAAACTTAAACCACAAAACAATAATCAAAGGATACTTCAAACCTTAAACCCCCAAACTTATATCATATTTCAAACCCTAACCCCCAAATTTTAAACACAACCCATAAAACTAATATATTTTCATAGTATGGTCTCATATATTAAATTTAAATTCACATTTTCCTATTTTTAGAATTTTATTTTGATATATTAATTAAATCAAACCTCAAACCCTAAACAATAGACTAATATATATCATACCCAAAAATTATCGTATACCCTAACTATAACTAAAATGTTAAAACTCTAGTCTTAAATTCAAATCTTAAATTTAATCTCAAAATCTTATATTAAATCGTAAATATAAACACAAAATACTATATTCCAAATCCTAAACTCACTAATCATTTTTTTAATCTTATATCATTAGTTTTATTTAACTTAAAATTGCTCATAAAAGTTATGTTATTAATCTTATATGCTTATTTTTATAAATGTAAATGAGTAACTTAATTACGACATAAATAAATTAATCAAAACATATAATTTCAATTACTAAAATAACGATTTAATGATATAACAGTTTTATTAATTGATCAATATAGGCCATAGATTGAGTCTAATCTAATGGCCAGAAATGAAGAGTTTGGTTATCCTCATGCTCTTTTCTCATCGGTTAATTTTTAAAAGGCAAAGATTACACCTCTCTCTTCTCTCACGAGAATATACCAAACACACTTTCTTTTTCTCTCTCTCTTTCTCTGTGTATCTCCTATTCTTCGGCTCTTTCTCACTACATCACTCCTCCTCTCCGACTCTCTCTCACTCTCCACGCCTTCTCTCTGCGTCTCCTCTCAGACTCTCTTTCTATACACTCCACGGCTCCTCTCTACATCTCTTCTCCGACTCTCTCTCTCTCTCTCTCTCTCTCCATGGCTCCTCTCTACAAATAACTACTTTCTCATCAACTCTCTTCTGTGTGATTTTGGTTAAGGTAGAAAAGGTGAACGCGTGAAGAAGAACTAGAGGAGGTATTCGACTGGCGTAAGGGAATAGAGTTTGTGGAGGCTGGAGTAAGAGAACCGAGGCCTGAGGCGGATGCTCTGGAGGCTCTAGGCGTTGTATGCGGAGGCTGGAGGCGGAGGCAGAGGCTCTGGTAGCGGCTCCTTAGGTTTAGGTTTAGGTTAATTAGGTTTTGGTTAGTTAATTAATTTTAAACCCGGTTTGTATGTAAACCGGTTTAATTTATAAACTGAAAAAAATTGTAATCTGGTTTAATCTATGAACCGAGATCAGGTGTAAACCGAATTTATTATATAAACCGAAACCTTTTGCAAACCGGTTTAATTTATATATCGAAATCAGTTGTAAACCAATTTTAAATATTAAACCAGATTAAATTTCAAAATTAGTAATAATAATAATCAATTTTAATTTTATCAGAAAATGATATTTAATTCAATTTTAATTTTCACATTATAAATATGTCGAAGAAAAAATGCTCCAATAATATATACCATAGCAAAAGAAAACAGCCATACTATCAAGTTTATTAGCAATAACAGAATACCATTAAAAAGATAAGAACGCTACAATAACTTCATTTACCATAGCGTATTAAAAAATGCTATTATAGGGGGGGGGGGGGGTCTACCATAGCTGCGGCTAA